>OX335791.1:15729843-16329843 GCA_946896805.1 Scutellaria galericulata | reverse complement strand
GGAAAAAAAGTATATGAATAAATGCTTTTTAATATGTGTGTGTATTCATATATAGGGAAAATTGTAATTTTAGGACATAAGTATCTATCATTTAGAATATTAATTTTTGAACTTCAAATTTTCGACAATAACTTTTAAAAGTTTGACCAATTTAAGACAAACTAGTATGAAATTCCAAATTTCAAGTTAATTCATATGTATAGTGCACGTGCATCTCCAATTTTAAGAGTTTGAAACTTATGTTACATTTGGTGTTACATCTCGTATTTCATGGTATTTAATATATATTATGTACGTTAATTAATGATGTTATTTGATACACATGGTGTGATGTGTTGTAGTAAATTTAAAATAAAAAATATAACATAAAATATAATAAAAAAATCTAATGTGGAATTTTATAGTATCGCATGAATCCCATACTTATTTGGCCTCAATCAATAAATTTGGCCTACTTTTAATAAACATGTATGTGTTGTTTGGACTTTGGACTTGGACCTTATCTTTTTCCCAAATTCTAAGTTGAAACCCTCCAAACACTCGATTGCCTTATCCTTCATCCCAATTCCCATCTACTTCCATTTCCAAGAATTTCCATGTTAAAGCACTTGGGAAAATGGAGTTCAAACTCACTAACACTCTTTCTTCATCCCACCACATTTCCTTGCACCCAAACAATCCACACAGCCTCCACCCACATTTCTCCATCATCCGAGATTCTGAAAATTAGAATCAAACGAGCTTTTAAAACTACATGTCACGCTAGAAGAAGAGTAATATACGACGTCGATGATGATGAAGAATATGGGCACAATGAGGAGTTAGCAATGTTGGAAATGTATACTCAATTGGTGAAAGATGAGATTCTCTTGGTACAAGCTATGGTAGATGAAGAAGAGGTTGAAGTTGTCATCTTCAAGGTACGAATTTTAACTTATTATAACATATATATAATATTATATTTAAAATAGTGATATGGTTTGATTAAGAAATAAAATAGCAGGGATTTTCATCATGCTTGAGTTATGAGACAAGTCCAGATCCTTCTAGAAGTGTTCTCCCAGCAAAGGCAGTGATCAAGAGCATAGACAGAGCAAAAGGGCCTTTTGATCCCTCCAATGTTCAATACATTGAGAAAGGATTATCGTTTGATGCATTTAAGAATCGCCTCCCACAACAAAGTTGAAAATTGTGTTTAATTTTGTGGGCCAGTTAATTGATAAATTTATATATGAGTTTATAAAATGGATTTGGTACGTGGATAGTACAGCTCCATTTTACAAAATTATATCTAAATTTTGTGAAAATAAGTTTGATTTAGGTAGTACATCTTAATTTCATAAAATTATATATGTGAGAAGATCTTATACGAATTTTTATGATAAAAAATGCTAGTATACTAATCAAGTATGTGATTACTAAACCATTATAGATAATGTGTCCATCTCTGATGTATTGTGGATGTAATTTAATTAATAACCTCACACCATATAATTTAATTTGAGAGAATGTGATATTTATGTAATGCATGTGAGCATTTTATCTATATAGTAACTATTATTTCTTTGGAAATTATTGAAACATTAGCCTTATTCGCACCACGATGAACGAGGGAGTGTCAAACAATTTTCTATGCCATAGACGTAGATGGGCTCGATTAAGCTACGCTTGGGGCCTGGGCCGAGTTGATAGGCCGGCCCAAATCGGCCCATTTCACATTTATTATGTCGTGAGAATTCAGTGTAAAATAAAGATAGGAAACACGAGAGGATGTTGAATAGTGTGTTACTAGTATTGATACCGTGTGTAGGGGTGGTAATTTATCCGCGCGAACCATCTCCGTTGGGTATCAATGTTAATGAGGTGGGGATTTCCCGATGAAATTGGGGAATGAGATGGAAACGGTGAATCTGGTTTAAAAATTACAGGGATGATATTTATGCTCCCCATCCAATCCCCGACCCCGAAACCGGCCCAATTTATATTAAATGGTGATTTCCCCATTTAATATTATTTATTAATATATATATATATATATATTAGTAAATATATCAAAACATCCAAAATTTTCCATATGTGCTCTAAGTCTTCATTCCTCATGGCTCATTTCCAATTAATTAATAATTTAATATCTAAAATTACAAATTGAAACTTTGAATCAACTCAAAACAATCAAACTTATTAGATTGTTTTGTCATTTTGATTATGTATTTCATACTTTTGTTTTAAAGACTAGATTTATGATTTCAAAATATTTGATATTATGTTGGATTGATATTGCTTATGAGTTGTTTTAATTGTTTTGATGTTTATCATATTGAAAATTATTTTTAAAAAAATAAATTTTAACTTGTAGAAAATTAAATTTGGGGAATTCGAATCCCCTGCGGGGAATCTGTCCCTGAGTGCTGAATCCCCATCCCTTTATCAAATTCCCAAAGCGGTGATGGTAGCGAGAATGATATTTGATATGATAATTTGGTATGTGGATGATATTGCCAATACCGACCCCGAACCCGTCCATTGCCACCCCTACTCGTGTGATACACGAGATTTATCAAAAAACGAAATATTTTTTAGAAACTAATAAAAAATATAACAATTTGAAAATTAAAAAACATGTCTTTATGTTAATCAAAAATATTTTTAGAGGAGTTTGTAACACATGGACTTTAATTATATGTTAGACTAAAATTAAATTAAAAATTCATGTAATAATTTTTTTTTTTAATATTGGTTAAGTCTAACCCTTAAATAAATTATTGCAACTTTAAATGAATTTATACATTTTAAAAAATGCATGCTTAATTTTAGCTTTAAATTTGGAATCATCAATTAATTGTGTCATGAAAGTTTAAAGTATTTAATTATTTGTAATAAATTAAAAACATTAAGTGAATTATTTAAGATAAAAAAATTAAAAGAAAAATTAATTAAAATTTTTGGGTGGATAAAAGGATTAACAAGAGTGCAACACGTATCCATTTTGATTATTTCTTTACTAGAGTAGGTTTTGTGTGAGACCGTCTCACGGATCTCATTCCGTGAGACGGGTAGGGTCGGATCGAAGTATTACATGATATATACAAAAGTATTACATGATACACATAAAAGTATTACCTCATATACATAAAGGTATTATATGATATTAAGTTATGTGATATTTTCAAAAAGTATTACATGATATACATAAAAGTACTACCTAATACACACAAAAGTATTACATATAACACAATTCACGCACGAGGAAGAATAACACCTGGGCGCCTAGCTAGGATCCGCGCGTTTTTGTGTTGACCCGACCCGACCCAATTCGGGTCATTATCCTATTATATAAAAGTATTACCTAATACACATAAAAATATTACATATTTTCTTATAGTCTGACTCAACTCAAAACGCATTCTATAATACAAAGTATTACCTAATATACATAAAAGTATTACATAACACACACAAAAGTATTACATAATTTTTATGTTTGACCCGACCCTATCCGTCTCACGGAATGGGATTCGTGAGACGGTCTCACCCAAGACTTTGTCTCTTTACTATAGATTAAAAGATTAAAGATTTTACAAAAAGAGAAACATATTCTCTATTTGGTTCAATTAATGTGACCACATTGATACATTCCCCAGCACAATTTAATGTGTTTATTAATGATCTTTGACAGGCTTCTCATCACATTTTCTTCTATTTATTCATTTTTTTAGTGATATATCTTACATTATCATCTACTATCTACCGTAAGTATATATTAATGTGTTTACCTCTGATGGGTCACAAATCCAACACAATCATTATTTTCAAATCATAATATTTAAAAGAATATGATATTTAAACATTTGATATATATATATATATATATATATATATATTAAAATATGTCAATGGTGGTTAGGAGATTATTATTATTATTATTTTATGATGTTGATCTCATTTCATAATATGACATGAATATATGTAAACTCGATGGACAATTTTCAGAGGTTTCACTTGATTTTTATACAAAAATTACCATATGACATTTTGCACATACCATGTACAAAAATACCATTACCATATACTATTTTACACCGCATGATTGTTGAAGATTAGCAAACTTATTTGAACATATGGGAACATACTAACTCGGGAAATTTCAAAATGTTTTAATTATCTTATTTTTATTTTTATGAATTTTTTGTATTCCTTCATTTTGAATTAAAAAAAAGTTATCTAATCAGTTTCTTGTCTGAATTACTATATTTATTGACAAATTAAATGTGTATCTGAAATTTCAAATGTAAATATCTAATATAAAATGAAGAGAGGTAACATTAAGATCTTTAAAATGAACAAAATCTTGGATGTAAAAAAAGGAAAAATATAGTAATTAAATGATTAAATGAACGAGTGTTGTATTTGAATCAACGTGATGACTCTAAATTAAAAGATAAATAAATAAATAAATATATATATATATATATATATATATATATATTTTTAATGTTTAAAAAGAAAAAAAAAAAAGGTTACGTAAAGCCAAAGTAATGAGATATCCGAAAATATCTTGGGCGGGAGAGATAGCGGTGATTCCAATTTGGCACACACAAATATATTAAAGATATTAAAGCACCAAAATATCTTAAGGTGATGACGTGGACCATCCCCTGTGCCACCTTCTCTTTTAGATATTTTCTTACATCAATTTTCGGTGCCCACCCACCTTTCTTCTCTTCTTTACCCCTATACTTTCCACTTTATTACCAATTTACCCCCATTCTTACCTTTTACTCCAACATATTAGTTGTATTTGAATCAACGAATAAATATCCCTAAAATACAAACAAATAAAATGAGTCGTGTTTGTAGTATATGACATTTAATTAAATTTTTTATGAAGTGAAACATCAATGATAGTTTATGTATTTATCTTTAAATATAAAGTTAACCTAATAAGTATACCCAAAAAAATAAAAAATCGAAACATTAAGAAAAAATGAATAGTTAATCACAAAGTAGATTAAATTATATTCTCAAATGACATCAACATTATGGATTAAATCATAGTAAAATAAAACTAAGGGAGCAAATTGTTATGTTAAAAAAATTGGTTTGAATTAGCATCTATCAATCCTTGAATTGGAAAAAGAAAAAAAGAAAATCAAATCCTTAACGGTTTCATATACAATTTCAAATTCGTCCAACCAAAATTTCAAGTGAGATTGATTGGCCATTTCAATTTAATCAATTTTAATGCGATAGGCGGTCTGTGATGAATATTGATAATATATAACACAATACTTCAATCAGAAATGGTTAACAAAAGATCATGGCATCTAGGTCATATCATATTTTAATTTTTTGTTTTTTTAATATTCCATATTTTCCAAAACAAAATTTATGTTTCTTAAAGTTAAAATTTATTTTGTTTTCTTTTCTTTGCACATGGCACAATTCACTTACTAAACAAGTAAAAATTGATTAAACAATTCAACAAATTAATGAAGCGACACAAATGAGAATTCGTTTCGTCTAAGACCAAAAATAAAAAAATATATTATAAAAATATGACTGTCTTTTTTTTTAATGAATAAATTATATAATGACATAATAATATAATATCATCACTATTAATGCAACTAATATTGAACTTACCTAAAAAAAAGTTGCAACATATATTTAACAAAATAAATACATGATAAAAAAATATCTCCTACAACGTTTTCACTGAAAAATATCTCTTTCATAGTAAAAGGTGGGTTGAAGAAGGACCCACTTTCATAGGATATTTAAGTATGGTGGGTCACAATTGTTGTGAATATCAAAAATAATTATGCCAACTACACAACAAAAAATAGTAGTCGTATGTTTATAGTATTTGATAATTCAATAATCAGCCACCCATCAAATCCTATGTTTCTTCAAATCCTTCCTTTTTCCATTAACTATAATTTTTATGTCTTTGGACGGCTCAAGTGGAGCATGGCCGATTTACTAGACAAACAGCAACAACTGTAATAACTAAAACGTTTTTAGTTATTTTTATTTATATCCAAATTTCTTTATTTTCCATATGCATATAATTATCAGGCGTGGCCTGAATTAATTTGGATATATTAATAAACAACCTCAAATAACTATGACTACAATTTTAAATTTATGTATAAAATGTAAAAATAGAAAATTACGACTAAATTAGAAAAAGGACTGTAGTTATTATCAGGTTGGGTGGCATTTTCGTAATTAAGTGATAAAAATGGTCTAGTTTGATGGTGAACGTGGAAGATATCTAACTCAAGTCTCTGAGCACCAACTGCAGAATATATGTACACCCAAACTATAATTTTATTACTGAAAAGAAAGAAAGAGAGATGGGCGTGGAAGAGAGCGAAGAAGAAGAACACCCCCAACAAATGTTCCGCAAGCGCCTCAAGTGTGGCGCTGACGTGGAGCAGGACGGCGAACCGGAGGTGGATTCACATGCCGTTGATCGGTTGTTCCACTCGCCGGCGCCGATGCCCACGGCGATCGTCGTGTCCGATGCCATGGAGCCGGACTTTCCGGTCATTTATGTCAATACCATCTTCGAGTTCTCCACCGGATTTCGCGCTGATGAAGTCCTTGGTCGCAACTGGTAAATTTTAACTGTGTGTTTCTATGTGCGTGTTGAAGTTTCTGTTGTAGGTTTTCATGATTTTTTTTTTTTTTTTTAAATTGAATTGATGTCATGGAAATGGAACTGTGCTGTGGAATTTTGTTTTGGAGAGTCTGACAGTGTTTATTACTTGGAAAAGAGTATTTTATATTTTACGTCCTCGAAATAATTATTATTTTCTTTTGAATTTGGCGAGGAGCTGGGTTTTTGAAATTCTGAATTTCATCTTTGCATAATTTTGCTACCTTTTGTTTTGGCTTTGTGGAATAGCATTGCCTTTGAATTTTAGAAATCTTTTTGTGAGATTTGAGAGATATATATGTATAAACAAACGAAAATCTTCAAATTTTCCGATCTAATTCTTTAAAGTAGATTTCTTTTATCTTGTATGTGTGGTATATTTTATAGTTCATATGGTACTCTATGAAGCTTTCTGAATCTGATAATGTGGAGTTGACAACTTAGCTGGGCTACATATATAACCATTCATTAATTTATACCATTTTTGTTGTTTTATTTTCTGTTTTGTGGTGTTTTGTGTTTATCTTTCATCTATAGGTTATTTATTTGCTAATGCTCCATGGAAACATCTATAACTGCTAAAGAATCATATTCATGTTGGGAACTTTTTTTATCTTTGATTAGTGAAGAATCTAAACATTTACATTGAATTCCTCAGTCGCTTCCTGCAATTTAGAGATCCACGTGCCAAGAGACGTCACCCATTGGTGGATCCTGTCATAGTTTCTGACATGCGAAGATGTCTTGAGGATGGTGTTGAATTTCATGGAGAGCTCCTCAACTTCAGGAAAGATGGCACTCCTTTGATCAACAGCCTAAGACTCATGCCGATTCATGGTGATGATGGTATGGTCACACATGTTATTGGTATTCAGATATTTTCTGAAGCAAAACTAGACTTGAACAATGTATCGTATCCGGTGTTCAAAGAGACGTGTAAGCAGCAAAGTGAGAACTCAGATGAGACCTTTGAAGTGGATGGACATATACTACAGAGCCAACATATAGAAGAAGTATGTGGGATTCTTCAGCTATCTGATGAAGTAATAGCTCAGAATATTTTATCACGGTTAACACCAAGGGATGTTGCGTCGATTGGATCTGTCTGTAGAAGGATTCGACAGTTAACTAAGAACGACCATGTACGGAAAATGGTATGTCAAAATGCATGGGGAAGAGATGTCACAGGTGCTTTAGAGTTGATGACTAAAAAGCTAGGATGGGGACGTTTGGCTAGGGAGCTCACAACTCTAGAAGCAATTTGTTGGAAGAAGTTCACCGTTGGAGGTGCAATAGAGCCTTCACGTTGCAATTTTAGTGCATGTGCTGCAGGGAATAGGCTGGTTTTGTTTGGAGGAGAAGGAGTGAATATGCAGCCAATGGATGATACATTTGTTCTCAACCTCGACTCAGAAAACCCAGAATGGCGTAGAGTGAGTGTTAAGTCTTCTCCTCCAGGGCGCTGGGGCCATACATTGTCATCCCTAAACGGTTCTTGGTTGGTGATTTTTGGTGGCTGTGGGAGGCAAGGATTGCTCAATGATGTATTCGTTCTTGATTTGGATGCAAAGCAGCCAACATGGAAAGAAATCGCTGGTGGAACTCCTCCACTACCTAGATCATGGCATAGTTCTTGCACACTAGACGGATCTAAGTTGGTCGTCTCCGGTGGATGCACAGACGCAGGAGTGCTCCTAAGCGATACGTTTTTGTTGGATCTGAACATGGCGAAACCAATGTGGAAGGAGATACCCACATCCTGGACCCCACCATCTAGACTGGGACACTCGCTCTCTGTTTATGGACGAACAAAGATATTGATGTTCGGTGGCCTTGCAAAGACGGGGCACTTACAGCTGCGATCAGGGGAGGCATACACCATCGATCTGGAGGATGAGAAGCCGCAGTGGAGACAACTCGAGTGTGGTGCGTTGACTGGGGTTGGGGGCCAGAATGCAGTGGTTCCACCACCAAGACTCGACCATGTAGCCTTAACAATGCCGTGTGGAAGGATCATCGTCTTTGGTGGCTCTATAGCTGGGCTTCATTCTCCATCACAGCTCTTTCTGTTGGATCCTGCAGAAGATAAGCCGTCATGGAGGGCTCTAAACGTCCCCGGGCAGCCTCCGAAGTTTGCGTGGGGCCATAGTACGTGTGTTGTTGGGGGAACGAGGGTTTTGGTCTTAGGAGGACACACAGGGGAAGAGTGGATTCTGAATGAATTGCATGAATTGTGCTTAGCTACCAAGCAAGATTCTGATCTATGAGATCTGCTACATCTGATATTTACTGAGCTTAACTTTCATGGTTCTAGCTTTCCAAAAAGAAAAAAAGAAAAAAAACTTTTGTAGGAATGGTGTAGTATTTGTAGATACATATGTTGTTTGAGTGTGCTACTATTTGTAATTCTTATTTCACTGAGTGGGCATTTTGTGGAGGTTCTCCTAGTTCTCAGAAAATTCACATTTATGACATTATTAGCTTGTATTCCCTTTTATGTTTCATTAATTATGTCATAATGCTAGCTTGGGGATATCCTACAATTTTCTTATGTACATTGTTCAAATTTGTTATTGCCTTTTTTACTACATTTGATGCTTGAAACAATCAAGATCCTTCCCTCTGCTATGAGCATAAAGATGCAAAACCATGAGACTGATCCTTTCCTCTTCTCTACTTTGGATTACTTTAGTGGTAATAATTAAAATTATATTACAATTTTGGATCTCTACATGAAATCTTATAAATTATTATGCATTTTTTAGCTAGTCAAGTTGTGAATTCCAAAGTTATTTTCAAAATCACTACTCTTTTAGTGGTATCCTGACCATGACGATTCCATTACTAATAAATGAGCAGATAACATGTGGTTATGTGACAATGTATATATAAATATCAAAGTAAGGGGAGAAATATTGTTCATCTCAGAAGGCAAAACACAGCAAAATCTCTCATTGAAATTACAATCCTTGCTAGATTGGGTCATTGCCAATTCTCATTTGCTATAAAGATTCACAATCAAAGAATCATATAAAGATGCCGTCTACATAAACTCATAAACGGTTCAAAGTGAAGAAAATGTTATATATATAAAGAATGGATAATCACTCACTGAAAGCTCTTCCAATGGTGTCGTATCATGTTCAGAATCTCATCGTCACAAATGCAAAAAAGAATATGCGATCAATTTTGAGTATCATCCTCATCACTTCCATGCAACCGAGTCAATTTCATCTCGTGCTGACTTGTACAGTTCGAGCCTCTTGGCTATAGCCTCCCTCTTCGCCATTAGTGATGGATCTTCATCCAACATTTTACCGAGTTGCTCTTTCTACACACAAATTTCGATAGCATACATCAGGTTTTATCTGTCATTTTTTTCTGCTAAACATTTTCCTTCACAGTAAAATAATTAAGCATCTTATAATGTAAGTTAAGTATACCTCCCTTCTTCCGACTTGAGCATAGAATTGATTTAGCAGTGATCTTTTAGCCTCTCGAACTTGACAATGAACGACAGCCTTTGGAAGACTATTCTTCAAGGTATCACAGACCATATTAACATATGCAGACACATTTGTACCTGTTATCAAACAGATAGTAGCATGTTATCTAAGTGAAAACAATGATACATGTTACAATGCTTATCCATGTTTACTCAAACAAGCATAATGACAGGTAGACATTCAAGTGTGGAATGGAATACCGATTCTCCTTAGATGATTGTCAGCATAGCGATCTGCATTTGAAGCCGATGAACTATTTGGTTTCTCTTTTTCTGGTTCTGCATTTAGCTTCCGGAAAAATTCTACTGTTAGGTATGAAGACTCCATTTCCACCAGCCGTAAAACTGTCTTACGACTTTCATCACGAAATCTCTCCAGTGCCTCATTTGCAGCAGCTGCTATATCAGCCTGAAGCGTGGGGAATCGTTTCAATTCCTACATGGACATTCATTTTACACAGAGGAAGAAATCACAATCTATTAGAAATCTTTTTTCGTCACCAAACAATCTTTTTTGGTCAAAATGCTGGTATTGTTTCACCATTCCAAAATAATAAAGATTAAAAGGCCGGTAATAGTTCTATACCATGGAAATCAATGAGATAGTCAATTATGTTTAGTTGCATAAAAATTTATTACTATTTCTTTGTATTTGTATTCCTATGTCTTCAAATCCACCAGTAAGAAAGATATATATAGCCCTTAAATTTGAAACCTAATCTCAAAGTATTGACTGATAAGTTGCCGCTGACCTTTACAATACATTAGTCTAAATCCTGCATGTGTGAAATAATTAACTTTCTATTTAAAGAATGTTTCCCACTGTAGAACTGTGATTATGCATCTCAAAACATATCATTCGCAAACAATTCTTTTAACCAAAAATGTTTACCTCTGTTTCAGCAAGTGACTTTCTTACAAGTTCTTTCAGAACGAAATGTACCTGCAAAAGCATTAAAAGTGAGGGTGAAGATTAATTTGGATATAATTCCAGATAAAACAAACCAGCATGCATGTTCTCTTAATCTAGGAAGAACATAAAAAGCAAGTCATGCTCCTAGACACTATTACTAAGACTTGCAATGAAGCAACCTCTTTCACATGCATGACACTATGAGTAAAGTATATAAGCAAGTCTTAGGCACTCTGCTTAAAAGTTTATTAAAAATACTAAAGAAGGTACCGCATCAACTGAAGCTTCAGCAGGCCCCTTGAAATAGCCAAGTGATCCATCAATTAACCTTCTGTATCCTTGTTCAGGAGCAATCAAGTGAGGTTGATACCCATCTGCTTCCGTAATAACTTTCCGAACATTACTTTGTGAGAGATGGCGATCAAATGGGAGTTTCTTGAGAGCGGCTGGTAGTTGATGATCAAAGACGCCATATATCTTATTTCCACCTGGCCTCCTGTGAAACTTAATCTTTACTTCAACATATTACAAATAAGGTTTTAGAAAATCTATGTGAAGCCAATGTAAAAACTTGTGAATCAGGAAACATTTGTGTCAAGAGTTGCCATATCTTCACTACTATCATGTGTCAAGTTTTGTTTTATAGACATCAAAAATCCAGTACTGCAAGTTTTAATAAATTTCCACATAGTAAACATGCACTTTGTTAATTTCCCACTTCCATATAATGGCCAAAAATCTCAACGACCCTGCATTGAAGAAACTGATACTTCGTGTATACAAAAGTGCAATGGTTGTTGTGTGTCTTTCTTGACTCGATTGTGAAGCTAATTGTTCTTTTTTGTCATCACATATTTACTAATCAACTTAAATTATCTGGTTGTTTTCATTTTAACAAGAGGTCAGAAGACTCAGAACAGCAAAAAAATTGTTGGACCCGAACAAAAAAATTGTTTTAGCAAAATATTTTATAAATATATGCATATAAACAAAATGAGCATTACCCTCCATCTAGATGCTCCTTAAAAATCCGATCAAATGCACGGCACATTTCCAAAATTGTGTAGAGCTGCGCCTGTACATGATGCAAATCATTTCAGACTGAAAATAACAAAGCATTTAACCTAATCTTGACTTATATTAGTTTTATGAGGATTCTGCTATTACCCCTCCATCTACCCCAATGGGCCTTCCAATACGATCCAATTCAGCATTGAGCTCATCAATTGTCTTGTTTATTAGAGCAATAATGCTGGGAATGCGCTGTCTGATAACCCTCTCCAAATGCTGAGGCATGTCAAAGGAAGATGAGATATAATCATAAAATTATTTAGTTAATGATAATAAATTCAGAAAACAATACAACTGTAAGGGATAATCATATAAATTCCAATTGTGGGTTTACATGCCTCAGAGAGAAGTTTTGCTAGATACTCTGATCCCATTTTATGAGCCAGATGTCCATACTCTGGGCTGGTTTCAAAATATTCCTTCTCCTTCTGACGAGCAGAAATCATGTTAACATTCTTGTTGATATCAGCTTGTGAACGGTTCACTATTCCCACCCAGGGATGCATGAGCCTGTATGCTTTACCTTCAAGTACCTGAAGGAGGCATATAATTCAAAGTAAATTAAGTAGCTACTAAAGTTGCATGAAGTAGAATATGGTACAAAATATGAATTCTGGTAGTACTGAAAATCAATATTGTAGATTTCAAAGTCATATTTAAGCAAATAACAAAGATAAGCCATACATCAAGTGCATTGGTTCCTTTATCCATCAAATCAAGTTTAGTCAACACTCCAAATGTCCTTTCACCTAAAATTAGAAGGAAAAAAAGAAAAAGAAGAAAAATATCACTTTTAGATAGTTCATTCAAATGATTGTTAAAATACACCATGCATACATATAAACAAAAGCGAACAGATAGAAGTAATAGACTATTAAGTAGTACCAGTTGGATCAACTTCTCTTGCAAGCTTTATAGCATCGGAAGTTGCTATATCTTGATTAGCAGGAGAGATAGCCAAAATAATGCAATTTGGCTGCAAAGGTGAATATTCAGAAAGAAAAGAGAAGAGGAGAATAATTCAGGTGCTGACAGATAACCACTCTGAGATTTAAATGCTTAAAAAATCATAGCCAATACGAAGTCATCGAGGTAATACCCAACTATGTAAGACAAAACCAAATAGAAAACATAGACCAGATTTGGCTTCTTTAGATACACAGATGAAGAAACAAACTATTTGAACAAATTATTATTTTAAATCTTAATAAACCAAGGCTTTATATATGTCTTCAAGGATACAATATGGACACTAAGTTCCAACCATAATTTAGGTTACTAGAATTAACAAAAACACTAATGATCGGCCATGTATGGAATTAAATTAGAAACAGATGACAATTTCCCAGAATACAATGCAATAAGTAAGATACTGAGTCTAAGATATCGTGTTGTCTGGTCTTTTGGATACATCAGAATACCTTAAAAAAAGACATTGATCAGGTTACGATTTTTGCCATCTGAATATCTGATGCTGTTGAAAGTGAAAAGGAAAGTATTCATTTCCACCATTACAGACCTACGAGCATATGAAAATCTTAATTTCATAATTTTGATGTTTTGGCATATTGAGCATCAAACAAAGTATTTTCGCTAATCACTAATGGACTTCAGAAATCCAGTAAGAGAAAATCTTGTAACTGGGGGTATATGGCTGACAGGTATGGTGATCCATCATGTGGCTATTCCAATTGTAAAGTAGTGTACAGGAAGAGCATTAATAGTCAAAGCCAACAATTGAAACCAAAACATCAACAAGTATGATATTATATGCTCAGAAGTATTGATAATATCAATAAAGTTGTGTTTCTACCTTCTCAACATAAGAACGGACCATCATTTCTATATCTTCTACAATACTATCTGGCTGTCCCTCTGAAAAATAAAAAATTTGTCTCGCTCAGTTTATCATATGAGCACGCTCACACACACACACATGGTTTGGTCCTTACCTACAGCTACCTTTGTCAATCCTGGGAGATCAATGAGTGTCAAATTTACGACTGCAACAGAAAAAACATTTAAACCAGATATCATACAAATAATTGAGTGAATTCGAAAGAATAGAGAAACTTCAGCGATTTATTCCATTCCACCAAGAAGTCTCCTTTAAATTTGTAGTTCTCCATTGACTAGGCTCAACACATAACTTGGAAGAGGACATGAATCAATATTTATCTAAATTCATGTGATTTTATAATTTGGCTTCCTATAAACTCACATTTACAAGTGGGCATAAATCCATAGCATGCTCAAGAGAAATCGATGATCCATAAAGAGTCTTAGTCTATCTGATTCAAATTATTAGCAATATACAGATTGTGACTCACACCTAGACATGTCTTTATCAAGCTTCATATAAAATTGTTCATGAGAAGAATAAGCTATCATTTAGAGCATTTGGGGTAGCATATCCATCCATTACATAACAAGCATCATTATTTTGGATGGACACTGAGTTAAAATTTAAGGTATCATAATGTTTTTAATCCTCAAGATCAATTTACTCAAAAGAAATAGCATTTCATGAAGTAAAAAACAATAGAATACCAAGAAGTGCTTCATGTTTAAACTAAGCAAGAATATTGAGGCTGAGATTGAATAAAGTAAGAAGTGACAAACCATTAGGAGAATAAATGCTCAAGTGGATAGGAACATTGGAAATTTGTTTGGTCTGCCCTGTTATGCGGTCCGTCTCATCTGCTATCTCTTTACGGACAGCAGCTGCACCATCCAAAAATGCCTATTTATGAATAAGAAGTGCAAGGCTGAATAAATTACTCAAATATATATGCTGTCAAAACAAGGGCAGTAATTATAAGCAATTTCAGAGGTGTGTCAGGGACTCAGGATCAGTAATAGAACTGCACTGGATTGCCATCTTATTGGATACTCAATATTAGAAGACAGCAATAACATACTTTTTTAAAAAGAAAAAATAAGACATCAAGGTTGTACACACAGCCCAAATGAGATTTCAGCCATAGAAAGATAATGGCATATCTGTTGGAGAATAAATAGAATTCTCATCGGTTATGAGCCAGTTTAGAAATCCACCAGCCAATTTGAGTAGCCATCAAAAGAACCACACAGTATACAAAATTTGTTAAAGCTTCCAAGGATACCAATTACCTCAAGAGCCTATCCTGAGATATATATGTTTCAAGTTTTGGCACATGAAATAGCCATCTTCCTCCATAAAAAAACAAGAGCCGTTTCAGCTTTTCTCCCTACGTGTGATCAGCTATATGGATCATATCCCTCCATTGTGTTCTATCTATGCACATGCTC
Organism: Scutellaria galericulata; assembly: GCA_946896805.1. Taxonomy (NCBI): domain Eukaryota; kingdom Viridiplantae; phylum Streptophyta; class Magnoliopsida; order Lamiales; family Lamiaceae; genus Scutellaria; species Scutellaria galericulata. The sequence goes on along the minus strand of OX335791.1, from coordinate 16,314,399 downwards.
TCATTAACATATAAATAAGCTACCTTCCTCTAAGTTTTTCCAAACTTATAACACAAAGTATCACACATTTCACCTAAATTCAGTTGACACCTAAATTCAGAGTTGACAAAACAAGGTCATAAAAAGGACTAGTTCTCTCTTCCATGAAGCCTCATATTATGAAATGGATGAAATTGGGTATAAAGGTCCTTTAAAATACTTAATTCAATAATTTTAGGTAAAGTTAAAGCACTAGTACAAAGCAGAAGGTTAGCATGTCGAAAGCTACACTTACTGTACAACTATTTGATTATACATAATTATCTTAATTGCACATTATACCTATTTTGTTCATGTGATTGCTTGATAGACGCAAAAGAAAAAATTAGGAACTTAATGACAGAATAGCTTACAAGTAACTAACAGAACAACTTAGTAGCTTTGTACAAGATGCTGAAAATACTGCTAAAATGCGGCCTCCTCTTAACCACTAAGTTTTACTTCACTCTTAAGCAGCCAATTTGGAACAGAAAATTCAAAACAGGTAGTTCTAAAGACAAATGGATAAATTGGCCCTCTAAAGAAACTAGATCCATTCTAAAGCTTCTGTAACATAAACTAAGAAAGAGAGTTAAGGGAAATAAGACCGATTTACAAATAAATTGCACACTACAAATATGTCTTTTTCTAAGAATAATTTTGTATAAGATCCTAAAAACATTTAATTATGTTAAAAAGTCTTTAAGCATAAATCAAGGATACAAAACATACTAAACTTGTTTCGCCGAAGCACAATATTAACAGAGAAAGTACCAAAAGGAGATGATATGCATTATGCATGAAGGATATGTGTTGTGACTGTTGTCATAGAGGAAAATCAGATGGAGAAAGGAGAATTTTTTTAATGTATTCCTTTTTAATTGTCAGAAATCTCAGTGAATATATCCATTTCAATTAAGTGATTGACTCACTGGAATGGACATTATGGGAAAGATTGACAAAAATCAACTTCAATGGTCAATATGTTAGTTGTTAAATGTAACATTACATGTAGTAATCATATCCAGAAAAGCTCTAGAAAATCCTGCATATTCTTTATACCTATAAGGATGTTGTATCAAGCATAAAAATAGTATCCTTCAACAATTTCCTTATGTGATTCTCGCTTCCTGACTAACTCTCCTATCTAACTTTCTGATTAAGATTGTCTCGTATTGTATGGGGTGTCAAACAGGTATATGAATTTAATTACGACCCATCAGCTCCACAATCCTATAGAAAATATTTTGAGCCAGATACTGAAATATACTATCAAAAGGATTTCAAAGACAATGCTGCTCAAAAAGAGGTAACCATGCAATCACGTGAATCTCCATGTCCTTTGGACTCAGCTCTCAAGATAGTAAAAGAGGAGGCCTACCATATTAAAAGAGAGCCTACCACGAAATAGCGACCAAAAAACGCAAAAGAGAATAGAAAGTTTCATACCAAAGTCAGCAAATCTTGGGAATCTACCATAAAACAGTAACCAAAAAACAAGTGATTAGAAACTAACTTACCAAAGTCAAGAAATTTCTTCTTCGATGCATGTAGAAATTCTGCATACTCTGACTGTCCCTCTATTTTATGGAGTTGCAGCACCAATGGCCTCCTCGTCACAATGCCTTAAAGATGACAACTAAAATATATGATTACAATTGTTGACCCCACATCAGTATAGTTCCAAAATTTTCAGATAATAACAACTGCATTTGTGTTCGATAACAATTAATCTACAAATCATAAAATACAATGTAGTAATTTCAGACAATGTATATTCCTGTACTTTTTTCATGAACAAGATCTGATTAGCATATGACCTATTCCCTGTAGCCTACACCAATTAGCTGGCGAGGAAAAGCACTCTAATATGCAGCCATGAATCCAACAAGTATAAATAATTTCATCCTGTCATCACATAATTGAAACTCGTTATTCTCTGTGTTTTCATTATTTTACAACATATCACCATTCCATAGGTTGACAAAAGTAGACCATGCAAAGGGTGGTCCTTGAATGAACTCTCAGCTTGTCAGAATTTAGAAAGACCATCATATTCACTGATCATATGAAAGTGTAATGCAAAAATCTCCCAGTGACATGGTAACTATCACTTGTACACAGATCAAGACTCAAAGTATCGTTCCCCACTTCCCACATAGCCAAAAACAAACACCACTTAGTATCAATTGACGATCTCCAGTAGCACTACATTTGATAGAATAAGCTGTGACTATAAAGGAATGGATAGCATCAACACTTTACCTTTCAAATTCTTCATTTAACACTACAACTCAAAATGCTAATCAACAAGCATTATGATAAGATAGGATTATAAAGTTCATAAGATCATAATGTTGATCGGTGTGCATCAGATGCATAAAACAAATCTTCACCAAAAGAAACCAAAAAGAGCAACAAAAATGAATAAACAGAGAAAGTCGGAGATCTAACCGGATCCCCGAGGCAGAAAATCTCTCCCAACGACGCTCTCGAGGACGGATGATTTTCCCGAACTCTATATCAAATTCAGAAGACAAAAGAATATGATACTATTGTAGACAGGAAATCATGGAAAAGTAAAATGTGGAATGTATATATAAAAGACCTGGCCACCGACGACGGCGACGGAGGGAAGGGCTTCCCAAAGAGACATGCCTTCACCGCCATGATCGCCCAGCACAGTGCACGCCCTTTGAATTCGGTTGACTAAGCCGATCAAGCTTTCCATTGTCGCCATATTTGGAGATGTGAAAAATGCAGTAAATGTTGAGAAAATGGGATTGGATCTCTTGGGCTACTTTGTTAAGGTAATTGAATCTCAGTCTGAGAGAGAAGAGAGAGAGAGAGAGAGAGAGGTTGCGAGAAAAACGGTCGAGGACGTGGGAATTGCTTCCAACGTGCAGTACTTTTTTTTTCCTGAATAATTGTAAAAATAAAAATGTTAAATGCAAAAATCAATTTTAAATATGAATGTATTCCAATTTATAATCTAAAAGTTTCTTTATGTGATTGTAATTAGAAACTGACAAAACTTTGCATAGATCTGGATCATGCACTCACCTCTTACGCGCAGTCACGCGTTCGTACGCGCCCGCATGTGTCATAAGGGCGTACAAATTCGTCCAAATTCAATCGAAGATGTCATATATTTATGTAGTGTTAGACATACTTTTACGTAGTATTAAACATATATTTTAGATTTTTACCTGTATTTTAACATATTTTCAGACAACTATTAAAATCTTTCATACATTTAGTTATGTTAGTCATACATTTTAGTTATGTTAGATATACTTTTATATATTATATAAAGGTATGTTTATATTGATATAAATGTATAAATAATATAACATAAATATATGACTTATATAACATAAAGGTAAATATATGTACAACTTGTTCTGAAATTAGGGTTTTTTTTTTTGAGTTAAAGTTTTATATAAAGATATGATATTTGTATATATAGGTATGACTAATATAACATAAAAATATGACTAAAATAGTATAAAGGTCAACAATTTTTTTTTTAAGTTAAAGTATTGCACTAAGATATATTTATGTCACTTTTATGTTATATCCATGTCACATTTATGTACAAATATCCTTACTTTATATATAAATGTGCAACTAACATAACTAAAGTGTATGAGTAATATCACATAAAGGTATGTTGATCCAAAAAAAACGCTGAAATTCTTCTTCTTTTTTCTAAGTTCGAGTATATAAAGATGACGATATTTATACATAAATGTCATACTAATATAACATAAAGGTAATACAAAAAAGTTAGAAAATTAAAAAATTAAAAAAAATCCAAATGACGCGGATTCAAGTTGGGTCAACCCGAATTGTAAGGATCTATGACTCATACACCTGGTGCATATGAGTTTTTGCGCATTCAATTGCACACAATTTAACGTCATATTTCAAATTCTACAAAATAATTAAGAATTAAGAAATTAACATAATTTACCATTGAATCATCGTTTATTTTCCTATAATATATGACAACATAGTAACATACTCACTAATTTCTACACATTAGATATCATCATTGTTCTACATTTTGCGATTGTGTGTTGTTCACATGGACCTGTTTGGGGTTGGGTGTGGTAGTTTCTTGGACTTTGAAATTTTTCTTTTTATACATAATTTTTTCTGATATTTTTTATACACATTATTAATTTATAAGAGTTCGTATTCTTATATTATAAAAATGTGTCTACTATATAAATATAAGTATCCAGTTTGCTAAATATCTTGATAAGAAAAAAATTTATCTTAAAACAAAATTTTAGATATGTCACTAGTTGTTCTACATATAAAATCAATTGAAGGCGTTGATATTTAAAAATAAATAGTGATTCAAATTGTAAAACCATGTCAAAAACGTTATTTATTTTGTTAAATTCAAATAGTTATGATAAAATTGCAGGTATGTGAAAGTTTATGAGTTCTTTTTGTAACTAAGCCTCTTTTAGGAAATGTTTTATTGGTCTCAACAAAAATTTTAAGAAATTAGTGTATTTTGTAAAGTTTGACTTTTTACTTTTTAGCATATTCAATATTTTATTAGACATAAAATCTCACTTATATTTATATTTCGAGTGAATAGTGTTTACATCAGTTGCATAAATCCTAAAATATATGTAACTAGATATTTCTCAACCTAATCGAAACAATATATATACTTTTTTTTCCTCCATGCGTAAACAGAAAAGATTGATGTATCTTGTCAATTAAGTAATTTATTTTAGTTGTACAATTAATATATTAATATTATAAAATATATACATTTATATATTCAACTGTTTGTAAACATAAAAGATTGATGTAGGTGAGTGTAGGGACGGGGTGGGCCGAGTTTTTGCCTCTATATTTATTCTTTAAGTCAATCATTTATATTTGTTGTAACTAGTCACAATTTTTTTTTTTTTTTTTTTTAAGATAAGTCACAAATTAGTTATAAGGGTACGTATAGGCTTTTCAATTAAAATCTTATGAAACATGATATTTTTCTTTGTTTTTCGACAAAATTATTATCTGAAGCGTGACTTTTTTTTAATGAGAATGATTGAATATCTTTTTTTAGTTATTTATAATTTCTTATTTATTAATAGGAAATACTCTATAAAACCCAATCACTAAACTAATAAATCACATTATAAATCCAAACTTAACACATAAAGCTAACAAAACACTTTAAGGTAAAAAAAAAAAAAAAAAACTAAACCTTGTAGAATTAAATCAGATTGTAACACTCCATCCAGGAAGGGACAATCACTTCTGTTGGATATCATTAATAATAACTTTTGTTGTAATATGATTTATTAAATCAAATGATACTTACAAATTATATCTTAATGCATTTTATCTTGAGGCAACTACTACAAATAGATTCATATATTTGAAAACATATAATAATATGAGCTGAGATATGAAATTAATACGGCTTACTCTATAAAATCTGGGTAGCTAGCCACTAAATCATACAGTTGAAGCTAATATCTAATAAGGCAGTTTAGGAGCACCAAACTCAATACCAGTCTACATAAATTGTGTGTGTTAAATTGCAATTTATCATCTAAAATCATGTAGTTTTTTTGTTGTTGTTGCACTTTGTCATATGAATATTACAATTTATTGCATTTTATCAATTCGAGCTAATCGTAGTCGTAGGCGTAATTAGAGGTACATCTACGACTATGACTTGATCGAGTTGACAAAATGACTAGAGGTACACCTACGATTATAATTTGCTCAAGTTGTCAAAATGCAAGATATGTTTACAATTATAATTTGCTTGAATTGACAAAATGCAACAAATTATAGAATTTACATGATAAGGTGCAACAAAAAAAATTGTATGCTAAAATATAAAATTGAACAATAATTCAGATGATAAAATATAATTTACCCTCTCATCAATCATCATCCTCACAAACTCAAACATTTACTCAATCCTTAAACAAACAAACAAAACTCAACAACGAATCATATTTTAACACATAGCTAGGTTTGTTAGGATTATGAAGACCCTCAGTCATAAAATATTAATTCTAAGCACAATCATGCAAAAGCTTTGTAATTGACCAAAAAAGCCCCCTAAGAGTTTTTCATTGAAATTGAAGAGCCTAATAATAATAATAATAGTACTAAACAAGTTTAATAATGGCCAAAAACTGCTCCCAGTGTGAGCATTGAAAAGATAGAATAATAAATAATTGCCACCTAATCAATTAAATCAATCGAATTAATAAATAACACAGAGAAAATAGACAAGTACGAAATTGAGGCTTACAAATTTAGTATTACAAGACAAAATGAAATAATGATGTTTTCTGGTATCGTTATTGCAACTTCCAATGACATCCCTCCACATGGCTATTGACAAACCAATCTCACCAAGTGTCAATGTTCTACTTAATACTATTCTACTTTTAATAAATTTGCAGACAAAGCCATGGTGATATGTGAGATTACTTTCCGACACCAAAGGAAAAATACCTGCAGATTTTTAGGAAAGCATGTCGACAGACATTTACTGTGTAATCTCTGAGTTTTTAATTCTTAAATCTCTTGAAATATAAAGATCATTTTGAAAAATCTCTATAACTATCTATAAATTTGGAAAAAAATTCAAGATATGCCCACCAAACAAACAAGGTAAATTCCCATTAAGTGGGAAAAGTCTGGGACACATTTGGATTGAAAAGTGTGAGACTCTAGAAAACATACTCAAGATTTAAAATCCATTAGTTAGTATATCAGTGAATTTGGAATTCAAAGGTCCAAACACAGCCTAAGAAGACAATCATGGATGCTTCACGTTGTAAGTCTCACCTTAAATTCTAAAAACAAAGGATGCTGTGGTGCCAAAGCAATGTTTCTTTATTCTGTTGATAGTTCACAGAGAAGCACGTGCAGCCACGTGACAAAAGTAAATTATTCTGACACAACGAAATCTCAGCAATATAAAGAATATTTTGACCACAAGGTACAGGATAACCCACCCCACCCCCACCCCCACCCCCACCCTAGATAATTTGTACAGACTGTATTCATACCACACTACTATTCATTCAGAAAAGCAATGGGCTTTACACAATAAATAATCAGAGAGAGAGAGAGAGAAAATGGTGATAATTTGATGTGATAACAAGAATATTGACAAACCCTCAAACAAATACCAATCACACTAACTGCAGATTTGAAATATATAACTGCAAACAGTAAAGTAAAGGAGAAAATGTGGGGCAAAGGATAATAAGCCAACAAGCTTAGCTTAGCTACCTATACAACACATTCAACTGCCACTCAACTCAAATATTATCATCATCAGCCAAAAGGTTAGCTCAAAGTTGATATCCTCGTGTTCGTTCTTGCTCTTTTCTAACCACCACCCATTACAGTCTAAGTCAGAAGCACACCCACCCGACACATCTCGATCATCATTCTTCTTCTCTTCCCACAACCAAAGAGCCATTGGCATGCTTGTTACAATTATACAAACAACAGCAAAAGAGAGTAAAATTAGAAAATTTTAAGGATAACAAGACCGAATCCTCAATGCAGCCAATCGATTATCTGCTATTGCGTACTGCGTGTCATCCCACTTCTTGCTATAGGCCTGCACACAAGTTTTCAAAATTCTTGGTAATTGCTCCATAACATAGATAAGAGAAATAAAATGAAAAGGGTATGTTATTATGTCAGCCATGATAAATGGCCCATGATTTCATCTCATTATCGACAAGGTAAATCCACACCGATCAATTCAAGCTGACATCATCACTACAAGAGTTCATGTAAATATGTCACAAAATAATGCGGGGGGGGGGGGGGTTGCCAACAAGTCAAGTCTTAGAGTAAACACATTATTTGCTCTGAAAATAAATGATTAGCACTATAAATTGGACATTGCAAATCAACAAAAAACAGGTTGCATTTAATTCCAGGGGTGCAATGTCCATTGGAGAAAAACAGCAACTCTGAACACATATACTAGCTTATTGAGGAAAATATACATGCTCTAAGATCTATTTCTCTAAAATGGAAAATGAGCATCTAAGTGAAAACAAAATGAATGAGAGATGTTGGCGAAAAAACAAAAGATGATTCGATGAAACCAATGGAGGAAAAGGTGGCTGAATTGGATAAGTTAAATGACCAACTGAAGACATTGCCTTTTTCTTCTTTTTCAAATATAGGTACAGAAAAAAGGCAGGTAGAGAGAGGTACCAAACTAAAGCCAAAAATTAGATAATGAAGAACCGTGGATACACCAATCACTTAGAATATGTAACGCTTGTTAACGCAAGAGGAAAGTTAAAAAATGAGACGGCTTGTAAACTAACAACACATGCATACATAATACACAAGAAAATTGGTAGTAAATCAACCAAATGTATAAATGATATTTATACTGATCTATTCACATTGTGAAAGAATTGATTACATATCACATCTCAATATAAATGTGCCATTACATTGACAGAATATGAGGTTTACCAACCACATCATTAATTTACCGGTCTTTTAATGCAAGTAGAATAAAGCATGCTTTGGTAGGTAAAAGACGTGCAAGGCCTAATTTCATGAAAATTTCTAAACACTTGTAACAGATCATAAGGTTAATCACACATTGTACAACTAGGTATACCAGACTGAATCCTCTAGAGAAAATGGTAGATTGATGACATCATTCTATGGATGTTAGGAGTATTGATTATCTTAGAATAGGAGATGGAACATTATTTTGCAATAGAGGGCCTAGACAATGGGATACAGGTTATTAGCCACAAATATTACACACCTGGATTTGTAAAATGACAAAAAAGGAGAAACGAATCCTTGGGACTTGGTCAAATAACAAATTATTACTGCATCTAAGAGGCCCCACTTGGTTGCCAGCCTAATCTTGTGTCTAATACATTTTTTCCTCATATAAGGTAAAATATATGTTGCTCATGTGTACTGCGAACAGATCAATGGGTTTTGAAAGAATAATATAAGAAATATAAGGTGTCTTCTCATTTAAAACTGTGCATGAGAATCTTTCAAAGAGATTCTTGTATGCGTAGTTGCTGCAGTGCGGAATAATCTTTTTCTCAGTTAGTATTAACAGTGATCTTTAGGCAGAATATGGCAAAACAGTCATGCTTTAACAAAGGGTAGGGTGGTGTTGGGATCAGGTGATAAATCAGCCCCTATTGGATAATTATATGCAGAAAATGCCATCATTAATTGCAGTCACATTATAAACTAAAGGCATACCTTCCAGGGAGCAACTGAGAACTGTTGACTGAGCTCTTTGGATTCCCAAGTCGTTTCGACTTGCTTTCATGTTCCTTCTCCACCCGCATTGCAGCCACCTCCTTCTCCATAGCAGCCACCTCTCTTCTCATCTTTTTGGCCTCAACTTCCATTGCTTTTGTCAAGGTGTCTACCTTCTTTGCCAACATCTGATAGAAAAGAATGACCATGAACTGTTAGCATACACAAAAATACATAAAAGGAAGTATCAAAGACTCAGAAAAGGAAATAAATCAACCTCAATTGCATCATCCTTGTCTTTAAGGCTCTGATCCTTTTCATTACAAGCTTTCCTCAAGGTAATCACCTCTTTTTGTAACATATCATACAGCAACCCGGGCACAGTATCCTCTGTATCTGTAACTGGTGTATCACTGATTTTTTCCTCCGGAGTTGCTTTCCATGTGCTACTTGGTGTATCAGTTTCCTTGGTTCCATCACAGGACTGGCTTTGCTTAAAATTAGGTCCTAAACCATTTAAGAGAACTTTACTCCTGTCCACAGATCGTGAACCACCATCAAAGGACTTTGATGTCCCTTTTGCATGTTTCAGCACTGTACTGCTCCCAGAAGATCTGAGTTGAAAGGATGGTGATCTCTTGGGTAAAAAGCCATTGGAAGTCAATTTGGAAATGTTTTCAGCTCCACCGAGTGACTGGCGGCGTGAAGGGCCATTGCTTGAACTTCTTCCATCTGACGCACCACGAATCACTGTGTTTGGTGATCTTAAAGTCTCTTCAAGAACTCTCAGCCGTAGCTGATATTTTTCCTGGACAAAAAGGAATATTATTTTAGATTCAATTTAAGTTAAAAAAGTTTAATCGTATTAACCATTAATTGAAATATGCCATTTACTTTCAACTGGGCTTCAGATTTTGCAGCTCTCTCACATATGGCAAGCTTGTCCCTGAGTTGCTGCATCTCACCCTGTGATCATAGAGTATGATTATAAGAATTTCTCCACAGCACACAGAAACACCATGACAAGGGAAGAAAAAAAAAAATATACCTGCAAAAATCTTCTTTCTTCTAGCCATTGTTTGACGGGCATCACTTTGTCATTAGCATCTTTCCATTCATTAGCTACCACAGTCGCTACCCTATTTGCTGTTACTTTGGCACGAGCCAGCTCCCTATCCAGAGTTTTTCTTTCCTCCTGAAGATCACATAAAGAAAGATATTCCACTTACTTGGGCTAGAATATGATATGATAGTTTTGTGTGAGTATATTATAGTTCACTAGGCCTATGTGTATGGATAATTACATTCATCTCCTGAACTTTCCGCTGGTAGTCACGAACAGCATTGGCAGCTGCACCACCGGCAAGTACAGCCTCTTCAAGTTCACGTACAGTTTGGGTTAGTTTTTCAACCTCAGCAACCTTTTGCCGATGCATTTTGTCCAATATCTTATTTTCTTCCTGATAAACAAGAACAGTCTCATTTTAGGGGGACAAGAAAAGGTTGAGAATTATCAACAGGGACCTTCAGAATAAGTGTCACAAAATAATGCAATACCTGGCAAATCTCTATCTGCTTCATCAATTCTTGGTTCTTGTTTTGGAGATCATCAACCATAGAAGCTTTTGCCAGTGCTGCCTGTACAGTTCTCTCTGCTTCAAGTAGAGCAGCCTCTTTTGATTTGGTGAGCCGGTCCAATGCTTTGTTGTCATCCTGTAGCTTTGCAATCTAGAACAAAAGGAAAGTCATTTGGCTAATGCCCTCAAATGAGATTGTTTAACTAGATGAGCAGAAGCCTTAAGGCACAAACCTCCTGCCTAGCAAGCTTGAGCTCAGCTTCCAATGGAGCCAGGATAGCTTCAATTGGAGGCATATCATCGTCCTTTTGAGCAGCATGAACTCTCCGAAGAGTGGCTTCTGCTGCAAATTGAGCAGCCATGGAGGCCTTCTTTTCATCATTAATTCTCTTAATTTCAAGATTCTGCACACAAAAAAACGTTCATAAAAAAATGCATGTCCTTCCATATGTTTACCAGGAAAAATAGGGAGACAATAGAATCTAGAGTCAGCACCTTGCTTTCTAGAAGAGACTCTGTTAATTTGAGCTTCTCATCCACCTTTGCCAACTCTTCAGTGAGCTAAAGCAAAAGAAGAATCTTAAATTTCACCCACAAGTTCATCTTGGTAGCTCTTTATAGGGAGAAAAACAAGAAATAAAAGGGGAACAAAGAAAGAATGTGCAAGCAAAGAAAATAATACTATAATAAATAGTTTGAACACACAGTATAGATAAAAGCAACATAAGTTGTGCAATAGAAACTAATGGCTCCATACACTTGTGAAAGTTTCTCCAAAACAGATGCAAATGTAGCATAAAGTATGCAAAATACATCATTCATCAAATTAATACTGTTCTGTGTATGCTTTTGAGCTCAAATCTCTGACTTAAGCATCAAAATGTCATATTCTTATGGTTTAACTGGAGAGAAGCCAATCCTCAAACAATTCTACAGACTAATTGTTCTAGAATTTTCCAGAAGCATGGCATTCATCCACGTCTCATGCTAATTAATGTATAACCCGCAACAAACAAATAATTACTAATACCTCAATTCTGTGGGTGGAATCTATTAAGTGGAATCCACAAAATCCAAAGCAAAGAAAGATTGGAATATTTGTGAAATATAAAGTGTAAATCAGTCATGATTAGAGAACAGGGTATTGTAACAAACTTCTCCCTAACATGATATTTCCCACTACTCAGATGCACAGGAACTCTTCTTAGTTCCTTCATACATAAAAACAACTTCTCTTATGTGAGTCCTAGACCAAGAAGACTGAGGCCACTAGCAAAGACAAACCTCATAATATCCCATTAGGCTTAGAAAGTCCAACAGCAAAACTTCAAAGACTCCAGATATAGGTCACATACCCCAAAAAATAAAAAGAGTCCTAAAACAACATCTTAAAAAATTTTAAAAAGTGAAATTAAAATAGTAGGATTTGGACTCATGTGGGTAAAAATCACTAACAAATAATTCCTACACCTCCAACCCCCACCTCCCAACGCTGACACAAAAGAAATTATACGAAGCAATATCAGTTTACAGGTATCATAATACATCTGCAGATAATAAGATGAACTCCATGAAATTAAATGGAAAAATGAGAGAATGAAACCTCTTCAACAGCTTTTTCTCGGAGTCTCTCCGACAACTTCAAAGCCTTGATCTGAGACAGCGCTTCCCCCAATTCCCTATCCTTATCTGAAAACAATTACCCACGCAAAAATGTCATTAATTTTTTTCCATAAATTTTTTTCAAAATCTAGAATAGCGCTTAATTTCGTTTCCCAGAACTCAAATAACAGATGACATTACTAAGTGCTTCCAATTAAACAAAATTATTTCCAAATTTAAAGAAATTATCTCGCATCATAATCCCTTGAATGGGCGACGCATCAAACCGGCAGCGTTTGAGATCAAATCGGAGCAGGAATCTAGCGGATCCAGCAGAAGAGACTAACCTCTGACTTCGTTCTCCAGTCGATTGAGCTCCAACTTCACCGGATCCGAACCGTGGAGCAAGTTTATAAACTCATCCGCGTCGAGGCTGGGCCGCACCGACGCCCTTCGCCGCGACGAACCCTTGCCTCCCTCCTTGAACGACGCCGACATGGTCAGCGGCGTGGCCACCTGCGCATTGCCGCTGGTCTCTCCAATATTCAGCTCCTGCATCGCGCCACCACTTCCCTCGCCGGAAACCTCCGCCATCTCCGATCTATTCGCTTTTTGCTGCGCGCATCAAATTTCCAAGCAGCTCCGTATCACTTATGACAATGTCTGTAAATACGAACAAATATCTAAGAAGGTATGGGTAGAGAGAGAGGTTTGGAGAGGTGAGTTCAAAAACACTGCAGCTGCAGTGGGTATAATATGAGTGAAGATAGAGTCTTTCTAGAGAGAGAGAGGGGGTTGATATGAGTTCAAATTGACGTCCTTTACTTTCTCTCTCTAGAAAATAGAAAAGGGGAAAATTTGTGCATCTCACTCTGGGCTCTTCGAGTATGCTTTCTGAGCTGATTGTGAGAGTGTTTTTTCAATTTGTTTTAATAATAGCACCCCAGTAAAAGAAGTGGTCACCGTAAAATGACGAAACCAACCCTCATCAAACGCATTCTGATGCAAAAGAAATTATGCGGAAAGGCTGGGGACATAGTTGTCATAAAATTAATTAGAGGAGTGGCAGAAGCATATTTCAAAATTGAAGAAACACATAAGAGGAATTCTTGCACTCTCTGTCTGTGTGAAAGAGACTGTTAATAAAACTTAAAACACTTCTTAATTACACTTACATTAATTTGGTGTGCACTGTTTTTTTAAAACACTAAAAACAAATACTATCTCATGGGAATTATTTTTATTTACCTTTTCCTTTTATTTTATCTTTTAGTCTTTTTTTTAACATCTATTTTATATTTATCTTGTTTTTAATATGGAAGTTGGTGTTTGGACTTTAATAAATGAGAGTTGTGTCTGCTTAAGTTGCAGTTGTCTCCCATTGTGGAAGTTTGATGTTATTTGGATGGTGGATTTATTTGAAATTGAGTATTTCTAGTATTTTGTAACTTCAAATAGATTCAGTTTTGATACCACAAAGTGTAACTTGTTATCATAACAATTCGTTCATCAGATTAAGCAAGTATTTAAGGAATCGATATTTACAAAGTTCAGTAGAGAACCTTATTTTCTTAATAGTTGTTCCTTTCTTACTCACTTTTTCCATGGTTTTTATTTCGGGAATTATCTTAATTTTTTACTTTTTTGTAATTTTAAATTTTATTAGCTAATTAGGAAAAGATTGGGAGTTTGGTTTTCATAATTTAAGAATTAAAAGGAAAAAGAAACTTAGCACTTCATTATAAGTACCCCCAATCAATTTCTTTATAATCTCTGATAAAATGAGATTATCAAAAAATAATTCAATAGCATCTCCTCTAAATAATAGAATAGCCACCTTATATTAACTCTTATATTAGCATAAAAATTTACATGAGACAATCTTATAAATAAAAATTCGTGAAATGAAGCCCACTGCATACAATTCAACCCATTTTAATAATGAATCTTTATATTGTGCATTAACCTATCTTATAAAATTAGATATATATAATTATCTCATAATAGTCTTATTCTCATGTTACGAATTTTAATCTTTTTTTATCTCTGTTTTCAATAAAGCTTGATCCCTTAAAAAAAAGGAAAAGGTCTCTAATATTTGTACAACGAATATGTTGCGACTCTTAGGCTTAAGCAAATAAGTATTATTGATTATGATAATTGTTCAAGTTGATTGAATTAATTGAAATGTTATGGCAAGTAGTAATGGTGGAGAAAACTAGATTAAGTTTCGGATAAATCTCTGGAAAATAAAAAATAATAATTAAAGGCTCGTGGAAACTAAATACTAAGAATTTTAAATAAGAAATGATAACACTCAAAACAATTAAAAAGGAAAGTTCACTATTCGAACTCTAATCATCACAATTTACAGTTTTATAAAAATGAGATATCTTTTGAGCTATAAGCTCGTTGTTAGAAGAGATCACTACTTAAAAATGATTGGAAACAATTATCTTTATATATATATATATATATATATATATATATATATAAGAAGGATCAAGAATGCCACATGACAAGCCTACAATTTTTTCATATTAAATATGCTAATTAATTGCTACAAATTTAATGTTGATAAGAAATATTATTATTACTAGATAATACATAATATAGAAATATTGATTAGATTTATCTAATTAACATATGCTAAAGTTCAATGATAGGAATTATTATATATTTCAAATTTGTTAAATTTAAAAATATAAAGAAAAAATATAAATAGATTCAAAAGAAAAAAAAAACTCAAATAAAAGTGGGTAGCTTGAAAATTATTATTCAAACTTATTAATTATTGAAATCAAATAATTTTTTGAATATATGCTTTAAAATAAATTATGGAATTTATTTGTGAAATTTTGACTTTCATTTTGTATCATTTAATTGAAAATAAAAGTTGAGTGTTGTTACAAATGTAAACAATAAAGAGCAAACTAAAATAAAATGGTGGGTGGGTTGAATAATATAATAGGTATAGCAATGTATATTTTTTTCAAAATAATAATAATTTTTTTAAATGATCATCTACAAATGCAACTCATATTTTGACAATTAAATAATTATGTTTATATATATAAAAGTAAGACCAAAGTGTCACATGGCAAGCCTATGATATTTTCATATTAAATATGCTAATTAATTGCTACAGATTTAATGTTCATAAGAAATATTATTATTACTAAATAATAAATAATATAGAAATATTAATTAGATTTATCTAAATAATATATGCTAGAGTTTAATGATAGATATTATTATATATTTGAAATTTGTTAAATTTAAAAATGTAAAGAAAAAATATAAATAATTACAAAAGAAAAAAAAACTAAAATAAAGTTGGGCAGTTTGATAATTATTATTCAAACTTATTAATTTTTTAAATCAAATAATTTTTTGAATATATGCTTTAAAATAAACTATGGAATTTATTTATGAAATTTTGACTTTCATTTTTTATCATTTATTTGAAAATAAAAGTTGAGGGTTGTTACAAATGTAAACAAAGAGCAAACTAAAAAAATGGTGGGTGTGTTGAATAATATAATAGGTATAACAATGTATATTATTTTTCAAAATAATAATATTTTTTTTAAATGATCATCTACAAATGCAACACATATTTTTGACAATTAAATAATTATTTTTTCATATTTTTTTATATTTAATGTTAAATTAGACGATATATATTACACAAATCATAAATTTAATTTTGTTGTGTAAATGATATTTCAATTTTTTTAATTTCACTAAATTTAATTTTTTTTTATTAAATCTCATGTATTACACGGGCCCTATACTAGTTTTTACATTAAAAAAAAGAACTAACGGCAAGAGTTTATAAGAAAAGATAGTTCTCCACAATTTTTACTGCAACAAAATTTAGTTACTTTTTTTATTTCAAATGCAAAGAGATTGTAAATACACTCAATTTATTGATTTGGGTTTCTAAGATCCTTTCTAGTGTCATGAAATCATATTGCTCAATTAATTATATCTCTGTGGACTAATAGATAAAATGAGGTAAAACCTTTTCACTTTTTTTGTGAAAGGAAATCAAATGCAAATACTATGTCCAAACCTTCATTAATCTTTGTTAGATCTTTGATTTATGAGGATAATTTATGTTGTTCTTTCTCAGTTATTGCCATTAGGCATATTATTGAAGTACTCTTTTTTTTTTCCGTTTCACTATTTGAGATTAAAACCTACCAAGATATACAAGTAAATCTTAGTTTCAATTTTTTGAAAATATCATAGAAAATCACCCACAATTATTTTTGAGTTATAAAGAAAACACATAGCCCTAAAACAAACATGATTTATTAGAAAAAGGAGCTCAAATTGTTTTTTTTTTTTTTTTGCTTCTGAACTGACAGAGGTTATTGTTCATTTGGTATGGAATCTTGATAAGGTGATTTTATGGTCTTCCAAGTAATTTCAACAACACAAAAAGGTACAGAAAATTCTTAATATTTAAGATAATAATTGTTGCTATAAAACTATAAATGGTAATAATTTTCAAAGTGAGGTAAAACCGAACCATGAACAGAAAGGCCCTAAATTCTCAATATGATAATTAGTATGAGTTGTGTTTGTGTGCATCAAGTGCATGGTTCATGATCCATGTAATTGGGCACGTGGATCGGGTCGGGTCGGTCTAGCCTAGATCAGCGCCCTTTTTTTTTTTATGACATAACCTTTATGTTTATCTAATATAACATTTATGTTTAGCAAGTATAACCTTTGTATACAAATATCATAACTTTTAAGTAAAATTACTTAAACTTTTTTCAGTATAAAATACATAATTAAAAGTTATGTAACTTTTATGTTAATCGAGTATAATATTTATGTTATATTAGTAAAACATTTATCTCTCTCTCTCTCTCTCATAACTTTTAAGTGATATTACTTAGACTTTTTTTCACTATAAAAATTCACATAGTATGGCTTAACGTTTATGTTATAATAATTTAACATTTATGTTATATTAGTATAATCTTTATGTACAAATATTATATCATTTATGTACTTAAAGAATAACATAAAGTTATATTATTATAACGAAAATGTTAAATTATTATGCATAAAGGTTTTGAAAGATATTGTAAGTTTGTCATACAGTGCAAAAGGTTATGTGAACATAACTAAAAGGTTAGGTTCGCCAAACTAAACGGTTAGGTCAAATAACTGCAAAATTAGGATTTGGGCTAGGGTTTGGGTGCGTGAGGCACGCGTGGAACGTGTGAAATGCACCCTCGGATCGGGTCGATCCGGTTGCACGGATCCTACATCCGTGCACCTGGTGCACAAGAACATTTGTAAATTAGTATATTCGTAGGAAATACAAAACAAAAGATAAACAATCATTAAATTTTAATGTTTTATTATACATAATTATTTATGTGCACCAGGTGTACGGATCCTAAATTCGTGCAACTACGTCGACGTAATCCGGGAGTGCATTTCACGCGCGCCTTACGCGCCCACACATTCGTCCACACGCCCAAATCTTAGTTTTGCAGTTATATTGGTCTAACTTTTTAGTTTAGCAAACCTAACTTTTATGTTCTACTAGGTTTGAACCCATGCAATGCACGAGCTTCATATAACAGTTATTTAATTTTTATTTTATAAATAATATTATTTTTTAAGTGTTTGTTGATTTATTTTTATGTATGATATATTTTTCTATTTTTTAAAAATAATCTTTCTCATTGTTTTTTTTTTTTCAATTTGATTTTTAGCACAACATTGTTAATCGCTAGTTCTTTATAGTGTTTTAACTATTGTATTAGGTATTTTCATATCTTTCTTTAAAAAGTATAGAATAAATCTCATTTTTATCGCTTGAAGGCACCTGTTTTGTTTCGATTTTGCCTTTAAATGCTCTTTTTATCATGTTTACATAATGATTTCATGTGTAATTGTTTTCTTTTTGTGTTCTTTTTATTAATTTTAACCAATTGTTACATCTGTTGTTTTAATGTTTTATTATAATTTCTCAATGGTCAAAGGAGTGCTTGGATTGGATGTGCCCATCCGCATTTTGAATGGATAATATCATAATCATGTTATTTATTAATTTGCAGAATCCTATAACTTTGATCTATTTTTTCTACTTTATCAACTTTTTTTTTATAATTCCCATTAAAAATATTTGTTTTAAAATAAAATAATAGAATATCATCTATTTTTTCCACAATTCTCGATATGATCCACTTTCAACATATCCTAAGTTTTTTTAGCACCTATTTTTTGTCAATGTCATTAGTTTTGCAAGAGCATTATTGTTTTTTTTTTCTTTTCCAATTTGAAATGTTGGACAAACTAGTATTCAAATTTGTAACCAAAGATTTCATATAGAAAAAGGCATACAACATTAGCAATCTCTTCCAAGCATTTGTAACTTATATATATATATATATATATATATATATATATATATATTTTTTTTTTTTAACATTTCATAAATAAAATGATTTTAAGGGAGGACACTTGGCAATATTGTAGAGCTCCACAAACCACACTTTTATATATTGACCCGTGCGTTGCACAACCTTTATGACTCGTTTAATTTACATTTTCAATGTCGGTTTCTGTCATATGGTATTTTTGAACTCTTATCCATATGAATGACGGTTCAAGTCGACCATAATTTATAAGTTGTCGCCTTCACCCTTGAGAGTTGAGAGCAATAAAGAAACACAATTAAGTTGAATAATACTTAAAAACTCCAAATATTAAGACACAATGTAGTACATAAATTTAATTGTTCGCACCAACATAGTATTGATTAACAATGTTGAGCCATTCAAAGTGGCCGTGAGAGTAGTGTACCAAATGGTTGTTGACTTTACGACGAATTGGTGGAGAAAATAAGGTCCTTGAGCTCCATCCCCATCTCGAAAAAAAAAATTAGCTAGATTTAGCTTCCCCAAGAAAAACCAAGTGAAGTTTATGAAATACCATAGCTATAACATAAGAACTACTTCCAGGATTAACTATATGTGAAACGCAATAAACAATAGTTATTGAAGCAACTTTAAGTTTTAAGGACCCGGAATCCAGGTTTTTTTAACCAAAGAGTAGTTGAAATCTCAAGTTTAATTAATTAGTATCATCTGGAACAAATTAATCAACATGTACACTATCAATTTTAATAGGAATCAACATATTGTTGCATGGGAGACGAAAATTTGAGATGAGACCAACACTAATCCAAAAGTATAAAATCTGTATTTATTTTGATATATAGAAATTAATATTAATAGTACATAATTTAATAAAAAAAAAGTTCAGTATCCCTTTTATACAATAATATTTAATACTCAATTTAACAAAATTAGTACATGCATACAATTACTACCTGATTTTGGAGGAATCTTGATTTTTGGAGATGGAGAAGCAAGGGATGACTTGAACTGTAGTCAACAACCCAGAAATCATCAAATTCAAAACAACAGATAGCATCAAAATCAACATAAAAAGAAAAACAGAAATCATTACCATCTTGAGTCACCAGTGGATAATCAGAAGCACTGAGATTAATAAACCAATCCCACTCCCCACCTTCCTTCAACAAAATCGCAGCCGCGTGCAGCGTATTCGCCACCATTGTCGGTCCACTGTAAGTTACCAAATTAGCCTTGGTAATCATCCGAACATTCTGGAATCTCTGAAACATCGGATGGGCATTAACGTAATTAAACAGATCGAGCCGCTCCTCGGCGGAAGACTCGGCGTCGAGGTGCGCAACTACTGATTGTTCGGATGGTACAGCGCCTCCAGCGTGCGGCGGAGCATCGTGCCGTCTTCGGCGGAGCCGGATATCAAGTACGCGAACCGTGGCGGTGGAGGGAGGTTGGAAATTGGGATCGACTTCAGCTTCGACTCCACGAAAATGGACGCCGATGTGGCGAAGGTGGAGTAGTACCGCCGGAGAGGGAAGAGCGGCAAACCTTCGGGGGAGGTTAGGGTTGTTAGAAACAGCAGAAATAGAGAAACTATGGAGCCTATAGCGAGTGGGAAGATCCATTTATACTTTTCTTCTCAGGTTTTTCTCTCTTTTCCCTGCTCTCTCGCTCTCATTTACTCTGTTTTTATTCACTTAGCGGTTACATTTGCACACATCAAAAGAGAATGAACAGTTAGAGAGATTAAGGAAGAAAAATGGCAGTTTTATTGACTTAGAATCTGAAAGGATACACACGTGGCGGCTGGAGAGGAGAGACATTTGGCGGATGTAGATTTTTCCAAAATGCTGAGGTGGCAAGCTTTGGGAGAGCCAAAGCCTTCTTTTATATATATAGATTCGCATAACCTTTCGTGTTCTTTATACTAGAAAAAGTCTAAGTAATATCACTTAAAGGTTATAAAATCTATATATAAAGATTAGACTAATATAACATAAAAGTTATACTTGTATAACATAAATGTAGCATATATAACTTTTATGTTATTTATACTAAAAAAAGTTCAAGTAGTTTTACTTAAAGATTATGATATATGTACGTAAATGTTATACTCGTATAACATAAATGTTACATAACTTTTAATTATGTTATTTATACTGAAAAAAGTCTAAGTAGTTTTAATTAAAAGGTCATGAGTAGTTTTAATTAAAAGGTTATGATATTTGTACACAAATGTTATACTAATATAACATAAAAGTTAAATTTTCATAACGTAAAGGTTTCAGTTATATTACATGAAAAGTCTAAGTTATTCACTTAAATGTTATGATATCTTTACATAAAGGTTATACTCGGTAAATATAAAGATTATGACATAAATTAAAAAAAATATATAGGTGTGAATCCGGGCTGGACTCGAATGAACCAACCCGACCCGCACACGCTCAGTTGCAAACACTGCACACAAACACTAATCTTTATTATAATAGGCAATACAGTTTATTCTATTTGTTATTCAGTCTCATAGTTTGAATATTTGGACCTCATTTTTTTATTTTCAAAATAATGAATGTTAGTTGGTGATCATTATATATTTTCATTAATTAGAATATCATAGTAATAATGAAACTAGAAATGGCTTAGATTTTAAATTTGTGGGTCCATCAATAAATAAATATTAGTCGATTAGAAACTAAAAGATTTAATATTCATGAATTCATTGTCTGAAACTGAAACTGAAACTGAAAGAAAGGACAAATTCGTAATAGTCAGAATCGGTGGAGTGGCATAAGCAAAAACGTAGTGTGAGATTCATAAATCATAATATATTGGAGTTAGCAGAGAGCCTCGCTGTTGATAACAGTTAAGCAGATCTTGTTGACTGGCAATTGGCAAAAGGGTGAGGCATAGAAGTGCATTTATTACTAAACTAATTCTCAATTAAACTAATAATTTTACAGATGATATATTAAATAAGTTAATTGCAATCAAGAGACAAATGGCATATTAGTAATTTCGTTTCCTTTTATTTTTTTCAGTGCAGAATTGGGGTATTATTGTTATCAAATATGATACATATATTTTAAAAAATATCGTTTTGTATTTGATCTTGTCGTGTTTTGTTAATTTTACGCTAAAAAAATAACGAAATGGATCTTAATTTATTCTTAAAACATTTCGTTAAAAATAATGCAATTGAATTCATAATTCATCACATTATGTTGTTAAAAACCCTATATTTTTTTGGGCTGTTCAATTTAGGAACAACTTTTAATACTATGTTGTGTATAAATTATTATATATAAGAATATACTCATAATTGTCGAGGAGAAATTCATATTTAAAGCGAAAATTAATATATTATTTAATTATTGATTTTTGTGTTTTTTTTTTTTTTTAAATTGACGACATATAGTATTGCGGTGGTATTATTGCAACTATATATGCAGTTTTATGTGTTCTATTGTGAATTTGTGGTCTTTTTAAACTATTTATTAAAAAGAATTTTGAACTCATTATTGTTATTAATATGTCCTTTACAAATGTTTGAACCAATACATATATATTACATAATATATAAACTTTTAGAAGAATTATATTATTCAATTTATTTAAATCGATTGGACCACCATGAACCAATAACAAGACCAATTTGATCACCCGTACAGTTCCTAAAAAAATTAATCAATATTTAAAATAAAAAAAAATTAAACAATATGCAAATACAGTCTTGCTATCCTACTCACCGTCGGCACATTTTAATGTGCCAACGACTGATATGTTAAAAATTTAAAATATCTATTCATTTCACTTTTCATATAATGAGGGATGAGATCATTACAAGTCATCAGCGATCATATTAAGAGTTGTCCATGATAGATATTTTATCATTTTCTTATATAAAGAAATATAACAAACAATGTATATTCTATATATATATATATATATATATATATATATATATATATATATATATATATATATATATATATATATTGTTAATTGAGTGGGTACTTGATTTCCTCTCAAAAAGTTAAGATTGAGAGAGAGAGAGAGAGAAGCATTTGTAGATAGGGCAGCATCGGTAGCTCTTCCTTGAAGCATTCAATCTTCCACAAAAAAGAAAGAGTTTAACTTAGAAGCTTCAATACATACGTGTACAAAAACAACCATGCCTTATATATATATATATATATATATATATATATATATATATATATATATATATATATATGTATATATGGAGCACTAGATCTATACACAAAATACAAAGGAATCATGTTTAATGTGGAGCAACATTGCGCGTGCAATGATGCCTAATTCAATAATGCATTTAAATAAGTTTATTCTTTTTTAAATAAATTTAAATCATTAATCTTGAATTTTCTTTTCCTATGACCAAGGAATATATCATTCATTTTATATTCTTTACCAGAAGTGCATGTGCGCGTGTATACTGATTCATTCTTGAATATTTGCATTCTTTTTTTTTTTTTTTTTAAGTTATGTATTTCAAACCTTTTTATTAGAAGAAATAGTAATGCAAATAATTGTCTTCTATCTATCGTGGACATGTCTTATCACATTTCATTAGACATTCATATCTAAACTTCAATCCGCAAATGCCAAACAAATTTCCTGAATTGCTCAAATAAGACTTTTACGAATTTCATGCGGTACAAAATATTGTAATTTGAAATTAATAATTGTGTTGGATTTGTGACACATCAGAGATATGTGTTTACAATAGGTAGTGTAGCAGGCTGACAATAATGTTTCGAGAATTATACGTAGTTGGTTTTCAATTAAAAAAAATTAATAATTCATTTATGACAAATCCGAACAAAGTTAAAAATGATTAAGTTAAATCTAAAAATAATTAAAGGGGCATAAGAGAATTGATGCATTCGTACCTTAAGTTGATAAAAATAAAATTAATTGTATTTTGAAAAACATAATCATACATTTTCATAGGCAGGGAATATAATTCATGCTTACACCAAAAATGTTCCACGTAATTAATGTAATATTATCACCACTTAATACATATAGTGTATGATAGGCAAAGAGTGTAAATTAACCAAATTAACCGGAAAAAATGTTAAATTGAGGCTAAAAATGGATTATCTCTACTGTATGTGACTAAATAAATACTTCGTATACATGTACACTTACATGTATAGATAAAAAAATTATGTCAACATATGTCAAAAATCCAATATAATCATTAATTTCAAATCACAAGATTTAAAAAAATATAATCTTTACACATCAATGATAAACATTTTAACACATACCACAATAGACATACAAACATTTTCTAAACATAAAAGTATCGGATTCTGAGTGTAGGTGATCTAGTGTGTGCAGGTGCAGCATTTAGAAAAAGTGATCTTTGCAAAAGGAGTGATTGTGAAAAATGAAATGCTCCCAAAAAAATGATAAGATAGTTTTTAGATGTTAAGAATGGGGAATAAAGTGAGGGTGGGTTTGTCCCCCCAACAACTGCTTCACATTTTTATGGCTTTGCTTCCAAAAATACAACCAAGCAGAAAAGGACATCATGTTTCCCAGATAAGATAACCCACAAACGACGCCGTACTTCCCCAATATACTCCTCCTAAAGTTGCCGTGGGGCCCTCTGCCACCCGCTTTGTTTCTCGCTCCGTACGTATTTACGTTCTATCAGGTGTCGTATCTTCTGCTTGTTTTCTCTATAAGAACGATAAATATTTCATTTATGAAATCTTCTAATTTGATATGAAATGTACTCCTAAAAAATTGTGTTTAAGTACATGAGATCACAAAATGAGTCGGATTGATTATTATTTTTTAAATATATATGTTAAAGAGTATATTTTGAGTTTCAATTAGTTTTTAAATTGAAATTTGCACATTGTCGGGCAAAACTTGAGAGTGCAAATGAATTGGACTGGCAGGTTAATTATAACATTAGCTTTAAAAGTTGTTGGGATTAATAATCGGATTTGAATTAATGGAAGACAGGGTTAATGGGTCGTTCATGTGGGTTGACCATATTCTATATGTATAAATTTTGAGGGTTAAGGTTAATTAAGGAAGACTTTGGAAGTTATGAAAAAACTTTCTAGTTGCGATACATTGTGGATTTTCCAGCGTGATTTCCATCTGAACGTAGCAGTAGGAAAAACATTAACCCGTAAATATATCCTTCAAATAGACAGTGATTTCAACTGTGTAGAAGATCCAATAATACTTGTTTTCCAATACGAAGATAACCCGTAAATATATCCTTCAAAAGCGAACTAAATTTTAAAAATATAATTTTTATAATGCTGAACATCGAGATAGACTGCAATTTCAAGATTGTTAATTTTTGTAATTAAGTGTTTTGGGCTGTGGAGATATTCTTCTTGTGTTTTCCTTCAATTTCTTATTTATTCAAAGAGTAACACTTCTGTGCACCAGTTGCATCGTGCAATCCATATATTTATGTTATAAATATAGTATCTTTATGTTATAAATGTAATACCTTTATACATGTTCATTTTAAAAGGTACGGATATTTGTACATAAATGTACTATATTTATAACATAAAAGTATGGATTGCACAGAATTTCACTTCTGTGCAATTGGTGCACAAAAGTTTTTGTGTTATTCAAATATATATAAATTGGTTTGGAGTCATCTCAATTTCTCACTTATATCAAACTTAAAATAGTTTTACCAATCAAAGAATATTATGCCGTAGGTAACTATCATGGGATATGATAGCAACATATAAACCAAAAAGGGCTTCCAACAAGCAAAGGAGATATGCTAAAGCTCTCAATATTTCTTTACCATCATTAATTAATTTTTAAATTAAAATTAAAATTAATCAATGATAGGAACATTTGCAGAATCCTAAGAACAACAAATGACACCAACCTAAGCTTGACTAATTATATAACTTAAACCAGAGGGTCCCCCACCCTCTTCTCATGGATGCCTCACTTTTCCTTAGTCACTTTTCGATGTCTTAATTTCCTAATCTAACAGATCTCTAATAATTAATAAATCTCAAAATAGTTTGACTTAAAAACCAGTTTTGTAATGACGTGTCACATTATTAATTAGATTCCTAAATCACGAATTAGGTGACAACCAAATGAAAAAAAGCCTTAAGGTACGGGGATATATGTTTGGAGTGTTTCACAAGGAACTTTTAACCATTAATTTAGTTATCACTATATAATCCCTTCCTTTTCTTAATCAAGAAAGAGTAAAAATATATTTATTATATATAAAGATGATCAAGAAAGTTTAGCTATACACCGACACCAACTAGTCACTAAAATGGTCCATTTTGACGAGTGAAAATAATGCGAATTCAATTTTGGAGTTAATAATAGTTGAAACACAACAAGTAAGAATGGCAAATTTTTCAAAAATCCAACCCATTTTATTTAAATTTCATATTATATTTTATTATTTACTAGAGGGACAAACAGTAAGGATATAAATCAAAACTACTTTTCTATGTTTACATATGCATGATTTAGGGGGCAAAAGCACAAAAGATATGTTTGGTTTAATCTTATAAGTTTAGAGTTCAATTTTAAAATTCTTAAATAGTTTAATCTTTATGAATATATAGTGAAAGTAATGGTTGAATATAAAACATAAATTAGTAATATTAACTCTTATTATACCATCTGGCTCACATATGTATTATAAATCATGATGTTTCTTTGACAAGGTTTATAATACATTATCTAAAAGTTTTTGGAATCAATTTGAATATTAAAGTAATTTAATTGTTTGATGATTCGAAATATTCAATGTGTTTAGGATAAAGAATTTAGAAAATAGTTTTATCATTATATTATAATCAAATAAAGACATATATTGATTAAATGTAGAACTACTTAATTAATTATCATTATAACTTAAGACTTAATAAGGATATTATAGCTAGGCACATAAAAATTCAACACAAACTTTCACAATCTTATAAACGTATAAATAATAGAGTAGGGTGTCCCCATCCCATTCCGTGGGCCCCACTTTAATTTTTAATTTTTTTTTCGCTCAACTTTTTTTTTTTCATGTACATAAAAAATGTATTACATGTATACCTTCAAGGTATCACACCCATTTCAAATGAAGGTGCGGCTTGTGAGGTGCGCGCCCGATGTGGGCGCATGAGCGCGCACATGTATCCATGGCGTGAGCGCATGGTATCCATGGAATACCTTTTGGATACATTTTTTCAAACATCACATGTATTTACATGTATACCTTCAAGTATCCATGGAATATCTTACAGGTATCCATATAGATACCTTGAAACCTTCAAGGTATCCAGAGAAGGAAGGTGTATACATGAAAGATATTCCATATATATACATTGAAGGTATCCAGAAAAGGAAGTTGTATACATGAGAGGTATTCCATATATACCTTGAAGGTATTCATGAAATACCTTCAAGTTATCCAGAGAGGGAAGGTATCCATATGTATACCTTTAAGATATCCATGAAATACCTTCAAAGTATCCAGATGAAGATGCGCGCGGCGTGGGCGCGTGGACACACGTGAACCTGTTTTCTGAGCCAGCAGGGTCGGATCTCGTTGGGGACATTGATCTAAGATCCGTGTCCCGGAGACATATGAGTTTTTGTGTAAATAGTATAGTTGGATATGTGTTAACTATATATATGCCCATTTACAATGAGGAATATCATATAAATAATATTTTCCTAAAATCATATAAAAATAAATATGTGTGTGTATATATATATATATATATATATATGTTCATATAAAAAAATGTGTAAATTAATACCTGCAGATCTTAGTGGTGCCCTACTTGTTTGAAATGGTATTCAAAGGAAAAAAATAAAAGGTGTATCTTTTATTAGACTATAATTACCTTTTTTTTTATAGGAAAATATAAAAAAAATTTGAAATTGACTATAGCAAAAAACTTGGTAATGTTTGAATTGATATAAATTTGAAAATCATAACTTTCATTTTAGACTGACTTTTAAACAATTGTATTGTACACCATAATTTAAATAGATTTGAAATACATTCAATTAAAATAAACAAAAGCTTATGTTCTTTGTTGGATAGTTGCTCGTTACTTCTGGGCTGGGACCGGCTAAATACGCCAATATGTTGATAGCCCATCATGCAGATATTGGGTTCGAGATTTGTTAAAAAGCCCAGGCCCATTTGAAAGTTCAAAGCACCCAATTTCAATAAACCCAATTTCAATAAGATATTTATTTTAGTGAACAGATAAGTACGAAATGTCGGGAGGGTCTTTATTCAATTAACCCATAGTTTAGTTTGTATTTTATTCAACTATTGCGTGGCATCTATATAGATTGTGCACTATTAATAAACTAAAATAAAATCCAACTGAACAAAATATTTCACAATTTTCTAATTTGCATTAAATAAATAAATAAATAAAAGAAGTCGAACGACCAGTTATGCATAAAAGTATATTAAAAGCATGTCAAAGTCCATATATAACAGAAACATTTATTCGAATTTTTGTATATAAAATGCAGCACACTTTGCTCTGACTAGTAAATATAAATATGTGTAGAAAATAACCATATCACAAAATATTTTATAGACTTAACTAGCATATGACGATTTCTAAAAAATTAAAAACTAATTAGTAAAATAAGAAAAAAGTTTAATATTTTTATTAATAGCATTAATATCATTATTAAAATTGTCATGCTTAGATTTTTTGATTAATTTAATAATTGGTTTAATTTTAGTATGACTGTGAATATATGATGCATTCATATTCCTAAAATAAAGTATTATCGTTTTTAAGAATTGAGAAATTGTAAATAACATTGATATGAAATACTTTGTTTTATTAAGTAAATTTTAAATTTAAAAATAAATAATAATTTTGAGCTGGAAAACTGATTCACCTTAACTCGACTGGTGTTCTGAGGTGAATTTTTTTTTTTAGTATATGTGAAAAATAATCCATTTCATCAAATATCAGAGTTTAGTAAAAAAAAAAAAAAAAAAAGTGAAGTTAGAAAAAGTCTACCATATTATTGATAATAAAAAATAAATTGAAATAAACTTTAGATTGTAGTATATTGTATAATGACGAGGTACATAACATTGAATGAATTTTACCGCGTGATCGATCAAACCAATGTTAATTAGTTTGGTAAGCGGTTATCTGTCGGTATATATAATCACACACACACACACACACACGTATTGATAAACGATCTTATTCGGACAGAAAAAGTCAATCGGGGAGAGAGAGAGAAAACCTACTACTCCATCAATGGCTTCTTCACTCACCTCTCCCATACCCTCCTGAATTCCTTTCCCAGAGCTCCATCTCCTCCGTTTCCCCTTCTCGAAATTCGCCAAACATGTCTTCCCCCACCTCCGCCGCCGTCCCCACCTCGCCGCTCCTCCGCCCGCGCCAGTACCCCAACGCCGCCTCCCGTCCTTCCACACTGTCCCTCCTCCTCTCCCGCGCCGCCTCCACCACCCAGCGCCGCGGCGGCGCCTCCATGCTGGTCCGCGAGACGGCCGCCCGCGAGCTCGAGGAGCGCCGCGCCGACTGGGGCTACTCGAAGCCCGTCGTTGCCCTCGACATTATGTGGAATTTGGCGTTCGTGATTGTGTCTGTGGTTATGCTGATTTGCACGGCGGAGGAGAACCCCAAAGTGCCAATTAGGGTTTGGGTCTGCGGATATGCTCTCCAGTGTCTGGTGCATGTGGTCCTTGTCTGGGTGGAATATCGGAAGCGTAATTTGCGGCGAGAGAGGAACAGCGTTAGGGGACAGAGTAGTGAGGATGAGAACCAGAGTGAGAATGAAGATGATAACGATGTCTCTAATAGCTCCAGGTTTGCCATTTTTTGTTCGATTTCCTCTTATATGATTTCATCTTTTTTCTCTGTTTTACATTTGTATCCTAGTTTTTGTTACGCTCATTCAATTGGTTTAATTGGATTGCTATGATATATATGTAGTCTAATTTAAATAGAGTGGTCATATGATTGTAGTTACTCTGGTAAAAATCAATTGTAGTTACTCTGGTCATATGGTGGTTAGCTTTGTGAAAGCATTTATCATGTTGGATTTTGTAGTGTTATCTTACATGACTGTCTTTCTGACAAAATTCCATAGAAATCATTGTAGTAGAGAAGTAACGGAACATCAGTGATTGATTGCATCAAGTACAATCTAAACCATGTTGAGGAGTGTCAGTATGATCCATAACTGATTTTTTTGGTAGATTGAAAAGATGTGTGATGTATATTGCCATGATATTTTGCTTAATATGATGCAGTGACAAAAATTATAGGACTACATTTTAGGTCCCCTACTTTTTTTTTGTCAGTTTTCTTATGAGGCAATTTGGAACAATTTTCCCTTTATTTTTGTTAACTTTTCTGAGAAAAGCCTGCGTTTAGAGAGCTGTGCCTCTTGTTATTGTCAGTTTTCAATTCATATCAAATGTCATTATTTAGGAAAATCCTTAATTCACATTCTTTGATAATTTTCATGGCACTTCAGTAGGGTGAAACAATGTGAATCTCTAAACACAATGGCATCATTCCTCTGGTGGATAGTCGGCTTTTACTGGGTTGTCTCTGGCGGCGAGATTCTTTTAACAAGCGCTCCACGTTTATATTGGTAAGTTAGTAAGTCATCTTTTGAGTGCTTCACGTTGTACTACTTGCATCATTTTTTGTAATGTAGTGCTGCCCTTCCTTTTTATGTGAAATCAAAGGCTATATATTGTCTCTGTAGTGAAAAACTATAGCTTATTAGCTTATCTTTCGGTTTTTATTTGGAACATTCTTTTCTAAATCGGTCCACCTTCTAGTGCCACAACTCTCATTTTAATTGTCATGATTAAGTCGTTGACAATGCACTACTATGTCATGCTTAAACCTTTATTAATGCGTGGAATACCAAAAAATTAAAAATAAAATAAAATAATAATGGGTGGAATCCCCATAGGCCTCAACACTTAATCAAGGTTGTGAAAACTAATAGCTATTCATTGATGATAACTATTGCAAGTAATGCTATACAAGTTGGGTTATAACAATTCTAGGTAACTGTGGCGTGACACGGAATGAGAAGCAAGCATAAACAGAGGTTATGAGATAATAAATTCTCGAAACGAAGAGATAAGACATGCCATATGAGAATTAATAGATCTTGCTTATGAGTAATATTAGGAAGCTTTATTAGTTCAACCCTTTTAGATCAGCAAAATCCGTAAGGACGTGCCAAGGAACATGACATAACTCTCACCTTTGAAACCCATACTCAACTTTTAATCCATGTTAAATAGAAAGGTTCATTGCCCTTCATCATATATTTCATAGAAGCAGGAAATTCTATGCTATTGTATGAACAAGAAATTTACTAGCTTAAAAGAATTAGAAAGTGAACCTTGTATCTGCTTTAGTTTTGTAGGACCTTGCCTCTTCTCTGCATTCAGTGTCAAGTATAACTCCCTTACATTATTGCGCACTTTATAGTGTAAACCTCAACCAGCTAGCAATCATAGAACAGATTGCACAATTCCGATAGCAAGTTCTCTTGGTTCCTTTTCAGTAACTTACTGAATGCTATTATTTTTTCCCTTTTATTTTTACTGTATCTATTAATTATGGAATAGATCTCTGATCTTGTAAGTGCTGCAGGTTGGCTGTGGTTTTCTTGGCATTTGATGTAATCTTTGCCATATTTTGTGTTGTCTTAGCATGTCTCATTGGAATTGCTCTATGCTGCTGCTTACCTTGCATCATTGCCATTCTTTATGCTATTGCTGGCCAGGTATTTGATAAATTAGACGAAATAAATTTATCTAATGGTAAAATCACTGGCTTATACTTTTTTGCTTTAAATGCAGGAAGGTGCATCTGAGGCAGATTTGAGCATGCTTCCCAAGTATAGATATCAAACCTGCAAAGATGAAGAAAGTGTTGGCATTGTATCTGGCAGTATGCTTCCTATTGAAACAAGCAGTGGGTACATAGCTAATGAGAGAATTCTTTCACCTGAAGATGCAGTAAGTGCCTTTTGTGTATTTTGTTATCCAAATTATGCTAACAAAGAGACGCTGTTTTTCGATTTCACATAGCTTTAACCTTTCTATTAGTTAAGATGTATGCATTTTATTCATGAATATCAGTGGTTCAAAAAGTTCTGCTTGTTTGGATCTCATGCATTCCGGTGTTTATTATCTAAAATATGCTGTTATTGACCAGTGCGCAGAATCCAAATTCTGGCACGAAAAACTGCTTTAACAGACACAGTTCTAATTATCTGCTCTATTTAATCCATACAATTGCAACACTAACCTGTTGTTCACAGTTCTTCTGGTTAGTTTTCCTTAGATGTTAGTTAATTCACGCTTTATCCAGATAACACTCTTTCAGTTGAAGCATATATTTTGAACGAACATCTCATATATACCATACGAATGAAGGGGTTGAAATGAAAATAAGTTCCCTATTGATTAATGCCATTGTACATAGCTACATCTTATTCAAGTGAACAATTTTTGAATATATATATTTTTTTGGTTAACATGCTTCTTTCTTCTGTTTGTTGGTGTAGGAATGCTGCATATGTCTTTGTGCATACGAGGATGGGACCGAACTACATGCTCTTCAGTGTAACCATCATTTTCACTCAACGTGTATCGTGAAATGGCTTAAGATGAATGCGACATGCCCATTATGCAAGTACAACATCCTCAAGGGGATTGATCAAGTCTAAAACAAAGTACAGAGATTTATGTGTTTATTCTGATGTTTGCTTCAGCATGTTTTTCACTTGTTGATAAATATGCTTCGTCTATATTTATGGGAATAAGGAGGTTTAGCTTCTGTAAATTATCCTCTTCAGAAACCTTTAGCCATTTTGCTAGTTAAGTCGCACTCAAGATTCCGTCTTGTAAATCTGTCATTCTGTTCTTTTTTGTTCGTATATAAGAATGCTGGTTGATCGCTTACTTTTGCACATACACATTCGTGTATTGTAGATATTACCAACTTTATGTTGAGTTCCTACTCAAAATGGAAAAAATCCTTAAATTTCTTTTGCTGTTGTACATTTGGGAGAGAGAGACAACTCACTCCCTCTTCTATCTCACATCTCTTCAAACTTTACAAAAGTTTACAGAAAAGAGTTTCCAAAATCAATATGCGTAATAAACCAAAATTGAGTAACAAGAAAACAGGCTGAATAGACAATAATTGAATATCTCGTCGATATCTGTAGCACCAATATCACTGCAGAGGATACAACAGAAGGGCTTAATAGCCAACTCAAACACCTTTTTTTCCTATCCTGCAACCTTGTTAGAAGTGAAGTGAGCACCGCTACTTTGATTGATTCCCAGCAGGCGACGAACAAACTCTGTGTGCAGCGAGTGTCCAGCCTATCATCACGTTTACAATGTCACCCACTGGTTCTATAACATATACTAAACTACTCTTACAAATACAACGATTAACAAGCATGCAATCGCCCAAGGATTTCTTAATACTTTATTTTTGCTTCAGAGGGTTGGTGTTTTCAGTCTTCAAAGAAGCATGCAGTGCACATTGTTGTACAGAGGGTTGGTGTTTTCAGTCTTCAAAGAAGCATGCAGTGCACATTGTTATGTACCTTTATCTAGTCTTTTAGCCAAGGTACAGATTATTACATTTGTTTACCGTCAATTTACTTTCTTCCTTAGTTGGATGGGCGAGAATATGGATTGCATTCACATGTATAGAGTTTGATAGTAACGATTTTCAGGAGTTATAAAAAGGAGGGTGCAAAGGAAAGGGACGTACTTTATAAGCAACAATGTGAGCCACAAGAAGACCTTGATTGCCCTCTTGAGCCAAAAGCGAAATATCACCAATAAGATCCAACACCTTATGTCTGCAAGGCTCATCATCGTATCGCAGAGGTGGATTCAACCATCCCTTATTCATGCTGCAAAGGTTGGAGACATGCATATAACAAAAGCCAGAAAGAGTGAGAATCAACCTCCAAAAACTACCTACAACATCCTGGCTTTGAAATTGTTGTTAAAACATTTTCAAAATGTTATTCTTTTAAATCAACTCCAAAAGCCAAAGAGGACTCACTCTATGAGACTCATGACCACTATTCTGTCTTTGTTAGGGATTTAACTTGTTAACGGAACCGAGGAATCAATGATGTCTGTTACATTATCTATCAATTTAGCAATTTTGTCAACATTCTGAGGAATTTTAACAAGTAACGAACTATAACGAGTCATTCCTCCACAAGAGAAAACCATTAAGATAGCATTTTAATAATCACATTTTATCCTAACATGAATTATAAAATTGTGAATGTACAACATTAACTAGTAACTACTATTTTCATCAGTTGCTGATTACATGCTAATAAAATATCTCTCACCTACATACGATGGCTGTTTCTGCCGAACCCCCTTTAATAAGTCCTAAGCTCTGCATATATTCCACCTGCAAAAAATGAATTCTTCATTTAGATCTAGCAGTATAAACTCATGCTATAGACAACATTCATCAGTCAACTCTCGGTGCAAAACTGTAATCAAATATTTTTGAAAAAAAAAAACCATATAATTCACCCTCAATAAGAAATACTTATCTACTGAGTAAACAGAAAAACCAACTTGAAAGAAACTGTGAGTAAGAGGTGCTCTTTTTAAAATAAGAAAATGATAGTTCTATATTTTGATTCTATAAAGAAAGACAGCTTTTAACTTCTTATAGAATAAAAGGCATGAATTAGATTCATCATACATAAAAAGAAAAAAACATTTTCAAGAGAACACATGAAGCAAGAAGGGGACAATGCAAAGCTATATTTATTGTTATTCAATTGCAAAATTCTTAAAAATAGAGAGAAATATGGAAACAACACTTCTGAAAATGAAAATTTACCTCTTCATAAATGCAAAAGGTTCTAGATGAAGCTATAGCCCTGGAGTAGAAAGATTCATCCAAAAACGTTGAAGAGAACCATTGACGACCAATTGCAGGTGCCTGCAAGAATAATTTGTTTAAGAAAATAATAGCATGACTTGAAGAGAAAAAACTATAGGTTATGACGTCCTACACCACACTTTACATTTTCTTGTATAGGTTCCCAAACCTTGATTAAAATCACAAAAAGGCAGCGAAACACCTTTAACGATTTATCTGTACTAAGAAATGAATCTCAGCAACAATGGTGCATAACCAAGAGTAATAACTACCGATTTGAGAACATGGCTGCCATTAGTTATTTTAAACAAAGTTTATGCCTGTCAATTTATCTAAAAGGTACCTGTGGGTAGTCGATCCCATATGTGATATTCACTTTCAAAGAAGGGAATGCTGCTATAAAAGAATCATTTTTCAGCACATGAACAGGTTCACTGAGATATGGCGCTAATTTTTCACAACTTTTACCATAACCATCTACAGCAACCTGTAATCCAGCTTGATAGATTGCCACCACCCATTCTCTTGCTGACCCATCAAAAATAGGAACCTGGGCGATTAGATGTCATCACTTACAAACATCAATCAATAGTATTCTTTCTTCCATTAGGAGCTTACAGTTATCATTTCAGTGGTGCTAAACCAGAACAGCACATTAAAATGAGAGACATGCCAAACAAGTGCTACTCATTGTGAACTTTTCCACGCATCACGTGAATGAACCCTAAAGGAAGACAATTTTCAATATTATCCAGCCTTATTCTCCATATGTTTCAATAATGATTTTTGAGCAGTTTCCAGGATCTACCGAAGTCTGTCTAATTTCCTATCTTGGCTAGAATGTTTTAGTGAAATAAGATATGTATTTCAATTTAAACTCATGATAAAATCAGTAGATAAACCTAATTAAATCAAATCACATCACAAAAATTTGGGGCATGGAAATAGATTGAAGCAATAAACGTCTTCCAGATTAAAGAAGGTAGATGAATTTCAAACTGCCAATCATGAACAATAACCTCAATCATTTTCAAACAGCCAATCATGAAGCAATAATACATGTTATAATAACTTCGATTGAAGTATCGAATTCATCACTAATGAGGAAATATCAATCACCTCAGCAGAACGATCAAAACTGTTGGATCCCTCAATCTCGATACGACAGTTATCGACACCAGAGGCCTCCAGAGCGGAGAGCAAGTGTTCGACAGTTCGAACGCAGTACCCATCTTTCGAGAGCGCAGTGCATAGAGGGGTCTCTTTCACAGCATTCTCAATTGACGCGCGAATAACATTCGTTCGGAAAACGAAGAAGCGTCCAGCACGGGCGGAAGCCGGTAGAATTTTGACGGTGGAAATGTCGCCGGAGTGGAGTCCCTGACCAGTTCTCTCTATGCAATTCGCTACAGTTTGCTGCAGCTTGCCCGTCTGCAAATAGGACTATGGTTATGAGTCGGTAAACTTAGCGTGTATGTGTGTGAGTGCGTGTATGGCCGGAGACTGTACGGATTTCCAGGAGAAGACGGCGGAGGATTTCAGAGATTTGATGGCGGCGCCGATGCTCATTTGACGACTGCCACTGTCGTTGACTAATCCCACACCAAATAATACCAAATTAAATTTAAAAAATTGGGTCATAAATCATAATACGATTTTTTTTTTTTAAGAATATAGTATTTGTTTTTAAATAATCAATAATGTGTAATATAGTTTCATTTATATATTATTTAATTATTAGAATATATGTTGCATTATTATGTAACATAATTTTCAATACATTCTTAATTATTTTTTCTTTTTATTTATATATATAATTTTTATTTAGTCAGTTTCGCGGACACTAAGGACATTTACATTAATTATTTTTAGATTCTTATTAATATATTAAAATAATATCACAAAAAAGTTAAGAAAATAAATAAAAATAAAGAAATAGTGGAGGTTGTGTTGGCCCACTTAATTAGTGACTTTTATAATCTCTCTCCTTGTAAGAATGTTATTGCAGTAAAATAGTAAAAAAATTATTATTAAAATATTGGAGATGCTCTAACATATTTATTGATCATGTATCATGTAATAAGTTTATTATATTATGATAAATTTATTATTACAATCAATATATCATACAAATGTATGTCAATGTTAATATTTTAAAGTAAAAAAAAAATATAATGTATTGCAAAAGTGGGGTAATGGATTGAGATTGCAATAGTGATATACATAATACATACCAATAAATAAAATTCTGGATTTTTAACAACGGTAAGTTTTACTTACACAACGGTATAGCCGAAAAGAGGCGAAAAGACAACTTTATCCCACCTAGATTTTGAAAGTGCAACTTAATTCGTCCCCCACCGCCAAAACCCTAATTCTAAAATCCCTCCAAAACCCCCCTCTGAAATTCTTCCCCATCAGAATTTTTGGCATCACAAATTTCAATTCTTAACTTGTTTATCAGCCCATAGAACTCTGTATTAATCGATCTACGGCTTGAATCTGCGGTGTTAATGTTCAAGCCCTGGGGTCTCTTCACTAGAACTGAGAATCCTAGGGTTTGTAGGTGAAGCATAAAGCGTTATAGTTCAAATTTCATTGATTCTACTTGAATATGGTTTCTTGGGAAAACGAGGTGGTTATGCGTGACGTCACCAATGCGGGGCTGGTCGTCAGCGACCGCATTGGCCGGGAAATTGCGGGGCAGCTCGACCTTGAAGAAGCTCTAGAAGCGTCTAGATATTCTAGTCATCCGTATTCCACTCACCCCCGCGAGGTGACTTTTATAGTTACTTTTGTTAATCTGATCATTGATTGAATCTCTAGAGCGTAGTATATTTATTTTTGTTTACCTATACTAAGCACGATTCAGGAATATTGCTGCTTGAGGTTTCAGATTGTCTTTTTGATTTCATCTTATCATGGGCTCTGAAGATTAACTGCTGAAGGTTAAAGAAAAAAACTGTTTATTATTTAATTGACACACTACTGAAGTAGTAGCATTTGGAATAGTGCCTACTTAACCTTGAGATTGGATATGATAGAAGAATTTTGAAGAGGAAGGGAAATCTTTACTTATCTGCTATGAAATATACTGATAGAGCAAAACGCTGGAATAGAGAACTCAGAATAGTCTTGATCCTCTAGTTATTCTGGAATGAAAAATCAGCCTCAATTTCTAGACCTTGTTTGAGAAGCAAAGCGCTAGAGATCTGTTTGCAAATACCTAGCAGATACCTACATATTATTAAATTGTATGCCTTTGTGTTGCAGTGGCCTCCCTTGGTTGAAGTTGTGGACACATGGGAGTTGCCTACGGTGTTGGTTGAAAGATACAATGCAGCTGGTGGGGAGGGAACAGCTTTATGTGGAATATTCCCAGAAATAAGGCGGGCTTGGGCATCGGTGGATAACTCCTTATTTCTTTGGCGATTTGATAAGTGGTGAGAGTTGTTTGATTTAGTAATTATTGACACACAAAAATCATACTATGGAACGATTACTAAATGAGAGATGAGAAATTCTTGTCCTTGACCTTTAGAGAAAAGCTGATTAAGGAAGTTTTCTCACATCATTTAGTTATCATTCATCTTATGGCATATCATTTATTTGTTATGATGTCATCTTGTATGCATGTAAATCATCATCTGTTGGATTTCGTTATCTGCCTTGTCTAAAAGTAATTATCTGCAAAGTGCAAACATATGTTTAAATTAGCACGTGCTACGTATTTTCTATAATAATGCTGGATTAAAGGCTGACCTAGAATGCTATCTTAATGATTGAGAGATAGTATTACAGCATCCTCCTTATCTTAGCTGGTTAGATTATGTTTTGCTATTCTTTTTTCTAGAACTCCTTCAAGCTGCTTTAAAGTGTGAGACATGACAATTGATACTGTATTTCCATATCCAGACTAGTGTTTTGTTTGTGAAATCTAATCGAATATGGAAGCGAAGCACTTCAGAATACTGTATTCTTAACTTAGGGCAGACATTCATATAATTTGGGTCCTCTTCAGATATTGTGGAATGATTCTCAGGCATCTGCCGCATAATTCTCAGTATGCCTACTTTTTTTCCTGAAGTAAAGATATATTTCTTTATTTATTATTTTATTTTTTCATCTCATTAGTGTTTTGTAATGTAGGGATGGTCAATGTCCTGAATATAGTGGGGAAGAACAAGCTATTTGTGCCGTTGGTCTGGCAAAAGCTAAGCCTGGTGTTTTTGTTGAAGCCATTCAGTATCTTCTAGTTTTGGCGACTCCTGTTGAGGTAGTTCGATTTCCTTACCTATTCATACTTCCAGCAGTGATATAGATATTCCACAGTTTTTAACTTTAGATATTTATGATGTATGTTTCATTGGGGTTAGGGTAAGAAGGTTTATGTGCTACTTTTGTTTATGGTGATCTCTTTGCCACTGTCACATTGCATAATGAAAATCAGTTCTTAGGCTTTCCATTCTGCAAGGCGTATAGAGCCCGCCTGAGAGGAAGATTTTTTCCATTAAAGTAGCACCTCAACAGCAGGAGCTGGTATGGGCTTTGCTTGCTTTTTTTATGGGGCAATTTACCCAACTCGGTTACTCCAGATTCCTTGTGTTATGTTAGTTTGAGGATTTCCAACTCAGTTCTTCCCCCAAAACACAAACACATTGGCCTTTTGAAATGCATTTTATATCTATTACATCACAAATTCCAATGTAATAATTTTGAAGATCTTTCATCAAACAATTCACATTGGACCATCACCTTGGTAACATAATATTTGCAGCAATGAAGGGGGCCAAGGGCTACCTATCAGAGTTACAAGGATAAACCATTGAAAATAGAAACGGAAGCCTCAGATTGCGCCCTCAGAGCTTCCTTTGCTCAATTGTTTTAAGAAAAAGGTGCTTCTTGCTTTCCTATTGTAGAGAACGGACCTTCCAGATCTAGTGATGCTTTTGGCTACTGGACCTTTGCCATCTGCAGTGCAGCATTTGGCCTCATTTCTTAGCTTCTCATATTGAAATTGACAATCTGTTGATCTTTGTTTCTTACACTAGTGTTTTCTGTCCGAGGCTATTTCCCGTTTAGAGGAATTGGGTTTGTTGGGTTTATTTAAGGGTTTTATTTTTGTATATCTACTGGGCTGTTTTTTTTTTGTTAGTAAAGCTAGTTGCTTTCCCCATTCAGGGATGATTACATCTCTTGAAGTCTTTAATACTCTTATTGCAATCTTTCTTTGTAAGT
The DNA here is from genome assembly GCA_946896805.1 of Scutellaria galericulata. Lineage (NCBI taxonomy): Eukaryota > Viridiplantae > Streptophyta > Magnoliopsida > Lamiales > Lamiaceae > Scutellaria > Scutellaria galericulata. The sequence goes on along the minus strand of OX335791.1, from coordinate 16,274,280 downwards.
CACATTGATTTTGAAGCTTTCTTGTGATTGTACTTATCAACATTTTACCAGAACAGTTCTTGGTAGGATGCTTAGAGTTCCTCATCTTCTTGATACTTATTTTCTGCTCTTTATTTTTTTCTTTTTTGGCAATTAACCATGTCAATCAGGATAAAAAATTGTCTTTTCATGAAGTTTTGAGATTTTAGAATTAACCCATCCAAGTATAAGATGAAATGGGCACCTTTTTAGTTTGTCTATATTGATTGATAGCTCATATAATACTGTTTATGATCTCTATTTTCTGAATACTATGACTGGACTTTTATGACTGGACTTTAGGGCCAGCCAACATACTGATAGTTGTGTGACATAATACTTTTGGAGAAATTATCTGTGCACTACTATTGAATATATGAAAAATTGTTGAAACTGAATTTTTGTCTGTCTGGACATTGGTTGGATTTTCGCAACTCTTCAGGTCATGAATGTTGCATAATTCATTTATCTGGATGATCTGAGAGCTATATCTGAAACAATAATGGATTAGGAGTAAGGACTGTGTCACTATGGGGCTATTAGGTAGCTCTCACCTGTGCTCCTCTTATTTCTCATTTTAAAGTAGTTTCTATCAGCACTTGATGCATAGTTTCTTTATACAGTGCAACTGTAAAATGTAGTAGGCAAATTCTGAACCTCTATCAAATTATCAATCAGTGCGGATAGTTCATATTAATATAAGTGAATGGTTCTCGTAACACACACACACATATGTATATATATATTGCTGATGCGAGAAATTCCTAACTCCATATTACCTCTTGGAATGTGAGTTTGTTCACTGTTGTAAGTTCATTTCTTATGCTTCCGCAATTTTTTAATCATCCAATGTTTATATACTTTATAACTTTTCACACTTTCATCTTACAAGTATTCTTTCTGTCAATCAGCTGATTCTTGTCGGAGTATGTTGTTCTGGAAGAGGTGATGAAACTGATCCATATGCAGAGGTTTCACTTCAGCCACTACCAGAATATACTATTCCTTCTGATGGAGTGACTATGACTTGCATCACTTGCACCGATAGGGGTCATATATTTCTTGCTGGCCGCGATGGGCACGTTTATGAACTACAATATACAACTGGTTCAGGCTGGCAAAAGCGTTGTCAAAAAGTCTGCCTAACTGCTGGTCTAGGAAGTGTAATTTCTAGGTAGTTTTTTTTTCCTTCTTCCTCATGCTTGGTGGAGAGCTCTTGTTCATTATCAGTTGTGTTTATAGTGATGACTGATGTCTTTCTTCTTCAGAAATAGTCTAGCTTATCAAAATTTATCAGATTTGCATTTGTTGATCCTGTTTGAAATCTTAACCATCTGTCTGACTCTTGTGTGCGTCTTACTCTAAGAATTTGATTACTTGTATCTTTCTCTCTCCTTCAGGTGGGTTGTGCCAAATGTTTTTAAGTTTGGAGCTGTGGACCCCATTGTCGAAATGGTTGTTGATTCAGAGAGACATGTATTGTATGCACGTACAGAAGAGATGAAAATACAAGTATTCTCTCTTGGGCCTAATGGAGATGGCCCATTCAAGAAGGTTGCAGAAGAGAAAAACTTGATAACTCAGAGGGAGTCAAACTATGGTGGCAGAAACCAAGCAGGATCAAGGGCCCCTTCTCGACCAACCAAGTCTTCAATAGTTAGCATATCACCTTTATCCACCTTAGAATCAAAGTGGTTGCATCTTGTTGCTGTTTTATCAGATGGCCGGAGGATGTACCTCTCAACTGCTCCATCTGGTGGAAATAATGGTGCTGTTGGAGGTTTGGGTGGACTCAGTACAAATAATCGAAGACCAAGTTGCTTAAAGGTTGTAACGACAAGACCTTCGCCTCCCCTGGGGGTGAGCGGCGGACTTGCTTTTGGATCTCTATCTCTGGCTGGAAGATCTCATGGTGATGATCTATCTCTGAAGATTGAATCAGCACATTATTCTTCTGGAACTCTTGTCCTTTCTGATTCATCTCCATCTGCTGTTTCATCACTTCTGATTGTAAATAAGGATCCTAGTACTCAATCTCTTTCATCTGCTAGCTTGGGAACAGGTGCAAGAGGTTCTCGTGCACTTCGAGAATCAGTATCGTCCATTCCTGTGGAAGGCAGAATGCTTTCTGTAGCAGATGTTCTACCTCTGCCAGAGACAGCATCCATTGTGCAGTCTCTATATTCAGAACTAGAACTCTGTGGATTTCATAACACATGGGAGTCTTGTGAAAAGAATTCCATTAAACTTTGGGCTAGAGGTGATCTGTCAACGCAACATATATTACCAAGAAGAAAAATTGTTATATTCAGTACAATGGGTATGATGGAAGTAGTTTTTAACAGACCAATTGACATTCTGAGGCGATTGTTGGAGTCTAACTCACCGAGATCACTGCTCGAGGACTTTTTCAATCGTTTTGGTGCTGGAGAGGCAGCAGCAATGTGTTTGATGCTAGCTGCACGGATAGTATATACAGAAAACTTCATTAGCAATGTTGTTTCTGACAAAGCAGCTGAAGCTTTTGAGGACCCTAGAATTGTTGGAATGCCACAATTAGAAGGTAGTGGTGCATTGTCAAACACTAGAACTGCAGCTGGGGGATTTAGCATGGGTCAGGTCGTTCAAGAGGCTGAGCCTGTGTTTTCAGGTGCTCATGAAGGCCTTTGCCTGTGCTCATCAAGGTTGCTTTTACCATTGTGGGAGCTACCAGTTTTTATCATTAAAGGTGGCTCAGGACCTCCAGATGGTGTTTCTGAAGATGGGATCATAACATGTAGACTCTCTGTTGGGGCAATGCATATGCTTGAAGACAAAATTCGCTCTCTAGAGAAGTTTTTAAGGTCTAGAAGGAATCAAAGGCGTGGACTCTATGGCTGTGTGGCTGGCCTGGGTGACATAACTGGTTCCATTTTGATTGGAACTGGATCTGATCCTGTTACTGGTGACAGAAGTATGGTGCGAAATCTATTTGGTTCATACTCTCGAAATGTGGAATCCAGTGAGGGTGGATCATCAAATAAAAGGCAGCGTCTTCTGTATAGCCCTGCTGAGCTGGCTGCGATGGAGGTATATATTAACTTTTTACAACTTTTATTGTTGTCAATATAATACCTAATTGTTGGTTATTAATTGGGTTGTGATCTAGGTGAGGGCTATGGAGTGTATCAGGCAATTGCTTCTTAGATGTGGCGAAGCCCTCTTTTTACTCCAACTTCTTTCTCAACATCTTGTGGCACGCCTGATTCAAAGTTTTGATACGAATACTAAGGAAGCTGTAGTTCAGCTAACGTTTCACCAATTAGTTTGTTCAGATGATGGAGATCGATTTGCAACGAGGCTTATATCTGCATTAATGGAGGTAATTAAGACATTACTTCCCATTACTTAGTCGCATTTCTTAATCAGACTTGAGATCAAGATCATTGATTGATCAATGATCCTTGTTATCTTCCTCCCCAGCTCTCTTATTTTTATTTAGCTCATTTCCTATGGAAATATTATATACAGTTTGTTATTTTACCTTAGTTTAGCACATTAATGTTCTTATATGAATCATTGTCTCACATCTTTATCATTCATTTATCCAGTATTATACTGGTCCTGATGGCAGGGGAACGGTAGATGATATTAGTAATAGACTACGAGATGGTTGTCCAAGCTTTTACAAAGAGAGTGATTACAAGTTTTACGTTGCTGTTGAATATCTTGAGAGAGCTGCCACAACTTCTGACACAGAAGAAAGGGAAAATCTGGCTAGGGAGGCTTTCAACAATTTAAGTAAAATTCCAGAGTCTGCTGATTTACAAACTGTCTGCAAGCGTTTTGAAGATCTCAGGTTTGTTAAGTTAAACTACCAATCTGCAAGCTGTATATTTACTACCATTTCTTTAGTAGATTAAGCATGACACCATTGGGGAAATTGCAGATTCTATGAAGCTGTTGTTCGGCTACCTTTGCAAAAGGCACAGGCAGTTGACCCAGCTGGTGATGCTTTCAGTGAGCAAGTCGATGCAGGGATCCAACAACATGCCCTTTCTCGACGCATGCAGTGTTATGAAATTGTCACTAATGCTTTGCGTTGTCTTAAAGGTGAAGCTTTGCAGAAGGAATTTGGGTCTCCTATTAGGCCTGTTGTCCAATCTGTCCTTGATCAGGCCTCTCGGAAAAAGTACATATGCCAGATCATTCAACTTGGTGTTCAATCGTCAGATAGAGTTTTTCACGAATATCTATATCGGACATTAATTGACCTAGGCCTTGATGATGAGTTGTTGGAATATGGGGGCCCGGATTTGGTGCAATTTTTGCAAAATACCGGACGTGATCCTACTCATGAGGTTTGACTCCTTTTCTATAGTTGATCTAGTTCTGTTAAACTGAATTGCTATTTGTTAAAATGTAATCCTTCTTGAGATCATAACAGTGACCTCTAAAGGTTTACAAAATTGTGTTGGTCTTCCTCGTTTTCGAGTTCAATGTCTGTTTGAACTAATAGAATGTTATCTTCCATTGATACCTGTTCTCCCTGTGGATCCAGTCTGGTGCAGTTGCATACTCAACTTCTCCCATAGGTCATTCTAGAGCGCCTGCTGCATCCAATCAGATAAAGTACTCCGAACTTTTGGCACGATATTATGTCTTGAAGCGTCAGCATGTTCCTGCTGCTCATATATTGGTGAGGCTAGCAGAAAGGCGTTCGACAGAAGCTGGGGATACCCCAACACTTGAGCAAAGGTTCATGTTTTTATTTTTTATGGTGAACTACACAACTACCCTTTGATTTGATCTATTTACAAGCAAAATCTATTATGTTTTGGTGTGAGGTACTACTGCAAATATCCCCCAATTATCTCCTTGGGGTTTATATTTTTCTTATAAGTACCTCGTCAGTGGGTGCAGTTTATAAATATATACAAATGTTAAGGGTATTTGTAATAAAAAGAACTAGTTATTCTTTTCTTTTCTTTTATTTATTTATTTTGGTGTAAATTGGTCGAACTTCAATGGTAGTTTTATAATTTGCCCTTTTTTATCACCACAGAATAGTGACTCAATGTTGTCTAGATTCATGGTATGGACACCATATTGATATGGATAACTTTATAGATTTGTATTTCTTCAGTTTGATATTTGTTGAGGAGATTTCATTTCTTTATCAGGTGCATTTGATGCTTAAATGATTTTGTGTAAAGTATTGGCAGAGATCAAATTTGACCTATATTTGGCATCAACATATTTTATAGCCTCTTCTGCTTTCAGCTTACAGTTTGTGACCTTTCGTTGCTTTGATTACAGGCGACAGTACCTGAGTAATGCTGTTCTGCAGGCAAAGGGTGCCAGAGAAACCGACAGCCTTAATGCTTCTTTCCGGGGTGCTATTGACTATGGGCTTCTTGATTTGCTTGAAGGAAAGCTTACTGTTCTTCAATTTCAGATGAAAATTAAGGAGGAGTTGGAATCCATGGCTTCAAGATTGGAAGCTTCTCCTGGCAGATCCGAATCTACCACAAATGGTGTAGCACCTGACACTGACAGTGGTCACCCTACTGATGCCAATTTTCTTCATGCTGTTCAACAAAAGGCAAAGGAATTATCAGTGGATTTAAAGAACATCACTCAATTATACAATGAGTATGCTGTTCCATTTGAACTCTGGGAGGTCAGTTTTATGCCCAGGTGGAGGCTGTACTGTTAATTCAAAAACCCTCTATTTGGTGATAATTGTTGAACTTACATGAATTTATGTAGCCTGTCTTATCTTATATCATGTGAGTTTTGATTGATTTTATAGTTGCAATACAATAAGGTCAGTCTCCTAACTAAACAATAAGATTGTTACTGACTAGCCCAGGAAGCAGATATAACATCCAAATAAGTATTATTCCCCGCCAGCCCAACAATCTGATTTGTGATCATTTCGACTTTCCTTACTTCATTATCTCTACTGCTTTGAGTCCTTTAGATCCTGCTCCTTGCCTGGGGTGCATGTGTTAGATTTTCTGTGCATAGGTTATTTAACAGAAGTAAATTCAGTTGCTTTATATGATCCTAAGCTTGATTTTGTTAGGTAAAATGCATATTCATAACAAGTTTAGCTGATTCTTAATATCTGGGCAACACAATTGTCATTCTCTTATTCTGCACTTAAGACCACACATTCTGAGGTCACATATCATAACATATTTCAATAACTAAGGGAACATTCATGCCTGTTGCATAAGCCACCTATTCTCTCAGACAGAAAGGACTAAAGAGGTTGACAAGTAATACACATAATTTTGTAGAACAGATAAGTCATAAAGTTTTCAGAAGACCTTAATATTTGGAAAATTAGTCATGCTACTGAAATATAGAGACCTTAATGATTGGATTGTATTAAATGCACATTTAGAGTTATGATCTTAATGTTCTGGAGCTAAAAAAATTAAAATTAATATATCGTAATGTTGTATAATACTAATCAGTATCAGGTTGCTTCTATACCCTTCTGTAAATATTGTATATGCTAGATAATATACTTTCTCAAAGTTATAAACAGCCATTTCCCTTCATGCCTAGCTAACAATACCTCTAAGTAACCATATGATTGTGTTTTCATTGTGCAGAGCTAACATTTTGGTTTCTCTAGCAATCTTTATCTTCATGGAAATATTTTTTCTTTTGCAATTTCTAAGTCCAAACTTTGTGCTTTCAGATATGTCTGGAAATGCTGTACTTTGCAAGCTATTCTGGTGATGCTGACAGCAGCATTGTCCGAGAGACGTGGGCTAGACTCATTGATCAAGCTCTTTCAAGGGGTGGCATCGCTGAAGCTTGTGCAGTGCTGAAGAGGGCTGGTTCCAATGTATTTCCTGGCGATGGAGCTATTTTACCTTTAGATACACTATGCCTTCACCTTGAGAAGGCTGCACAGGTAAATCTACCCGAACCGATCTTGTGAATAACTTGCATAGCTAGGGTGCTGACTTTTTAGCACCTCTTAGCAACTTATTAGTTAAATCTTCTAAATTTCGTAGGAGCGAGCGACTTCAGGGGTCGAACTAGTTGGAGATGAAGATATTGTAAGGGCTCTTCTTGGTGCTTGCAAGGGTGCTATAGAACCTGTGCTGAATACATATGATCAGTTGCTATCAAATGGAGCTGTTTTGCCAACTCCAAGTCTAAGGCTACGTCTGCTTCGCTCGGTGCTAACTGTGCTTCGTGAGTGGGCAATGTCTATCTTTGCACAGAGAATGGGCACAAGTTCTGCTGGGGCTTCTCTAATTCTTGGCGGACCTTATTCACTGGGGCAAGCCACAGTCATAAATCAAGGTGTACGCGATAAGATCACAAGTGCAGCAAACAGGTGATCCAACTTCTTTGAGTATTTTGATCTTTGCCTACTTTATCAATCGTCCGATCCATTGTTGAATATATCTTGTAAGTTCTCTTTCATCCCCTCATGTTCTCTATCGATTTTACAAAATATCAGGTACATGACTGAGGTGCGGAGGCTGCCCCTTCCCCAGAACCAAATGGAGGGTGTCTATAGAGGTTTCCGGGAGCTTGAAGAGTCTCTCTTGAGCCCTTTTCCTTTCGAGCGCGCGTAAGTTTGCTCTTGCAAGTTTTGTTGTATTAATTAAATAGCTTGTGGTGGTGCAAGAATAACATAATTTTTCTAGTGTACATGACATCTATAAATGAATTTATGGTAGAGTATGATGAATCTGTGCTGTCTCTTTTTATGGTTGCATCAAAGTCCCAATGAGAGATATTTGATGCACCGGTGAAATCGATCGTGAACTATATGTATGTGCATATGGTGTCTTTGCTATCAAATATTGAGTGTATTTCATCAGATGTAACATTAATAAAACTATGATGATGTTCAAATTTGAGGTCTCAAGTTTTGTAGCATATGGCCTATCAGATATACCCATATGGTTGTGTTGTTTTTATTGAAGAACAAGATAGGTATTTAGGATGTATTGAGCTTGTTCCATATTGTCTATCAAGACATAATTCATCTGCTACAAACTGTATAATAAGTTAACTTCTCACTTCTCATTTTAATTTGTGTTTCTCCTTAGCTTTGTCATCTTCTCCCACTTTCTCACTCACTCATATATTATTTTATGGCAATCCAAAGATCTTTGGGATGGCAAAACAAATCTCTTTTGTTACGACCCTACTAGTTGGGCTCTAAATGGATTAAATTTAATCCGAACATCATAATAATATTAAAAGGTTCTAAATTTTGTATTTCAAATTAAGTATATCATAAGAATGTACAAACATATTAATTATGATGAAATATTGATAGATTCATTGAAGAAATATTTTTAAAACCATTTTTATATTGTTGAGACTTGTACGTTATCGTAGTTTATGGATAGTTGCAGATTTTACCTGTCACGATATGTAGGCAAAATGCTATACATCACCCTCTAAAGATCATCTCCAGATGGTTTCAAAAAAGAATAAAAAAAGAATAAAGATCATCTCCAGATCCGCAAGAGATACCCTGTGAAGTTGGAACAAATGACATTGTATAAAGCAGGAAGAATTGAAAGGATTAACAAAACCATCTCTTTTCTAAACCAATTAATTTGCAACCATTACTTGAATTAACATGTGGCGTGTATTAAACTATTATATCTCCTTAAAAAGTTGCATCTTTTAAACCCAAAGATATTAAAAAAAGAAAAAATGAAATCCAATGAGTGCAACAGTTATTTGTGTTGAGATTCACGAGTTGGGAGTAATAACTAATTCATGCAGTTTGAGTATTATTTCAACCGATCACCAAACACATATATTGTGTAATAATTGTTTGCTATTTATAATTTTAATTTTTCAATAAAATATGGTATTAAATAAAGAATAAGTTTTATACGACACTGTCTCAAAATCTCCTAATGTGAAACGAAACGTCATATACGTTAGTCAAAGCCTGATTTAGGCAGATCAACCCAATCAACGTTAAGTTTTCTGTAGATGATTTTCTAGAAAATTCCATCTATAACCCTACACGTGGCAACAATCCAAGATAGGAGTATCAGATTTCCAGTATGGAATGCAAATGCACATTCTGGCTGAGTAAATAATCAAATCTTCTTACACACAAGCTGGCATTATTGCATATATATGTACAAACTTGGCTAATAGGAGAAGGAAGCAAGGCGAAAAATACCTACCATAACACAGCCATTGAAAGATCTCTATATATCCAAGTAACCTTCTGCAATTTGTTACTATGGAGCTCTGCTATGACCTCACAATGCATAAATCTTCTCTTCAGAGTTGTAGTCATCTGTATCCGATATATTTGCAGAGTAAGACCACGAGAACGATTTACTTCCACTCGGCCGTCTTATTCGTCTCTGAGAATCACTACCAAACATCCCAAAATGCTGTCGAAAAACAAAGTAGCACAAGCTGATTAGAGTGCCCACAAGAATCGGAGCTCCCAGTGCAGTTATGGTTATGGCCATCCAAGAGCTTCCGTTTCCGACCACAACGAAAGATATAGACAAAAACGCGCCACATGTGCTGATACACGCGGCCCACATCATCTTGTTAACCACAGAAACGACCTGTTTCTGGGCCTGTGTATCCCATGCAACCAGTGTGATTTGGACGACGACAACCGACAGTGATATGAAGAGGGCTGTGGCGTCGAGAAGGCAGAACGTACGAAAGGCGATGGCTTTGGAGATATTAGCTTTTCCTGCTTCGTTTCCATCTTGGAGATATTGACCAGGTAAGTTGAACAATGCTAGAAAAGCAATGGAGGCAACTAGAACAGCGACAACTGTGACGGAATTAATGGTGTTTTGAACAGCTTCTCTGTGGATCTTTTTGAGTTCTTTGGCAATGCCAGAGACTCGTCTCTGTGTTTTCTCATTCTGTATTAGTTGGGACTGCACTTCATGCTTGATATCGCTCACTGTCCGTTTGAGCTCCATGGCTTCGTCTACTTGGCCTATGTGTCTCGCGTGTTTAGCACCAGCCTCTGTGAGAGCTTCTGTGATTTCGAGAGCAGGTGCTCCATATTGGAGCTTGTCTGCCATGTCCATTGCAGTTTGGCGCTGATTGTTAATGGCATTGACTTCGATGGATCTATATGTGAGCAAAAGGGCAACTGTCTGAAACAGAGATGCAAAACATTAGTATATTATTCTTTGCTAGTTAGAAATAGTCTTAGCAAATCCATAATATTACAATTGCTAATCTTGATCATACAAATTGTTATGGTTTGTGTATTTTAACATATGTATTATGATCGTGCGTGTGTCGGAAGATGGTATCTAAGGTTGTGTTTGGATTGAGAGAAAAATAGGGAGGATTCAAAATCTACTCATACTGCTAAAAAATTAGTTGAAAGTGAAAGTGATGGATTTTAAATCCATATTAATCCAAACACCACAAATGAATTTACTACTATGAATTTCAAATCCCTCCTCAAATCCTTCCATCCAAACACAATCTAAGCAAACAAATAGTGCAAGATAAGAATGATTCGTAAGCACAAAGAAGAAGAGTAAAATTTCATCCAACACACACACACACCTGAGAACGGCTTTTCCGTGTTGCTATATGCACAGCAGTGTTTCCCTTCTTATCTCTTTCATTTAATATCGAAATATCAGCTTCAAGCAATTCATCAATCACGGAAGTATCCTGACCCTTGGCAGCCATATGCAGAGCAGTTTGGCCCTTCTTGTCTTTAATGGGTATAATTCCGGGATCCCTTTTGATAAGTGCTTTCACAATGCTCAGTAGGCCATATCTTGCCGTTGTATGCAACGCAGTTTTACCATTTTTCCTTACGATCCTAGCTGAACTCACATCTGCATCTAAAATGGTGTTCACTACATCAAGATGATTTTGTGAAGCAGCCGCGTAAAGAGGGCTTGTGCTCGACGAGTTGCAAACTCTACACAGCTCAGGCCACTTCCTAAGAAGCTCCTTCACAATACCTGGATCAAGAACAAAACAAAATCGTAAGTTGATTTACAAAACAAACATAGTACTCCAGTCATTCTTCTCCAATATTCTCCAGCGTCAAATGTATAAAATCGAGTTTCTTTTGCCCCTAAACTCAAAATTCGGAAATGACACAAAGTAAAGGGAAATTTCCAACGGGTCAAGAATGATTGCAGATAAAAGTATGATCTAAACTCTATTGTAAAACAATTTAGTAAAAATCCAATTCTGGTTGCAACTCATTCCAATTTATTAATGTCCAATTGATGTAGTCAAAACCCTAATGACAATCTTTCACCAATGCTACATGTCTTGCCACCATGATCACCATTAGCAGCACCTCAAATTTCTAATTTCAAGAATTTCCTAAATACAGAGCATATGCACTATTATACTGCATCTTCTAACCAATAAGCATCCTTCATACATTGTACAGAAATTATACCAACAATTAGCAAAAAAATCCTTCTGAATGAGCTAACAAAATTTAGTGCAACGCAAGCTCAAATATAAAATCAGAAATCCCACTATCATCAAAGTTATAACATCAATAAATCATATCATATCAACAACAAAGCCGAAAAATCAACTCAGGGACCAAAATTCACCAATCAAGAGAAGGAACAACCAAAATAACCAATGAATCAGTGATGAGAAGAGAAGAGAATGAATTACCTAGGTGTCCCTTTGCTGCTGCCACGTGGAAGGCATCCATATCAGATTTGGTCCTTATCTTAACAGTCTCCAAGTCGCAGAAACTAAGCAAGTAGGTGAAAGTATCAAGGAAATTATTCTCTGCGGCGATGTACACAGCAGTTTCCTTCTCATCGTTCTGAAGGGCCATTAAAGAGGACGGATCAGACCCTTCATCCTGGATGAGGTTCTTGAGGGATTCAAGATCATCCGATCGAACGGCCGAGAAGAATGATTGGTGGGTTACGAATCTCAAGGACTTGGAGTCCATGAATTCAGCTAGAACAAGAAAACACTCTTAAGATTCAAGCTTTTTTCTTTTAAAGTCTTTCCGTGGTTGTCTATTTGTGAAAATAAGCTCTGGAAAAGATAGGTAATGAGGGTTTATCTGAGGAGTGGCGTTGTGTCTTCAGTGCGTTGAATTAATGTGTATCTGTGTGTGCCTGTGTGTGTGTGAGAGAGAGAGAGAGAGAGAGAGAGAGAGAGAGAGGTGTTTGTGGATGTGCGAGAAATGAAGGCACCGGCGAAAAAGACAGCATCTGATACTTAGATATGAGTTGTATACTTGTATGATTGATCATGCGAGCAACTGTTTATCAAGTTTTTTTATTTTAATTTTTTCAGTAAAAGCAACTACACATCAAGTTTTTTTTTTTTTTTTTTAAATTTACTATTATTATTATTATTATATTTTTTTTTAGTAAAAGCAATTACTCATCAAGTTTTTTTTAATTTACTATTATTATTAAAGAAAACTGTGTTTTTTTTAGCATAATCCTTTGGTTTTTCATTTTATGGTTTTTCTAGGATTTTTTCACTAGTTAATACATGGAAAATGCATATTTTGCTTCAAACTTTTGAATATATTTTTTAAAAGTGTAATGGATAAATACACAACAAATTATAAAAAAAAGTTTTATTACACGGTTTCCTAGATATAAATCAACCAAATCCATTTTATGGAATTTGATTGATATGTGGAGGGCGTCACAAAAGTCCATAACAAACTTGGATAAAATATACTCCCTCCGTCCCGGCTCAACTTGCCTATATTGATCGGGCACGAAAGTTAAGAAAATGCAGTTGACTCAAGTGGATATGTACTTTTGGATGATATTTTTATAATAATATGCACATCAAATCAAATCATATGTACTTTTTGATGACATTTTTATAATAATGTTGAAATATAGGGATATTAATGAAATTTTTTTTTCTTTGCAATTTATGGGCTGGTAAGTTCAGTTGGGACAAGTCGAAATGATAAGTAGACAAGTTCAGATGGGACGGAGGGAGTACATCATTTCCTGTAACAATGAGTCGTAAAAAGGGAAAAGAACTTTAATTTTGGGAACAGTCGGTGAAGCTGAAAAAGGAAAAAAAAAAAGAAAATAAAGAAAAGGATCATCAAATCAGATTTGTCAAATTTTATGGTATTTAAATATCATGTTTATGAAATGCTCCACAATCTAACGAGTTTTTCCTAAACTGTAGTCTAAAATATAAAAAAGTAAAGAAAAGAGACAAATATAAGAGACCAAATCAGATTTATCAAAATTTACCGTATTTTAATACTAAATTAGCTTTTGAATATAATCCATCATTATCAATAAAGTCGAAATAACCATTTTCTCTGTTGTTTTTCGATCGAGTCCAATTTACTTTGTCTGTCTGCATATTTTTCTTCAACTCCACTAGGAGAATATTACTTTTAATTCTTTTTATTACATCACTTTTGTGTTCCTTTTTACCATGTAAAATATCATTTCGAGTCAATTATTATACAAATAACTACAGCTTAAAATTCAAATAAAGTCCCAAAAAAAAAAAAAAAAAAGGAAAAAAGAAACACAATTCATGAAATTCAGTTGTATGAAAATTTTAAAGCCGAGCCTCAAAACAGGACAAACGTGAAACACCATTAAAAATTGAAATAAAGATATATCGAAAATTTGAAACAAAAACAAGTAAACATAAAGACAAGTTGTACGATGTCACATTTAAACAATAAAATTGTTTAATTTGCCACCATTAAGTCAAAATGGCAACTAGATCCAAATGTAGCCAAAAGGGACGAACGAGAGAGGGGCTACTCGCCACGTTTTCTATATCTAAATATTCTAATGATAATGAAACACTAATTATATTACACAATTAACTTTGGTGATAACATGCCTAGTTATATCCTTTCAAAATCTTATAAATTGTCAAAATCTAATTAATACAACCTAAATGCAAGAAACAAAAGCCCAAATGGACAGATCAGATAGCATGTGTCATCTGATGGCTAAAATAGTCCGTTGACTTGGGCTAATATAATTTGTCTTATACGGAATATTATTTAGGTATGAGAGTGTCATTATTGCGACAATAATGTAATTAAAGGAGCATGTAAAATATGGTCCTAATTTTATGTAAAATTATAATACGATGTTAGGTCGAAGCAATTGCACCTAATTACTGCCACTGCTACAGTTTGTTGGATATATTTCGGTCCTATTTTTTGCTTTAAGTTACTTAAATTGATTAATTAAGATTGATGACCTATACAAATTATTGCTTGCAGTGAAAATTAATTGTTTTTTTTTTTTTGTTTTCCTTTTTGGTTATCATTTAACACTTGTTATTTATTTATTTTACTCTATAGATATGTGCCAATTGTATGTCTTGTGGAATTAAGACCTCCCTCAACACTTGACAAGGATTCAAAAGGAAAGAAATGGTGGGACAAAAAGAATACTGTATAGACAATTATTATTAGCTTAAAAGAGGTAAATTTCATGTCATAGATGTTTTAATAATATTTCAGGAAATTTTTCTTCTTTTTTTAAGATTGGAAATTTCAATCGTTGCTAGTATTCACATCTTTTTATTAATTGTGTCATCTTAGATTTTAACAATATTTATCAAACTAATTCAAAACTTCATATTTAATAATAAAAAAACAAAATCAACTGAAATAAATAAATTAATTAAAACAAGGTCTACACTAATAACTATAATATATATATATATATATATATATATATATATATAACTAGGATATCCATTGGGCCTGTACAAACAGCCCATTGGAACTCGGCCCAATAATCTTGGATCCGAGGAATCCAACGAGCCTATGTATCTATCAATAGAGTGTGGGCCGTGTGGCTGCCTTATTCAAAAGATTTTGTATTTTTTTTTAAGTATTAACTTTTTGATATATATATATATATATATTTAAAATGTAAACCTATAAACTAATAAAATAAGATATTAGTTTCTTGTAAATTGTTTCATACACAAATTCTTTAGTTTTTCTCATGATGTTAAAATGATATGACTAATTGTAAAGTTTAAAAGCTCTATGATTTTTATTTTATTCAAACATTTCAGTAACTTATTTTAAAGAAATCTAAACATATAAATCCAAAATTATCTTATAATATCAAAAACCTAATAGATTTTTATAACACAAATATTCGGTTAGTTAAATGTATCCAGAAAGTAGAAAGATCAGTAAATATGGTATTACACATTTATAGATCATCTTGAAACTTTTTTAATGAGCGAATTGTGATCATGTCATATTGACATTCAAGTTCAACTATCATACTAAATAATGATACTTAAATGACACCACTAATTTATAATAAAGCATACCGTGTTTAAAATAGAAAACAAAACTATTATAATACATGAGAAAATTTATAACATATGTTGGAAAATTGATCTTGCAAAGGATTGTTTTGATCAAATTTCGATCATATTTTTAGCCATTTTTTATTTAATGAATATAAAAACAAGATGTAAGTTTTTAACCAACATTTCGAGTAGATGAATTTAACAAATTTTATTATCGCAAAATCATTTAAAATGGTTGAGATATTAATGCTTAAAAATGACTAACTTGAAACATGAAATATAGTGCTTTGTGAAGAGACGTGTGTAAGAAAGTTTTATATCACATATGAAAAACAAGGTGAGATTTTTCATTTTATCAATATATATAAGTATCAGTACATAATGATCGATCATCATATTGACCGTTTAACTGAGTTCTTTTTTATTCTTAAGATTTTATAATATACTTGAATTCATATATAATAATAATATGTACAAATAATAATCTATAAGAATTTATACTCATTTTAGATTTATGTGACTAGAATATGTATGAATTTGATTGAACTCTTAATGTTATCAGTAAATTGTTAGTCTTATTATCTTTCCACTATTGTATTTAATTTTACATGATATGGATACTGTATATTGATACTGATTTTTTGGTTAAATCTAAAATCAGCTCAATCGACCAAACTAATATTCCAATAACCTAAAATATAAGATATAATGATGCAAAGCATTGAAAGCACATATAGACCTAAAATGCAGTGTGAACATATCATGTGTCTTTTGCTTTAGCAAAGCATATCCCAAAAAAAGAAATATTAGTGAAATTTTCCTATCTTTTTCTTGAATTAGGTAAAGTGTAAGTACTAGAAGACTATTGCAATTTGCAAGATATAAAAAGCAGGCCGACATGGCATGTAAGAGTATGATGAAGAATAGTAATTAAATAGACAATGATCACTTTTAAGATAATTATATGAAAGTGTAGATATCTTGCAATATTGGAGATGAGATTTGGAAATTAATTTAGGTGCACAAATGTATGTGGGAAAACGCTAAAGTAGAAAGGAGAAGAGAAAGGTAGAATGTGCAAAGAAGAAATACACCTCATTTTTAAGTATATAAATTTTAAAGTGCATACATTTATAGCTGTTCTAAGCATAAAAGTTAGGACATGGTTAGTGCTATGATCCCTCTTTCTTGATTCACTTTTTCTTTTTTTCTTTTCCCCTTTTCGTTAGTCCCTTTTTTTGATTTTTTTTCTTCTAGGTAAGTTTATTTACTGGACCGTCTCATTTATCTAATTTTGTAAGATAAATAAATATATCTCATAAAATAGATTAATAAAAATAGGTTTGAATATTTGGTAATGAGGATTCGTCTCATAAAATTATATTGGTGAGAGCTTACAAAATTTGAGCTGAATAATGTCTTTTGAAATATTTAGTCACTAATTTATCACTAAACAGATAATATTGTAATAAATATTTATGCCATATTCTACGTCTATTTCTTTGCTATTTTATGAATTTGTTATCCGATATTAAATTCCTTCTCTAAGCCGACAATTTTTTGTAGCGATTATGGCATATCATGTGTAAAATGTCAATATTATTCACATTGCTGATATAATTCAACACATTGAATGCACAACATATGTAGTTAATAATGTCATTTTATAATGTGAAGTTTGATTGATGGTTACACAATTATAAAATTTAAGGGATTTGGTGGCACATAAATGACGATCCAACTAATTATTGAAGCTTTAGTATTTCTTGGCCTATATATAGGCCTCAATACCCAAGTCTTTCTTGTACATACAAACACATAATAACACAAAGTACATACATACACTCATTCCTTTGTAAGAAAAAAATGGGCAGCTTTCCGAGGTTGTTTGCGACAGCTTTCATCATGTTGATTCTTGTCTTCTCCACTGGTAATAAACTTTCTTCATCCCAATATTTGTAGAATTCGATCAATGATCTAACTACTTTGATTATATATCCATTCACAATTCCACTAGTCGAATCAGTTTAATTGGTGATCTGATCGGTTACATAATAATAATAATAATAATAATCAATATTCTTTTATTTTGATAATTTTACTTGACATTATTATATAATATGAATTATAATTTGTAAAAACTATAATAAATGTAATATAAACTTTATTTTCTAAGTCCAAAAACATGTTTTAAAAAACCATTCCATAATTTTCTCCTTAAAAAAACAATTCCTATAGGGGTTCTACAATTTTCTAGTTCCCACGGATTTTGCCCGTTTAAATCGGTATTTTCCGATTAAATGCGATTTTCAAATTTTTTTTCGGTCTGATTCTACAAACATTAATTTATACTGGTTCGTATTCACCAACATTTTTGCTAGTTGGTGATGAAACACAAAATTAATCATATATATATATATATATATATATATATATATTCTTGATATATATCAAATTTGTAATCAATATTGAGACGTGATATTTAAGTTGGTATATATAATAATTGAATAATAATTTATTGTGTAATAATCAGGAGGAATGGTGGCAGAAGCAAGGACATGCGAGGCAAAGAGCCACCGGTTTAAGGGTTTATGCGTCAGAAAAGCCAACTGCGCTGCCGTCTGCCAAACCGAGGGCTTTCACGCCGGCCACTGCCGGGGCTTCCGCCGCCGCTGTTATTGCACTAAACACTGTTAATTTAATTTTGATGTATTAACAATAACCAATAACAAATTACTACACCATTAAGTGTAGTAATTACTGGTGTTTTCAAATTTTCATGTTATAATGTGTGTGGTTTCTAATAAGAAACCCTTCCTTGTTGTGGGGACTCTTTCATGATTTCGTGTGATTTGCTGTAATTTATTTCCTGCCTTAATATTGAGTTTTAGTAGAGTAATGACTTCCATAGTCCATTTCCAATTTTCCATATTGTTACACACCTATGATTCACGAAAAATTATCCGAGACAATTTCATAAATTTAATTTTATGAGATGAAACTTCATTATCCATAAATTAAAATCATTTTGTGGTGGGTTGATCAATATCATAAAATTAGACTCGTAATCAAAATTATCATATTGTGAAGTATTTTTAATCACACCTTTAGGCGATTATTATCATTATTTATTTATTGAACTTTGATGATTCGCATCTTGGGCCCAAGTTTAATGAAGGGGGTGAGTAAAATTGAAATAACTAATTATGGGGCTAACGTCTAGGATGAGTCCAGTTCATGTGTCCACAAAGATTAAAATTTAAAAAGCCCAACTCATTAGGGATATAAATCATCTAACTTACAACTAACTTTATAAAGTATAACGATGAGTAAATTTAAATTGAGACCTTTGTTTAAGCAAGAACTAAATTTGGCCCATGCATCAAAGTAACCATGTGGGTAATCTTGACTCATTTTTTTTGAATCCACCATATTTGAGTGTATGTGTGAATATATACACATGATTTTTAATATTTATTAAAATATATTAAATTAATATTTGTGTGTATTTGACCCACAATTGTAGTGACAATTAGATTTGATACTAATTTAGTGATGATTTAGGTAGCTTAAAAATGTTGGAGTTATTTTATTTTATTTTTCTGAAAACATATATTTATAGTTTGAAATTATATATAAAATGACAGTCCATGAAGTTTAGGTCCTAGACATGCTGTGGTGCACGTATTAAACTTATAAACCAATTATAGAGTTTAATTGGAGCAATTGTACCCCTATTCAATTTAAGATTATTAGATGAAATTCGTTTAATTTTACACCGTTAGATTAAGAAAATAATAAAAAATTAATATCTAATATATCAAGTAAAAGGTGAGAGGTGCACTAATGTCACGGGTGCACTATGGAACCACCCCAAATTTTATTGATTCGGAATCGAATGCTTTGAAATATAAAAATTAAGTTAATGTATTAATATTCATCTAGATTAATATTAACTTTAACACATCTATTTAAAATAACAATATTGATTTCAAAATTTTAAAAATAAATTTTTTCACTTTCAAATTATTTATATTAAGAATGTTGAACTTGAACAGGATGTTCCGAAAGAATATGAAGAGCTTCTATGATTAAGTAACTTTTTCGATTAAAGTATACTTTTAAAGTAAGTGAAGCCTTATCAAGATGACATATTATAAATTGTGACATAAAGCAGAAAATGCAATGCCCATCCATCAACTAGTACCATGGCCAGCAGACATCTCTAGTACTCTATTTTAGTGGCTGTTTCTATCATTAAATCAATTATATATATTTTTTAATTAGCTAACCGACTTACTACTCTCATATGTATATATATAGAAAGGGAAAAATTATTCAAGAAAAAATTAATCTAGAATTTTGGCAATATATAGTTAATATTAAGTTCTAAATGAAGAGTGATTTCATGCTGCCCATCAATTGTATATGAATATTAGTGGACATATGAAATGGGTTAACTTAAAAATATAAATTGACAACTAAATATTTCAATTTTCAAAATTAACACATGTTAAACATATCCAACGATACTAATACATAATTTAACAAACATATCACCCCATAAATGTCGTATACTTCACGATTTCTTTCATAAGAATCTAACAAAATCCAATATAACAATCTGTATACATGTACCCTTGAAGTGGGCGTAAGAATAAATTAAAAATATTATAGGTGATTGCTAATTAATCACAAAAACTATGTAAGTCCGAATCTCACTATACATAATTAAACATATCAATTTTTACAAGTTAATCTTTATTTTAAATATAACTTATAAATTATAATTTAATCCATCTTACAGAAAATGATTCGTAAAATGACATATACGACTATGCAACATCAAATAGAATACTAATAATTCATCTAGAAAAGAGTTTAAGAGTTGTAGTATGATTAAAAGAATAGATGGGATAGTGTAAGAGCCTGTGTCTACAATTATTAATGATTGAGTCAATCTTGAACCTCTTTCTAACTGGGCTAGGGTTAAGCCTTAGTTGGGCATTCCTTGCCAATCGAAGTTTCCTTTCAGTTGACAATATACTTGCAAACCTGCACATCAAATTGTTTCATAAATGTTTTAGTATAGAGAAACAAGTAATTAATTTCCTTTAAATAACATCTCATTATCTGCAACAAATGAGATGTTTTATCTCACAACCTCAAAACGATGTAATTAACAATAGAGAGTATATAGTTTTATAGTGTTACAAAAAACGAGATTTATAGATTTCTCTATTAAGTTCAAATCTTGTGTTCTATTTTATCTATTCTTTATGCATTGCATCATTTGATGTAACGACCTACGTATATGTATATATGATATTATTTACAGGTCATATAATATGTTTGATCACATGCATGTGATAAAAAGAAGTGGACCATGATTCCTTATATATGTCTCCCACTCACATATCTTAAGATTTGAAATGTGTTTTATAGATGTGTCTTTTTTTCTTCTTTTTTGTACTTGGTACTACATATATTTATTACCTTTTAATTGCATCCTCATTTGTGCCTCCATCATTGATCGGTTCAGTTAGACCGGTGTCCAAATTAATTCTTGAAACCGGTCTTTTCAACAGCCTCTCACCAATTGTAACAAGTCTATCCAAATTTTGTTTGGTCGCAATATCCACTGAATTCTCAATCCCACTTAATCCATCATCCTATACATGTTTAATCAATTCCACAACATAAATCAATAAACAAGAATAAAAGTCATAAAAGCAAAATAATTAAACAACATTTACCTGGATCCTAAGGTAATTATTCTCAGAATGAAAAGCTTGGAATACGAGTGAAGTGTGAAAATCAACCATATCTGCACTAGTCTGACTAAATATTTCAAGCAAAGGGGAAGTACCCCCATAAAATAGCCAATCAAAAATACCCCATTTAGATGCTTTTTTAATGTCATATCTTTCATCAATTCTTGCAGCCCCAGTGCCTATCGATAAGGTTAGAATACGAGGATAGTCGATTGGCCTCGTTCGAAAGAAGTCCACATTGTTGTCCAACATATGTCTCGTCACTTCCGTTATTGCTATCAATGTCTAGTAAATTTCAACAAAATATGTATGGCATGGTAAGTGCACCATTTGAGAGGCTTATATTTGTAATTAGATAGTTTGAAGTTATACCGGATTATTTGCAGCAACACCACCATCGATAAGATTATACTCTCTTTCATTCCCACTATTCTCGTCTTTTACCACGAATTCGTGGCCCGGAAGAAACGTAGGAGCTGCTGATGTGCTTATGCAGATGTCTGAAAGTTTAGCATCTAACAATGGGGATCTTCTTGCCTGCACAAACTCAATACTATTAATATTTCATCACTTAACAATATTTTAATTGTAATTAAGTTTAATATGTCGCAGGCACGAATTTAATTAATTGACTTCTCTACTATGCACGACAGGTTCTGCTTCATGGTGTACTGAGTTCCAGCAATAGTGGAGGATATAATATATCTATTATTACTAATATAAAAATGTGGGACAAAGTCTTGGGTGAGACCGTCTCACGGATCCCATTCCGTGAGACGGGTAGGGTCGGGTCGAACATAAAAATTATGTAATACTTTTGTGTGTGTTATGTAATACTTTTATGTATATTAGGTAATACTTTGTATTATAGAATGCGTTTTGAGTTGAGTCAGACTATAATAAAATATGTAATACTTTTATGTATATTAGGTAATACTTTTATGTATATCAGGTAATACTTTTGTATTATGTGATAATGACCCGAATTGGGTCGGGTCAGGTCAACAAAAAACGCGCGGATCCTAGGTGCTCAGGTGCTCTTATGTATGAATTGTATAATATATAATACTTTTGTGTGTATTAGGTAGTACTTTTATGTATATCATATAATATTTTTTGAAAATATTACATAACTTAATATCATGTAATACTTTTATTTATATGAGGTAATACTTTTATGTGTATCATGTAATACTTTTGTATATATCATGTAATACTTCGATCCGACCCTACCCGTCTCATGGAATGAGATCCGTGAGACGGTCTCGCACAAGACCTACTCAAAATGTGGATGTGTTCTACAAAATTTGAATTGCCTAGTATATTCTTATTAAAATTTGGTGTTTAATAATATCATTACTGTAATAGTAATTTCGCATTTAATAATCTGAAATACATGTAATTTTAATAATAAATTTATATTACAATCATATACATGTAATTTAATAATTTCTTTTACAACAAAAAAATCCTCAAAACAAAAGGAAAAACAAACTACTGAAAGGAAATTCGCTCTCCACTCGTGTTATGTGTGTGCATATATATATATATATATATATATATATATATATATATATATGTATCCAAAATTTATATATAATATTCTTGATAAAAATTTAATATAAAGATGAATAAAAAGAAAAGAAATACCTCATAAGTAGAGAAAATAACAGGCTGCATTCGCTTGATGTCAAAAGCAGGAATAATGACATCGGTCATAGCTTGGCTCAACTTTGTGTGCTTCAACTCATCCATCAATAAGCTATGAAGATGCTTCCCATCATATAACGGTCCCACCAACGACTTTAACAGTTTTCCAAACGGAAATAACGAGCTACAATCCATATACATCACAATTAACGGACCCAAGATTTCAACTCGGGGGTCCTAGTTTACTAATAAAAATAAATACAGTAATTCTAAACTAAGAGTTTACATTTATCATGATATCAATAAAAATTTTATATTAAATTATATTCCCTACATTCAAAATAAGTGACGTCATTTTGGAGTTTTTGTTAGGAACATAAAAATTGGACAAATATATCTTTTACTAATCAATTCCTAAAAAGAAAAATTAATAAGAATAATTTGGGAATAAAATTGCATAAAAGTCTATAAAGACATTTAATTTGAAAAAAAAAAATTAAACTTTAGAACGATAATTATTTTGAAACGGAGTAAGTATTACATTATAACATTACATATACAATTTAAGGCATAATATATCAACAACAATCATTAAGAGGAAAAATAAAAAGCAAGAAAATGATATAAACATTACAATATTTTACCTTGAAATTAGATGGAGAAATAATTGTGAGATGAGAAAATTAAGGTTTATAACATGTGAAAAAAGAATGGGAAAATTATGATTGAGGAACAGAGGAAGACACACGCTCACACTGTCAAAACTCTTCTTTAGTTGATACTATTTTTATTTTCTTTGCAATTTTTTAATTAAAATAGTAAAATTACCATATTACCCCTACTATTTTGGCAAAATATCAGGAGGGCCCTTGGCCCTAGAACAGGTCCGTCTCTGCAGTTAACTACACACAAATCCAGGAAAAAAAAAAAAGAAATCAATCAAGAAAATTAATTAATTAATTACTGTGTTTGTGGGAAAATCTTGGGACAGTTTTCCAAGTAGAAAGGCTTGATCCCTTTTCCAGCATAAAGGGGTTGACCATTTCCGTCCGGCGCCGTTAGCATGGCCGTTACTAGGCCACCGGTGCTCGTTCCGGCAATCAAGTCGAAGTAGTGTGCGATTCTTGAATCGGGTCCATCTAGCTCCTGCAAGACTGCCACGTCAGCAGGTGTTCATGAAGATGGTCGTCGTGTGTTTAATTTAATTAATTTATTACCTGAAGTTGGGATTCGAGGAAATCGAGGATAACGGCGGGGAGAATCCCTTTGATGCCACCACCATCAATGCTTAGGACTGTGATGAATCGTTCGTACTGTGGGGGCTTATCGCTTTGATGTATGCATGGAGTTTTTTCCATTGTTTGGTTTGAAGTTTTGATATATTTTTGTATTTGATTTTATGGTTGAAAGATGTAATGAAATGAAGGGATATATAAATTGAGATTTTTTTGGAGGTAGATGAATGGATGCATTATTGAATTGTATAGGGCCACATGATGAATGGGATGTTCTAAGAGGTTGAACCCAAAAAACTCGTTTATTTATGTCATATCACTGTCACCTCAAAAGTAAAAAAACTTCTACTTTTAAATAAATATTTTATCAGCCATTCTATCAAAAATAACTATTCATGGGTCCACCTCTCAAATTACTTCTATATCTACTATATTTTTATTAATCTATCATCTCTATTTATAATTTTATTCTATAATAAATAAAAATTCATAATATTTTAATTGATTTAAATAATTTTTAAAATTTAAATATTTATTCAATTTAGTTGTAAAAATAATGTTATTTTTATTTATTCAATTTATATCTATTTAATTTAAATAAAAATAATGTTATTTTATAATTTAACTAATTTAACATTTATTGAAAAAAAAAAAAGAAAAGCAAAATGGCTGGAAACGGCTAGTTGCCAAAATAAAAAAAAATTGAAAAAGCATTTAAAAAAAAAATTAAAGTTGGTGGTGGCCCCACCTCTCTCTTATTTTCCTCCCCTTCCACCCAATAGAGAAACCTCTATCCATTTATTTACCTAAACATATCCCTCCCAACCAAGGATGAAAATTTCGATTTCGGTACATTGATTTTACGGAAATTTCGGTGAAAGTTTCGGTAAAATTTAGAAAAATGTCAAAAACTTTGTTAAAATTTGGGAATTTGGATATGATATTGTATAAAATATTATAACTAACATTAATGCATATATTCAACTTAAAATTTCAAACAAAATGACATATTTACAACCAATATTGAAATTAACTATTATTAAAATGTTGTCTAGTATAATAACATGAGAAATTCAAAATAATTGAATACATTATTAGTATAATAAAAAATAATTGAATACATAATTGAATAACTTATGAATGACACTACATTATTATTATTATTATTATTATTATTATTATTATTATTAGATAATGTGGTTTGAGTGGAATAATTCATCTCATCTTTTCAATCCGTGAGCCATTTACGATAAATATGTAAGAAAATTATTTGATAGTGTTATACACGTTATAATTATAATGTGCAAAATACAATTTTTTCCCTTAAAAAATTGGTGTAATTCATTATAAAATATTATAATTATTTGGAATAAAAAAAACAAAAATTTCACCGAAAATCGAAATCGAAATCGAAATTTACCGAAATTTCACCAAAATTTCGAGATTTTCAAACATTTTATACTATAACCTCACCGAAATCGAAATTTACCGAAATTTCGGTGAAATGCTGACGAAATTTATTCAACCTCGTTTCAATTTCGGTGACTCAAAATTAGCGAAATTTCGCGAATTTTTTTTCCTTGCTCCCAACAATCCTCTACCCACTCTAAAGGTATTACCTCTTTGTCATGTCAACAAATACCTCTCCATTGGGGATGCTGCATCTCCAATGGTTCTACCCAAATTTCAGGTTTTTTGGTGTCACATCACTGCCACCTAAAAAGTAAAAGAACTTCAACCTTTAAACAAATACCTCACCAACCATCTATTCAAAAAGTAACTATTCATGGTCACACCATCAAATCACTCATATATTTTGTAAATCTTTATTAATTTACCATATTTATTTATTATTTTATTTTATAATAAAAAAATTATAATATTTCAACTGATATAATTATTTTTTAAATTTAAAATTTTTATTTAATTTAATAAAACATAAAATAAAATTGGACAATATATTATTAAATTTATTGAAAACAAATAAATGGAATAATACAATAAAAAAAAATGGAATAATTCAATGCAATTAATTTTTTGCATGTAAATAAATAATTAATTTAAATAAAAAGAGAGAAAAAGGCACAGACCCCACCTCTCTCTCTCCACTCCCTTCTTTTTTTTTTTTTCTTCTCCATTCCTTCTTCCTTGGTAGAGATTTCTCTACCTCCTCCCTCTCCCTCTACCCCTTCTTCCCCAATAATCTTCTATCCAAAAAATTAGGTAGCAATAATTGCCATCCCAACATCTCTCCAACTATTGGGAATGCTCCCAACCCAAAAGGGAATAATAATGTTTATCAATTATTTCCCACCTAGCATAACTTGTCTTTTTTTTTTTTTTCAATATTTTTAAACTCATAACAAAAATAATTCTATTACATAAGGTTCCGTGCATTGAAGACTCTTGAGTCTTGACATCTCCTTTTACATAAGGTTCCGTGCATTCTATTACACTTATAAAGTAATATGATCTCATAATATTGTGTCAGATTCTTACATTATTTAAATAATAAATGAAAGGTCAATTTTTCTCCTCTCTATCATTAAATCAAATAAATAATTTTCTTTTCTATTAGCTAATTAACCGACTTAATATATGTAAGTATAAAATAATGATACAATGTTAATTAAATAAAAAGTAACGACGAAAGATAGTTTTTTCTTGTGGACTAGTTTGTAGATGCTATTTTTCTATCTAAATAGAAAGGGAAGATATCATTGAAGAAAAAAAAAATTCTAAAATTTGAGCAATAATTAATTCCCCTCGTTTCATATTAATTATCTTTTTGGAGTTTCTATTATAAATTAAAGAACATAGGATTTAGATAAATATACCCTTAGACAATGAAATTAATAAAGGAAATTTAAAATAAGGAAAGATTATAGAATATTGTGTTATAAATTATAAAGATGAAATAGGTAAGTTTAAAATTAAAAAATCTTTTAAAGATTGAGTTTGTATTAAAATTGGAAAAATAGTGACAAAATAGCTAAAAAGACAATTAATATAAAACAAAATTTTGATTCCAGAAAGACAATTAATATGAAATGAAGGGAGTATTAAGAGTGATTTCATGCTTCCCATCCATTGTGTATGGATAATGGATATCAGTTGATGTATGATATATATGTGTTAACCTAAAATATTTTGACAGTTAATATTTGTCATTTGTCATATATACATCCAACGATATAATTAATATACAAGAGATAACTTGTCATCGATAAAGTAACTATTTGTTATGATTTTCGTTAATAAAAAAGATACCACTTTGCAAGTAGTTAATGCCTTAATTAAGTCATAGCTAGCGAAAATTGTTGAAAATTGTGATTGGAAACAAAACATTTTATCGCCCACATGAATTAAGAATAAAAATAGTATACATGGTTGATATAATTCATATCAAGTTTAATAATCGATATTACAAAATGAAATTTGTGAAGTGATCTTATAATATAAAATCTACGTCGACTATATATACTCTTGTGTGTTTTCTATAATCATGCAACATTAAATAGAATAATAATAATTCTATCTAGAAAAGATTTTAAGAGTGGGAGTAGTATGATTAAAAGAATAGACTGGATAGTGCAAGAGCCTGTCTCTATTATTAATGATTGAGTCAATCTTGAACCTCTTTCCAACTGGGCTACGGTTTATCCTTAGTTGGGCAACTCTTTCCAATCTTTGACTATTCTTTCCCAATCGAAGTTTCCTTTCAGTTGACAACATACGCGCAAATCTGCACATCAAGTTTTTTCATAAATGTTTTAGTCAACTTCCTCATAGAGAAATATATATGACTAATTAATTTCCTTTACATAGATCTCATTATCTGCAAATGAGATATCCATCCTACAATCTCGTATCTCATCTATGTACTATAGTTTAAACAACATAATTAATATGAATATAATTGACAATTCGAAATACATGATTTATTGATGTGTGTGTGTGTTTTTTTGGGTACTTAGTACGCTACAAATACATATATTATTAGGGTATAATTATATAGCATCCCTTCATACCAAAAAATCATAATAAAATCAAATTTTCTACCACAATATATAATTATGTTGTTTTTCTACTATAATTTGGATGAAAAGTTTAAAATAATATTTGCATTCATTTGTATATAGTTCAAAGTTGTTAACTGATATGATGAGATATGTTATTTATGTTTTATCATTAAATATAAAATTATAAGTTTTTATATTTATGATAAAAAGATATATTATTTATTATGGTAGAAAAATAACTCAAGAAAGATGTGATATCCCTATATTATTACCTTTTAATTGCATCCTCATTTGTGCCTCCATCTTTGACCGGTTCAGTTAGACCGGTGTCCAAATTAATTCTTGAAACCTGCCTTTTCAGCAGCCTCTCACCAATTGCAACAAGTCTATCCAAGTTTTCTTTTGTTGCAACATCCACCGAATTCTCAAGCCCACCTAATTCATCATCCTATACATATTTAATTAAAATTATATTCCATGCACAAAGCACTAAGAATAATAGTGATAAATTGAAATAATTTCAACTTGTGAATTGATTTACCTGGATCCTAAGATAATTATTCTCGGAGTTAAAAGCTTGGAATACAAGGGAAGTGTGAATATCAACCATGTCTGCACTTGCTTGACTAAATATTTCAAAAAATGGGGAGGTACCCCCATAGAATAGCCAGTCAATAATACCCCATTTTGATGCTTTTTTAGTGTCATATCTTTCATCATTTCTTGCAGCTCCAGTGCCTATCGATATGGTTAGAATACGAGGATAGTCGATAGGCCTCGTTCGAAAGAAGTCCATATTGTTATCGAACATTTGTTTCGTCACTTCCGTTATTGCAATCAATGTCTAGTAAATTCCAACAAAAAAAAAAAATGGCATGATAAGTGCACCAATTGAGAGGGTTGTATTTGTAAGAAAATTAAGGGTTTGAAGTTATACCGGATTATTTGCAGCAACACCACCATCGATGAGATTATATGCTTTTTCATTCTTATTCTCGTCTGTTACGACAAATTCGTGGCCCGGAAGAAAAGTAGGAGCTGCGGATGTACTTATGCAGATGTCTGAAAGATTTGCATCTAACAATGGGGATCTTCTTGCCTGCACAAACTCAGTTGCATTAATGAAGAATTTCTTTTTTTCTCAAAATTTGTCCATTGTTTTTAGAAATTCGATTTACAACGATAATTATTGACTTCAAAGACGACAATCCTCGTGTGATGCTCATAATTGAGGATTTTGATTGTATTTTTTGGAAAAACTGATCTACATGACATTAAATTAATTTGTCAAAATACCCAATTTAGAGTTTATAGATCAAATTTTCCTAATCAATTTTGTTAAATCTGTCTTCTCCACATTATGTTAGCAATTATCATCGAAAATAGAAATTATTATAAAAGTAGGATTAACATTGGAAATATTTAAATTTTTTCCCTATTTTATTAGTTTAATATGAAGTACACATATGTAATTGGATTCTCTACTGTGCATAACAACTTTGTGTCGTAGTTAGTTCCAACAACAGTGGAGGATAAATCTAGAGGTTCTTCCAACCATCGGTTCCGATTCGAAACCGTCGGTTCGAAAAAATCGTGGAGGGCCAAACCGAAATCGAACCGTGGGGATTCCGGTTTTCTGAACCGTTGACCCTAGTTCGATTTGGAATCAAAACCGGGTCAACGATTTTCTGAACCGGATGAGCATCTCTCGATAAATCCCGAATTTATATTATTCATCAATAATTAATATAAAGATAAAAATACAAAAAGAAAAAGAAAGAAATTAAATACCTCATAAGTAGAGAAAATAACAGGCTGCATTCTCTTTATGTCAAAAGCTGGAATAATGACATTGGTCATAGCTTGGCTCAACTTTGTGTTCTTCAACTCATCCATTAATATGCTACGAAGATGCTTCCCATCATACAACGGTCCCAATAGCGACTTTAACAGTTTTCCAAACGGAAATATCGTGCTACAATCATATCAACATACATGATAATTAATTAGACAATCAAATCGAGAAGAAATCAATCAAGAAAAATCTATTAGTTAATTACTGTGTTTGTGGGAAAATCTTGGGACAGTTTTCCAAGTAGAAAGGCTTGATCCCTTTTCCGGTATAAAGGGGTTGACCATTTCCGTCCGGTGCTGTTAGCATCGCCGTTACTAGGCCGCCGGTGCTCGTTCCGGCGATCAAGTCGAAGTAGTGTGCGATTCTTGCATCGGGTCCATCTAGCTCCTACAAAACTGCCACGTCAGCAGGTGTTCATGACGATGGTCGTCGTTGTGTTTAATTTAATTAATTTATTACCTGAAGTTGGGATTCGAGGAAATCGAGGATAACAGCGGGCAGAATCCCTTTGATGCCACCACCATCAATGCTTAGGACTGTGATGAATCGTTCGTACTGTGGGGGCTTATCGCTTTGATGTATGCATGAATTTTTTTCCATTGTTTGGTTTGAGGTTTTGATTATGTGAGGTTTTTTTTTTTTGGAAAATGTATAATTGATTTTATGAAATTAGAATTCTTGAAGGTACGTATAAATAGAGACTTTTTGGAGGTAGGGTAGATGAATTGATGTATTATTTAATTGTCCATGGCCACTTGGTGAATGTGATGTACTCATGTTTATGAATTTTCCACCTAACATAACTTTGTCTTTTTTTAATTGTAAATAAATTTTTTTTCAGGAGGGACATAATAAAAATTAGAAAACTTGTGTGACCAAATTTTGAACCCGGACCATCACAATCTGTACCTTATAAAGGTGGAATACCACTTAAGCTACAAGACTCGTGGTTTATGTTAAAATGAGTTAATACACTACTAATTATGCTTGGTTAATTTTATGTGACTTATAGTTTGCCTACTATCTACATCACATACATCACCACACAATCAAATTTTGACTAAAATCATAAATTACTTCAAATTGAAATTAATTGATCAAATCATAATTAAAATTGACAATTTTAAAATAATTTACTAAAATTAAAAAAAATTAGGATTTTTTTTTCTGGCAATTAAACCATGGATAAATAATAATATATCACATAATACAACGTGGAAATGCCCATTTTTAGTCAACTTTCATAAAAATAATGTAGCGTGAATTGAAAGCTCTTGAAATTCGCGGCTCTTTCATTTTGTATTTTCAAACATTCACTACACATCACGTTTATAAAATAACATGCTAGTGGTATTATAAATACACTTAATAATTTCATTTTAACTTTCGAAATAAGATCACTAAAACATGTACTATGAACTAGAATTTAAAATCCAAATTGGAGTACTTGAAAGGTCTTCTTGGCGTGATAAATTGGAATTTCCAATGTTATTTAATTTGGGTTGATGTCTTACTTTGTACATAAGGAAAATGATATATACTGAATTTTGTATCGGTCAATGTTTTGTTCCCTTTTAGATTAGAATGGCCAAAACAACTTTGTATGTATTTTAGTACGTACTTGTTTTGATCAAGAGATGAATGAGATAATAGAAAAGCAAAAATTTCAATTTCAACTTAACATATTCCTGATGTGGAACAGATTATTGAAGCATATTTAATGTTTAAGAATAAAGAGAAGAGCAGTCGTCGGCAAGATTTGAAACAAACATAATTTTCGATTTCGGGTTCGAATTTTTTATTATAATATCATTCTTGAAATGGAATAACGAGATGGATAACTCACACTGCTTTGTGGTGATGTTTGAGATGATGCCCAAATTCAAATGTTTCGGGAGGCCCGTTTTGACAGTTTTATTATTTTTGCTATCATCTTTATTGTGTTTCCTTTTGAGTCTTTGTTTCCTTTTTGGATTATGGTTTGCTTCTGCACATTTAATAAGATTCTTGTCGTTTTGAGATGCATTATTTTATATTTGTAACTTAATAAAACATCGTTTTTATCTCTCATACAAAGAATGTTTATCTTCTACATTTTACTTGTGTTAATTATGTACTTTTGATCATTGCAACATAGTACGGACTAGTTTTGAGAAATTATATGATTAATTTAATTGAATAATGAATCCCAAAATTTTAT
Source organism: Scutellaria galericulata (assembly GCA_946896805.1). Classification (NCBI taxonomy): domain Eukaryota; kingdom Viridiplantae; phylum Streptophyta; class Magnoliopsida; order Lamiales; family Lamiaceae; genus Scutellaria; species Scutellaria galericulata. The sequence goes on along the minus strand of OX335791.1, from coordinate 16,242,238 downwards.
TTTGAAGTGCCATATGGTGTACTCGTCTTATTAATTAGATATGTATACATACAATTTGAATCAATGCTATATATGCTCCAATACCTTTTTTTTTTCAACAATATATACTAATTTCAAAATGACAGCTGAAATACCATTGATAATCTCCATGAGGCTCTATCACTGGCACTTCATGTTTATAATTTCTATTTTAAATATCTTTAAAATTATGAAATAACTTATAAATAGATATATGTACATTAGTAACAAGTAATCAGAGGGTGATCATGTCGGGAACGAAATCTACAATACTTAATTGTCGGGGACGAATTAATTAATTAAAAGTTAGTGGGCTCCACATTTAATTAATTTGTTCAAACCAAATTCTGAAAAAATGATAATATTTTAATTCATAAAAACTATTATAATTTTTTTTTTCATTGGATTGGGCGACCACCATCCATGGACCATGTGATCTATTTTAGAATAATGTGCCCCTACAAGTCTTGGTCTTTCTAACTTGTCATAATCTTTAGGCATTGTATATATTCATAGTTTAGATTTTCTTTCTTTCTTTTTATTTATTTTTATAAGTGTATTCTTACATGCTGCAGGTCTTGGCTTTTGCTTTTCTTTTTACATAAATATTACTTCATCTAATTTAAAATGAGTGTGATTATGAAATTTTTATCATAAATTAAGAGACATAAAAATTAAATAAATTGAATAAAAATATCATTAGATAATATCAATCTTTTCTCACTCATTTATAAATTAACATGACATGGATAATATAAAAGAAACAAATATAGGATGATTGGGATAAGAAAAGATTATAGTTATCTTGTGTGAATATAATTTATAATAAAAATTAAATAGGTAAATTAAAAATGAAGAAATCTTGTGAATTGAGATCAAGGTAAACTTGGACCAAAAGTGGTGTAATAGTTAAGACGACACTTAATTTGAACAAAGTTACTTAAAATGACATTAAATTTGAAACAAAATATAACATTTAAAATGACATTTATTTAGAACAATCTTGTTACCCTACCCATGTGTCAAAAATCTAGTATACCTATTGTTAGTGTTATTTTTTAACACTAATTAATTTTGCCTTTTCTTTGGTATTTTATTACCATATTTAATTTTAATATATTGAGATATTTGATAGTATATTTTTATACTATAAGATATTTAATATATTTGCTTGATTTGGTTGTTGAATTTATTTGGGTTTGTTATCCAAGAGTTTGGACAAGTCAAAGAAGTATGAAGAGTATTGAATTAGCCAAAAGAGTGAAGAGTATGGGAGAAGCCAAAGAATAGTGAAAAGTATGGGAGAAGCCAAAGAATAGTGAAAAGTATGGGAGAAGTCAAAGAATAGTGAAAAGTATGGGAGAAGCCAAAGAATAGTGTAGAGTATGGAACAAGTCATGGAAGATGGATAAAGATCTTGGACCAAGTTGCACCAGAAGAGAGAGTCTGAAAAAAGAGCACTATCCAGACTGCAGATCGAGAAGAACACCAAGAGAGATCCAAGAGAAAAATATAGAGTGTTCCAAGTGAGATACAAGGGTAGTTTTCAGAGCAATTGAATGTTGGAACATTAGTGACAACATTCTGTTTGATAGAGTCTTTTCTTCATTAGATTCTAGTTGAATTGCTTTGTAAACCCTATAAGAGGGTTTTAACATTCTTTGAGAGTTGGGAGATTATCATAGAGTGTTTGGTTTCGTTTCAAAGAGATTCTTTCAAAAGATCTCTTTGTGAGTGTTTTTGTAATTACTCTTGTAGGAATATATCTTTTGCCCTGCTGGCGTTCCACAAGTATATTTATATACTTGTGGATATATCTTCCTGTCCTTGTTCGTTTTTTTATTCCGCTGCAAATTCTGATTATTCTAAGTGTATGAATGTTTTGGTAAATGTTGTGACATCTGGAACAACATTATCAATCTGTTCATTTTGTTTTTAAGTCTTGCAGGAGTTTCTGACCCACCAATCCTTTCAATTGGCATCAAGAGCCTGTATCACTCGACTTCGTACGTGAGAGGATCCTGTTTTAATCTTGCAAGACATGGATTGGTGTAATCCGCAAGGGAAGTTGCCCGTGCTTGATGGATCAAACTACGCCTATTGGAAGATTCGTGTACGGTCCCAAATCAAGTCCATTGATACAAATGCTTGGGACGTTGTTTTGGATGGGTTTACTCATCCTATGAAGGTTCATGAACAAGATGGAGATGTTGTTTCCAAACCTAGAGGAGAATGGACTATTGCCGAAATTGCTGCTGCAAACTACAATGACAAAGCTCTCAACATCATCCATGGTTCTGTAGATCTCCGTGTTTTCAAACTCATCCAAAATTGTACTTCAGCAAAGGAGGCTTGGGATATCCTTCAAAGGCATTACGAAGGAGATAGCACCGTAAGAGAGACAAAATTGCGAACTCTAATGTCTCAATTCGAAACCATGCGAATGGAAGAAAATGAGGACATTAGTTCCTATTTTGAGAAACTACGGGACATCTCAAATCAGTTCGTGGTGCTCGGAGACTCAATAACGCACAAGAATTTGGTGTCCAAAGCTATTCGTACTTTGACACCAAAGTACAACATGAAGGTGTGTGCTATTGAAGAAGCTCACAACCTTGCCAAGATGGATTTTGATACTCTCCAAAGCATCTTGCAATCCTACGAGCTTAATCTGAAAAATCAAGAAGGAGGCTCGAAGGGAAAGAACATTGTTTTCCAAGCACAAACTGATGATGAAAGCGATGAAGATGATGAGCCATTGGAGGAAGTCACTGAAGCACACAATGTGGCAATGCTAACCAAGAAGTTCAATTCGATGGTAAGGAAGTTCAACAAAAAGAAATTTCATCCGAAAGGGAAGAATTTCCAAAACAAGAATGTCGCTCAACCTTCGTGGAAGCCAACTGGTACACCTGCCCAACTCCAATCTAATCCCAGAAGAGCAGGATCTGAACATGGAAGATTTGATCCGAAGCATCTTGAAAGTATTCAATGCCATGCTTGCTCGGGATGGGGACATTATGCAAATGAATGTGCCAATACTCTTCGGAAGTATGGGATAAAGAACCACTGGGTTTCCATGAGCGATGATGAAGATGAGGATGACCTTGAAGAAAGTCAGAACCAGTCTTTGATGCTTGCAACAATTTGCGAACAGAATGACCAAACTTTTCATGTTGCAGATGATGTGGCCACATTGATCGACACATCTGACAGGTACGATTTATTTAATTTTAATTTTTCTAACGTAACCTGCTTGAATGTTGTGGATACAGTGGATACAGATTCTCTTCCAGATGATGAAGAATTGGATAGGGATGAAGTTCTTGAAGAACTCCAAGAACTTTACAAATCCTTACTTAAAGATTGGAAGAAGCAATGCAAGAAAGTTGAAGTCTTTTCCAAAGAAAATGATATCATGAGGGGATCTTTAGCAAAGATAGAAACAGCCCTCATTAAGAAGGAGATAGAGCTTGATAAAGTTCAAACCAAATTGAATGATGCAGAGGCCACTATTGCCAAATGGACCAGTAGTTCAATGAAAGTCAATGAAGTCTTGAACGAAGGAAAAACTGATAGAGCAGGTATTGGGTTTAAATCAAAAGAATCTGTTTTTCCAAACCTCTTTGGTGAAAATCTTGTTAAAACTACCTTTGTGAAAGAAAAGTCTAAAAATGTTGGTGAATCTTCTAACCCAGGTCGTAGGAAAAGGAAGTTTGTTTGTCATTACTGTTTTTGTGAAGGACATATAAAACCATTTTGTTTCAAATTGAAAAGAGATATGTCCAGTAATGAAATGTTGTCTGAAATGTTGCCCAACATTTCGAACAACATTTTTGACAAACCAAGAAAAATTGTTGTGAAACAAGTTTGGATTCCAAAAGCTCCTATTGTTTGCAATGTTGTTTATACTGCTTTGAGGACTAACTTTGCAGGTTCGTGGTATTTTGATAGTGGTTGTTCACGTCATATGACGGGAACAAAAAGGTACTTAAAAGATTTTGAACCACTTACCGAAGGTTATGTTACTTATGGAGGAGGAGCTAAAGGTAAAATCTTAGGAAGAGGAACTCTTGATGTACCAGGTTTTCCAAGTCTGAAAAGTGTCTTATTGGTTGATGGTCTTATGGCTAATTTAATTAGCATAAGTCAACTTTGTGATGATGACTTGGAGGTAAAGTTTAATAAAAATTCATGTGAAGTTTTTGATAAATCTAACACTTGTGTTATGGCAGGAACAAGGTCTCAAGATAATTGTTATCTTGTTGGTAACAAAGTCACTTGTAACAAGGTCAAATTTGATGACACAATTCTGTGGCATCAAAAATTGGGACATGTAAATTTTCGTACCTTACACAAGTTGATGAAGTTTGGAGCAGTAAAAGGTTTGCCTGATCTCAATTACAAAAGTAAAGTGGTCTGTGGAGACTGCCAGAAAGGTAAGCAAACTCGTGTTCCACACAATGTTGTCACATCTGGGGGAACATTCACAGGTACTGTTCACTGCTTTGATCTTTTACATATGGATCTTATGGGTCCAATTGAAGTAGAAAGCCTTGGAGGTAAGAGGTACTCCTATGTTGTTGTTGATGATTTTTCAAGGTTCACTTGGATTTTCTTTTTACGTGAAAAATCAGAAACTTTCTCTTATTTTAAAATGCTTTTTACTCAAATCAAAACCTCTTTCTCCTCAAAAGTTTTGAGAATTAGGTCTGATCATGGAAAAGAATTTGAAAACAGTTACTTTGCTGATTTTTGTGTAAAGAAAGGGATTTTTCATGAGTTTTCGGCTCCTAAAACACCTCAACAAAATGGAGTTGCCGAAAGAAAGAATAGAACTTTGCAAGAAATGGCTAGAGTCATGTTGATTTCTAAAAAACTGTCAAAAAGGTTTTGGGCCGAGGCATTGAACACCGCATGTTATATAGGAAATAGAGTTTACATTAGGCCCGGTTGCAAAATTACACCTTATGAAATTTTAAAAGGAAGAAAACCAAGTTTGAAACATTTTCATGTTTTTGGGTGTGTTTGCTATGTGCTTAATGACAGAGATAATCTTGCCAAGTTTGATTCGAAGAGTGACAAAGCTGTCTTCCTTGGATATTCATCAAATAGTCATGCTTATCGTGTATACAATTTAAGAGTAAGGAATATTCAGGAATCTGTAAACATTGTGTTTGATGATTGTTCTGATCTTGCAGGAAAGACATATGAAGATATGGTGATGGATCTGATTGAGAAACCGTCTGTTCCTGAAGATGCAGAAAGTGGTAGATCTGATGTTGTACCTGATGTTGCAACAATTGGAGAAACATCTGGTGTCAACAGTGAATCTGATGAAAATGAGGATGAAATTCATGATCCTGTAAGGAGAGATCCGCCTGCTCGGATTAGAAAAGATCACCCTACAAGCCAGGTGATAGGGGGAGTACAAGAAGGTATTCGAACACGAAGGAAGGAACCGGTTAATTATAAAGACATGGTAAGGTATGTGTGTATGACTACCACATACGATGAGGTAAGAAATTATTGTTTTGTGTCTTTGTTTGAACCTAAAAATGTGTTAGAAGCTTTGAAAGATGATTTTTGGATTCAAGCTATGCAAGAGGAGCTTGAACAATTCACTCGAAATGAGGTGTGGACTCTCGTTCCTAGACCTTCCAATACCAATGTAATTGGTACTAAATGGATTTTTAAGAATAAAACTGATGACTCGGGTAATGTTGTTCGTAACAAAGCTCGTCTTGTAGCTCAAGGCTATACACAAGTCGAAGGTATCGACTTTGACGAAACCTTCGCACCTGTGGCTAGAATTGAGTCTATAAGACTTTTACTTGCTATAGCATGCTATCTAAAGATCACCTTATATCAAATGGATGTTAAGGGAGCCTTCTTATATGGTTATTTGGATGAGGAAGTATACGTTGAACAACCTAAAGGTTTCGAAGATCCTTTCCATCCTAACCATGTGTTCAAGCTTGACAAAGCCTTATATGGTTTGAAACAAGCCCCTCGAGCATGGTACGGTAGGTTGACAAATTTCTTACTTGATTTTGGATTCATTAGAGGTGAGGCCGATCAAACTCTGTTTATTAAAAGGAATAATAATGATATAATCATTGCACAAATTTATGTTGATGATATAGTATTTGGATCTAACTTGCAACAAAGTTTGGATTCTTTTGTTAATGCTATGAAATCGACGTTTGATATGAGTATGATTGGAGAACTCACTTATTTCTTGGGCTTACAGGTGAAACAATCTAATGAAGGCATTTTCATTTCCCAGAGCAAATACGCAAGGAACTTAGTGAAAAAATTCGGACTTGAAAGTGCTAAGCATATGAGGATACCGATGGGGTCTACACAGAAAATATCAAAAGATGATGTTGCCGTAGATGTTGACACAACGCTGTACCGTTCAATGATAGGTAGCTTGCTGTATCTTACTTCAAGTCGACCTGATATTATGTTTAGTGTTTGTGTCTGTGCCCGTTATCAGTCTTGTCCTAAAATATCTCACTTACATGCTGTTAAGAGAATCATAAAGTACGTAGCAGGTACATGTGATTTAGGTATATGGTTCTCTAAAGATACTAATCCTAACCTTGTAGGATATAGTGATTCCGATTGGGCTGGAGATGTGAATGATAGGAAAAGCACTAGTGGAGGATGTTTTTATCTTGGAAATAATTTGGTTTCATGGTATAGTCGTAAGCAAAATTGTGTGTCTCTTTCGACTGCTGAATCTGAATATGTGGCAGCCGGAAGTTGTTGCTCTCAATTAATTTGGTTACAACACATGCTTAATGACTATGGAATTAAATGTGATAATTTGACTATGTATTGTGATAACATGAGTGCCATTAATATTTCAAAGAATCCTGTTCAACATTCAAGAACAAAACATATAGACATTCGACATCATTTTATTAGAGATTTAGTTGAGAAAGGTCTTGTCCAACTTGAGTATGTATCCACTGATAATCAGCTTGCTGATATTTTTACCAAAGCCTTAGATTTTGAGAGATTTTCGTCCTTGAAAAGCTCTCTTGGTTTGTGTGTGATCTGATTGCATATTTACAGTTTACGGATGTTGTTCCTAATGTTGCCACAATCTGAAAAACATCCATTGTTCAGGCTTTCTGTCTAGGGTTTTTAGGCATATGTTTGCTTGTGTGTTTTCTAGATAATGTGTGACTCTTTGTAGACATTTGTCCTAACATTTCCATAAATTCAGTTAATGGCTCATTTTAAAGTGTACCTTGCTTAAAATTTTGATAAAAATCACGAAGCACTTGGAGCACGGCGTTCGCGGCGACGATGCTTTTCAGGCAGCCTAGTGATTGCTTAAAAAGGGTGTGTGACCTATACTGAGTAACTCGGGGCACGGCACTCGCTATGACGATGCTTCCTTGTAAAAAGGTGTAGGAGATACCACATCCCACGATAAAAAGTTAATCTCTCAACTGAGTAACCAGAGGCACGGCACTCGCTATGACGATGCTATCTTTTCAAAAGGTTGGTAGAGATTAACATGTGCAAAATTGATGTTTATGGTACACTGTGTTATGTTTTGAGCCTGCTTAATAATTTAAAGGAATTGTTTTTACAAATGTGTCAACATTGCGAAACACAAAATTTGGAAATTTTGCATGCGATTTATTTTCTGTATTTAGGCATCCTTAGATTTTTTTTTTTTGGATACAATTTTTGAGTTGGATAAGTCGTCTCCTAATATTTCTGATCTTATGATTTCTATTTCTCTCTGTTTTGGATCATTTTTGTTGAGGATCTTAAGGGTTTTAGTTTCTTAAGTGCTTCCTTAAATTCACGGTTCTCCATGCCTTATCAAATCACTCTCTCTCTCTCATCTCTTCTATGATACACTCATCTTTACATGCTCCATATATCCCCAAAATTTCTCTCCAAACCTAACCATGGCAGATTGGAAGACTGATTAAAATCAGAGATACATTCTTTTGTCTCTTTCTGCTCACAAAGGGGGAGATAGGTTGAAAAGGAAGCTGATGATACTGAAGAAGCTAGTTCTAACTTGTGGTTATCTTTTACTTGTTCGAAATCTATTGCATGTTAGTATGTATGATATTTTGTTGGATGCAATTGATGTTTTCTTGCAGGTTTTCAGGGGGAGAATATTTAAATATGGTTTTGAGCAGAAAAGCCAAAAAGGGGGAGATTGTTAGTGTTATTTTTTAACACTAATTAATTTTGCCTTTTCTTTGGTATTTTATTACCATATTTAATTTTAATATATTGAGATATTTGATAGTATATTTTTATACTATAAGATATTTAATATATTTGCTTGATTTGGTTGTTGAATTTATTTGGGTTTGTTATCCAAGAGTTTGGACAAGTCAAAGAAGTATGAAGAGTATTGAATTAGCCAAAAGAGTGAAGAGTATGGGAGAAGCCAAAGAATAGTGAAAAGTATGGGAGAAGCCAAAGAATAGTGAAAAGTATGGGAGAAGTCAAAGAATAGTGAAAAGTATGGGAGAAGCCAAAGAATAGTGTAGAGTATGGAACAAGTCATGGAAGATGGATAAAGATCTTGGACCAAGTTGCACCAGAAGAGAGAGTCTGAAAAAAGAGCACTATCCAGACTGCAGATCGAGAAGAACACCAAGAGAGATCCAAGAGAAAAATATAGAGTGTTCCAAGTGAGATACAAGGGTAGTTTTCAGAGCAATTGAATGTTGGAACATTAGTGACAACATTCTGTTTGATAGAGTCTTTTCTTCATTAGATTCTAGTTGAATTGCTTTGTAAACCCTATAAGAGGGTTTTAACATTCTTTGAGAGTTGGGAGATTATCATAGAGTGTTTGGTTTCGTTTCAAAGAGATTCTTTCAAAAGATCTCTTTGTGAGTGTTTTTGTAATTACTCTTGTAGGAATATATCTTTTGCCCTGCTGGCGTTCCACAAGTATATTTATATACTTGTGGATATATCTTCCTGTCCTTGTTCGTTTTTTTATTCCGCTGCAAATTCTGATTATTCTAAGTGTATGAATGTTTTGGTAAATGTTGTGACATCTGGAACAACATTATCAATCTGTTCATTTTGTTTTTAAGTCTTGCAGGAGTTTCTGACCCACCAATCCTTTCACCTATTAATTTCATTTTCCATATAAAGAGAAAATGAGATCATTATACATCATCGTTGGACATATTAAGAGTTGCTCACGATGTACATTTTGTTATGTTCATTATTTTAAATTAAAGGAAATAAAATTAAAATGTTACTTAATTTGAAACAAACATTAAATTTCAGAACAAACACCTATTCTGAATTAGGGGGGGTTTATATTATATTTATATGTTATCTATACGTTATTAATGAGTTATAATATTGTGAAGGATGCAATAGGACCATGCTGTTTTGTTGGCAGTTTTAATAAAATAATCTCTCTGTGTGTAATATATATAAAATGTCTGAAAAAAATATTCAAAATCTTTTGATCAGTCATTGACTTGAGCATATATAAGATTTTTAAAGAAGTCATTGACTTGAGCTTAGTATAAACTCTCACTAAGCATTGGCTATAACATCATTTCTGCTGCATTATTGAATATCAACAAATTAAATTTGTCTAAATCAATGTATTTTTTTATTTATCAACACGTGTCTTTAAATTAAAGAATGGTATTAATTACTTACAAAATGCGGATATATGGTGCAACATTTATTTACAAAAAAACACTTTGCGAGGAGGTGTAAAAACTGGTGTAGGTGTTATCTTTGACGTCATTTGAAGCCTCATTCCGACAAGGCTAGATGTGATCCTTTGTCTGGGATTTGGTCTCCAATTTTCACCATCTTCCAACACTTCAAATTTGGTCTCAATTGATGACACTAAATTATGTGCAAATTTAACCAAAGTGTTCAATGAGTTTTTGAGTGAATGTGAAGCATTAGTTATATTGGCCCATAGATGAGGGTTAAATGCTCTCTCCTTTTTACTATTCTTCACTGGTCGTTGTTTTCTTTCATTTGATAATAAATGTGCAAATCTGATCAATGTAAAGTATTCAAGTTAGTCACATAATTAAGCATTTCTAGAAATCCATTTATTGTAATATATAGGGTTAATTTTAATTTTGGTCTTTTACGTAAGACACTTTCCATATTTTGACAACCAAATATCCGTTTTTCAATTTTGGTCATCTATATTTTAATCTTTCAATTTCAGGCCAGTTTTGGTGGGATTTTCAACTGACGTAGCCGCCGGAAATTCTGATGTGACAACCAAATTTCAGCGACCACATCAACGATTTTGAAAATTTCAATCAAAACTGAATTAAAATTGAAAAAAATTATAACATAGAGGACCAAAATTGAAAAATGAATATTTGATTATCAATTAAAAAAAAAAAAATCTTACATGATTAAAATTGAAATTACTCATAATGTACTTCACATACCTTTTGAGAGCATCCTCATTTGTGCCCCCGTTAGTGACCGGTTTAGTTAAACCGGTATCTAAATCAATCCTTGAAACCGAACTTTTGAGCAGCCTTTCACCAATCGTGACTAGTCTTTCTAAATTTTCTTTTGTTGCAACATCTACTGAATTTTCAATCCCAGTAAGAGTATCGTCCTACAAATGTATGTTTAATTCCATGATGATAAAAGATAAATGGGATATTAATTGTATCCAATTATGAGAGTCTAGCTACTATGAATTTAAAGGTTCGGACATATAGACTTAAATCGAGATGAATTGATATGTGCAAAAACTAGATCAATTTATGTATGCGTGCAATTAAAAAAAAAACATATATATGGGAAAATTGTAATTTTTATAATTTACGTTTTCTCCACTTTTTTTTTACCTTCAATTTTACGTAGTTAAATCTTGATATTTTAACAATATTTTTTATTCTTTCTAATTTTCATCCTATTTTTGATTTTGTGAATTTTTTAATTTTGGCATCCGACGTTGATTAATATAAAAAATGAGAAGAAGCAAAAAATGTTGGAGGACCAAAATTGAAATACATATAGAATTAATACTTGTGGTAAAAATGACATAAAAAAAAAAATCTTAAATTACTACATAAAAATTGAGATATTCTCTTAAAACATAATAAATGAGGTTTGTATTGATGAATCCCAACAGATGACTTTGTTATAAATGTACATATATCCCTTTAATCATTTTTCACGATAGACTATATATTCTCCCTTGTTATCTAACTTGATATTGAAGGATTAATTAAAAAAAAAAAGGGTGTTAATTGGTTGTCAATAATCTTACCTGGATCCTAAGATAATGATCCTCTGAGTGAAAAGTTTGAAAGAAGAAAGAAGTGTGAAAATCGACCATATCAGCCCCAGCTTGGTTGAAGATTTCGAGCAATGGTGATGTTCCTCCATTGATTAACCAATCAAGAATCCCCCATTTCGATGCCTTTTTAATGTCGTGTCTTTTGTCGTCCATTGTTGCAGCTCCTGTCCCTATTGATATGGTCAGAAGACGAGGATACTCTATTCCTCTCTTCTCAAACAACTCCATGTTTTGGAACATATGTTTCGTTACTTCTGATAATGCTATCAGAGTCTAAAGACATTCAAACATAAAAAAATATTGTTTAGATCATAATCAACAAGTCGTATGGACCATTAAGCAAAGCTAGATTTGAAACAAATGGGATTTTTTTTATCAATTTGGGGCATCCAATCATTAGTATTATCTTTTAGTCATAAAATTGATAAAAATGAAAGAAATAATAGTGTGGTTGTACCGGATTATTTGCAGCAACACCACCATCTATAAGGTTATAGGCTCTTGATTCCTTATTAATCTTGTCTTGTACCACGAATTCGTGGCCGGGAAGAAAAGTAGGAGCTGCAGATGTACTTATGCAGATGTCTGAAAATTTAGCATCTAACAATGGGGATCTTCTTGCCTGCACAAATTCAACTAATTTAACTTGAGTAGTTAAATTAAATTTAGATTAATTGACTAAAATATTATTTAATTGTTGAAAAAAATGTGCAGAGCAAGATGAATAACAAACAATAGAAATTGAAAGAAAAATATATATAATATACCTCATATGATGAGAAAATAACAGGCTGTAATAGCTTAATATCAAAGGCTGGAATAATAACATTGGTGATTGCCTCGCTCAACCTTTTGTTCTCCAACTTCTCTCTCAATACCTTATGAAGATGCTTCCCATCGTACAATGGACCCCACAAAGACTTGAGCATTTTCCCAGATGGAATTAACGAACTGTAAAATTGTCCATGCATCTAATTAACATTAATCAATACTCATCACAACTTTTATACCCCTTTATATGGAAAATACTTTTCTACCCATTTTATTGGGTCAAATGTCTAAATTGCCCTTAGTATACAAAGAAACTCTAGTATTAAAAAACAAAGTCAAATACATATGATCATATTATACATCAAACTTTGTGTAGTGACATAATTAAGGGTAAAAAATGTTGTTTTCATAAAAACATGGGTAGAAAAGTTCATCATCTCCTGTAAAAAAGGACTTAGACCATAAGAAATAAGAGAGAGAGAGAGAGAGAGAGAGAGAGAGAGAGAGAGAGAGAGTTACTGTGTTTGTGGGAATATTTTAGGACAGTTTTCTAAGTAGAAAGGCTTGATGTCCTTAGCAGCATAAAGGGGGCGATTGTTTTGGTCAGGTGCAGTTAGCATGGCGGCTACAAGACCACCAGTGCTGGTTCCAGCTATCACGTCGAAGTAGTCTGCAATTCTAGCCTCTTCTCCATCTATCTCCTGTGGAGATGTGCACGATAACTAACATGTAGACAACCTTAATTAATTTGGTCTGTTTAATTGTTACCTGAAGTTGGGATTCGAGGAAATCGAGGATAACTGCTGGGAGGATTCCTTTGATGCCACCACCATCAATGCTTAGAACACTTATGTATCTTTCATGTTTCGATCGCCCTTTATGGCTTCGACTCAAAGATGAACTACTTCTTCTTCTTGCCATTGCAATAAGCTTCAATTAATTACTGCAAATTATTTCTACTTGTAAGAGAATGTGTGTGTGTGTGTGTGTATATATATTGTACAGTTGCCAGCACACTGAGATTGAAAGATTAAGAGTTAGGTATGCATTCATAATTTTCTATGTTTAATTTATATGGTCACATGATTAATTAATCTCTTGAGTTTAGATTCATTTCGTTGGAATTAATTAGACTGGTGCTAGTCGTCGAGTTTTTATTTTCTTTTACTTTATTTAAATAAAATAAAAACTAGTTTCGTTGAATCTTGATTTGGATATACAAGTTTGAATGATTATATAGTTAATATAGATATATATATATATATATATATATATATTATCATACACTAGAAGAAAATTGCGGATTAGATGAATCAAACACATAAATGATTAACTCGTGTCTAATTTATAGGTAATTCGGTCACAATGATGAAAATTTGGTAACTAAATTTAGAGACAAAGTTTTTCCATATCTAAATACTAACATAGCTAGCCAACATTTTAACGAGTAAGGATTCTGTTTCAAATCATATTATGTAGTTTGAGATGATTTTTTTTTATATTTTATTATTTTTCATTATCTTGTAATGTTTTGGGCCAATATTGAATGATATATATACATGAAGAAGAATTTTTTAAGTTTGATTAAATGTAGAGTATAATTACGTCAGAGTTTGAGTTTTCTAAGGTGGTTAGAAGAATAGGGGATAAGACTTTTCAATAAAGAATGACTTTGATTAGTGAATTTATTTCGTCAACCAATTCTTTACTAGCAAATGAAAGTAGATGGTTACTCAAATTAATATAATTGGTTAAAAAAATATGAAAATAATTGAAGTGAAAGAAGAATTATATATATGATCAAATAGATCTGACGTACATATATGAAGCTTTGATTTATTGGATTTGGTGAGTATCCACGTTTATATTGTCTTTGTCCTTTTTGTCACATTGGATAATTAGTTCCCCTACCAAGTATAAATAATTTAATCATCAACTTGTCCTTATTACACTTTTTTTTTTTATGTATCAAGTATATATATTCCATTCAAACATCAATTTTTGTTCTTCATAGTATAAGACAAAATTGCTCCATATAAAGCAGTTTCATTTCGATGACTTATATATGCATTCTCAGTAACATGGGAATTGATCATGGTTCAATTTGGTTTGTTTATACCAAAAATTTCTAGTCAAGCCAATTAGATCGGTTCTGAATTATTTCAAAGTTTAACCAAACAATAAAGTTTAATTGTAACCCACGATAAATTAAAAATATCATAATAATTGAGAGGGTGGTTAGGATTTGATGAAGTCTAACCTTAAGTTTCTTATGGATAAAAAAGTTTAACTTAAGTGACCAATTTAAAGATAGTAAATGACCAAAATGAAAAAAAAAAAAAAAAAATTAGGTAAGGGACTAAAATATTTTTAAAAAAATAAAAAAAGGTAAATGATTAAAATGAGAACAAAAAAATTAGGTTAATGACCAAAATGAAAATAAGTGCAAAGTAAGCTGATCATCTGAATTAATATCCTAGATATTTCTAATATTATTTCAATTTTTTGTTTCGTTTCTCTAAAAATTAAAATTATTGCCCGACTCAAATTATCAACTCCGTAGCCGATTTGGCTTCAACGTCGACCAAATGAATTAATAATAATAATAATAATAATAATAATAATAATAATAATAATAATAATAAATAAATAAATAATACCTTTTTTTTTAACTGAAATTGAAAAAAAAAAAAAAAGAATTAAAACCTTATACAGTTATACTCCATCCGTCTCAAAAAATGTCGTTTTAGGTGTTTTCACATAAATTAACAAAAATTATATAAAGACTGATCTACCCCTATTTAAGTGTAGTTATTGTGAGAGTTTTTTCTTTTTCCTCTGAACAACTCTTTTTAATTTGGTAGAAGTAAATGAGACTATTTTTGGTAGATTATTGTTAATATATCTTGAAATCCTAAAAAGACACTTATTTAGGAACTTTTTTTTTTAAAACAACATTTATTTTGGAATAGAGGAAATATATAATAATTTGGTAAGGATAATGTATGGGATGTCATAATTTTAGTTAGGTGTGAGCTTGCCACACATTTATGTAATATAACTATTAATTGTTCATTAATCCGTGCATGTTCTAATTATTTCAAAATATTTAATTGTGTTAAAATATCTTATCATATATATATATTGGAAAAATCTTTCAATAATTACCCTAAAGTGAATTTTATACTTAAATTCTCAAATGAAAAACGTAGTTCTAATTCCCAAAAATATCAACTAAATCCCAACATTAAATTTAAAAATCTATTAATTATATGAGATATAGAAGTGGGGAAGGTTTCAAATCCCTATCCTCCTATTAGAAGCTACACTTATTTAACATTAATATCTCTTAAAACTTGAAAGGAAACTATAATCCAATTATATCCTCTCAATATAAAATGAAACATTAAAATATTAAGATGAAAATGATCCGAATTAATGGGGGAATAACAGTTGACACAAATTCAAACAAAAAAAATGAACAATTTCCATTGACTCTTATCTTAATATGCATTTTGGAAAAAGCTAGAAATGAAAATTTAGGAGTGCTTCATCTCTAATTTAATTCAGCAATCCTCCTAATCACATATAAAACCCCATGTTTTGTGATTAGCTTCTCACTCATATGTTTTCTCTCTCTACCTACTCAGACTAATTTGACCATGAAGATTGTCTTCATCCTAGCGCTTCTCCTCATCAGTGTTTTTTCCTTAATCTCTTACCCAAACCTTAATTTCCACTCATATTCTTCTATATTATATGCATTTTATTTATTCAATTAAACTAATTATTTTCAAGTTATGTCGACTTATTCACTAATGCAATAATGCATCATATGTTTTCTTCCATTTTCGGTTAATCTTTTTGCACTAATTCACACTTTCTTGATCTTGAACGTACATTTTCTCATCGTCATTTTATTTATTTAATAATTAGGACTCATGTTTCGCATTTCTAATTTAGTTAATTGTCAGAAAAATCACAACATTTACTCAAATTCTTAAACTCAACTTTTCACTAATGGTCTAAGTAACATAACTTTATACATGTTGCATTTTTTTGAGTTAGCTCAATTTTGAAAGAAAAAAAAAATTGCTAACATGTTTAGCTGTCCGAACGTGGTCAAAAAATTGATCGAGGTCAAAAGAGTACTACATATATAATATTATGTTATTTTGACGAATATTGAAAATTTGGTTAAAATAACAATCCTAGGTAAAGACTCTAACTTTTGTTTTTTTTTCTTTTTTGTAATTAACCTAATATAATTTCATGAGTCAGCCTACAACTCATATTAGATCAGGTTGAATTATGAAAATGAGTTGAGTGGTGAGACAGTTTCATATAACATATTTTGTTTTTTATTTATTTTTGGGTTTTAGTAAAGAAAAAATAAATCCTTAGAGTACTAAGCACTTAATCACAACATGATTTGTGTTGCAATATGTAATATTAAAAAAATTGGTGCAGGTATAGTGAATGGATGGATGAAGATAGAGGAAAAGAAAGTATGTGAGTATAAAAGCGAGAAGTATTGGGGAGTATGCCTTAGTGATATAAAGTGTGGTGATGTGTGCAAGAAAGAGGGCTTTGAAGGTGGTGATTGTCAAGGTCTTCGCCGTCGATGCTATTGCTTCAACCATTGCAAATTTAATCATCTTTAATTCTAATATGTCTATATATATATTATGGATAAGTATACATTGATTGTGCTTCTTCACTAAATTTACATTAAAATAATGTTTGAAATAAAATAATGTTTTTCATTTATCTATTTAATTCCAACAATTTATATTTGAGAGATTTCACTTATATATTTATTGATTATGTTACTATTCTAATCAGATCGAGGATTCAAGTTATTAGGTATATAATTCAATAACAACGAAATATTGAATTTTCGTAAACAAATTGAGCATACAAACTATTAAAATTTTCGTGATCAATCTTAAATTTATTCTTCTGCACAACACATTTCTAAGAAAAAAAAATCATAAACAATTTCGTATTTATTCTTCTCCGTAACACATTTCTAAGAAAAAAACTTGTTTAAATAAAAAAAAACTAAAAAATTATAATTGTCTTGTATTTGGCTTGTCAGGGAATTATATTTCCCACAAAATTTTTCTCTAAATTGCCAAGGAAATCTCTCTATTAATTTTCATTTACATATGTTTTCACAATTCTTGAATTTAATAAGTAATTCCATATATTTAAATTACATTTTTCTCCTTTTCATGACATCTAAAAAAATAAATCTCTCTATTAATTTTCATTTACATATGTTTTCACAATTCTTGAATTTAATGAGGAATTCTTTAAATTACATTTTTCTCTATTTCAAAGTTTTTATGACATCTAAAAATATTCATCAAAATTCGTATTCTGTTTGTTACAGATAGCAGATATGTTTTTTACTTATGATCCATCAAATCCTGGAATTATCTCTCTATTAAATCTTGGTGATTTCCCCCAAAAATTTCTCTCTAAATTGCCAAGAAATCTGTCTATTAATTTTCATTTACATATGTTTTCACAATTCCTGAATTTAATTAGGAATTCGTTTAAATTACATTTTTTTTCTCTATTTTAGGTTTTCATGACATCTAAAAAAATCAATCAAAACTC
Organism: Scutellaria galericulata; assembly: GCA_946896805.1. NCBI lineage: Eukaryota > Viridiplantae > Streptophyta > Magnoliopsida > Lamiales > Lamiaceae > Scutellaria > Scutellaria galericulata. Next base: position 16,224,507 of record OX335791.1, on the reverse strand, counting down.
GTGTTTTGTTTCTTACGTATGTTGTTGACTTATGATCCATCAAATACTAGGATATTGACTTAGGAAGTTGTGAATAATCAACAAAGATAACAAAATTTTATATTAAACTATTTTGAAATTGTGAATAATCAACAAAGATTTGATTGTAAACTTATTATTATAAAACAAACGTTCACATACTTTGTTCGAAGAATAGTTTACAAATGTCTTTATTTATAGCATGACACATTGTAATGGATTATGGAGATTAATTTGATAGAAGGACTAACATTTGACATTCTACTGAATTGTGGAGATTAATTTGATTTAAGGACTGACATTTGTTTGCTGGAACATTCTATAAATCTCTTCACATATATATTGTATGGACAAACTCTAGATTTATGAACATGCATGTTCCTTTACATTTCTAGTGATTCACTAGATGAATATATTCCTACACATTTCTAGAGATTCACTACATAAATCCACAAAAACTTATGTGAGACGATCTCACGGATGATTTCCGTGAGACGGATCCTTATTACCCATAACCCAAATCCATTTTAATAAATTTACATGTGAATTGTGAAATATGGATTGTGGATTAACCCGTCTCACGTAAGAAGGTTCGTGAGACGGTTTCATATAAGATTCACTCAAATAAATCTGAAGTGGGTCTTGTGCGAGACCGTCTCACGGATCTCATTCCGTGAGACGGGTCGGGTCGGGTTAGCCCTAATTAAAGTTAATGGATCTCAATCTTTTTTAGTGTGTTTCTTCCTTACGTTTTTAGAGTTGCAGCTGCGAAGAACCTTCTTCTCTTCCTTGCGTGTTTCAAAAGTTTCTTTCTCCTCTTCTCCATCACTCCAGCTAAAGCTTTTTCATTATCTCTCTTTCATTCTTCTTTTCGGCTGCAAATCGGTGAATTTTGCACCTATAATGGTGATTTTCTGAGGAAAATAAAACAGCCACATATAAATATCTATAAATTAGAAGGTTTTGAATATGGAGAATCAAGAGATTGTACTTATTTCTGAAGATGAAGAAGAAGAAGAAGACATGTATGAAGAACAAGAAGAAGATGTGCAAGAAGAACAAGGTAGAAAACCCAATTTACATCTTTAAATAAAGTATTACATATTGTATGTTAAAGTACTACATATCAAGGTGTAAGTGAGTGTGAATTTGCTAATTTTTGATATGGCTACTAAACTAGACAGGGTATGCTCTTCTTAAAGTACTGTCATGTTTGTCTTGTTTTTCCATCTGTGGTGGTGATTATTACATGTGAGAGAATTGATTTAGCAGTTTCGTAGATAATATAGGAAGCATCCTTTTATTAATGTTAGGTAATACTTTTTAGTGTATTGGGTGATACTTTTGCACGATTAATTTGAAAAAATATCAATTCTTAATATGTAATACTTTTAATGCTATTAGATAATACTTTTTAATATATTGGGTGATACTTTTGCAAGATTAATTTGAAAAAAAATAAACTCTTAATATGTAGTACTTTTAATGTTGTTAGGTAATACTTTTTAGTGTATTGGGTGATACTTTTACACGATTAATTTCAAAAACATCAACTCTTAGTATGTAGTACTTCTATTTCTATTAGGTAATACTTTTTTATATATTGAGTGGCACCCTTGCACGATTAGTTTGAAAAAAATATCAACTCTTAATATGTAGTACTTTTATATATAATAGGTAATACTTTTTAATATATTGGGTGATACTCTTGCACAATTAGTTTGAAAAAATATCAACACTTAGTATGTAGTACTTTTATTGTTGTTTGGTAATACTTTTTAATGTATTGGGTGATACTTTTGGAAGATTAATTTGAAAAAAAATCAACTCTTAATATGTGGTACTTTTAATGATGTTAGGTAATACTTTTTAGTGTATTGGGTGATACTTTTGCACGATTAATTTGAAAAAATATCAATTCTTAATATGTAATACTTTTAATGATGTTAGGTAATACTTGTTAATATATTGGGTGATACTTTTGCAAGATTAATTTGAAAAAAAATCAACTCTTAATATGTAGTACTTTTAATGTTGTTAGGTAATACCTTTTAGTGTATTGAGTGATACTTTTGCACGATTAATTTAAAAAATATCAACTCTTAGTATGTAGTACTTTTATATATAATAGGTAATACTTTTTAACATATTGTGTGATACTTTTGCAAGATCAATTTGAAAAATTATCAACTCTTAATATGTAGTACTTTTATATATAATAGGTAATACTTTTTAATATATTGGGCGATACTTTTGCACGATTAATTTGAAAAATATCAACACTTAGTATGTAGTACTTTTATTGTTGTTTGGTAATACTATTTAATGTATTGGGTGATACTTTTGAAAGATTAATATGAAAAAAAATCAACTCTTAATATGTAGTACTTTTAATGTTGTTAGGTGTATACTTTTTAGTGTATTGGGTGATACTTTTACACGATTAATTTGAAAAAATATCAATTTCTTGGTTCTTCAGTTCACTTTTTCTTCTTTTCTTCTTTTCAGTTTTCAGCATTTCATTGTCATCACTCCTTAAATTTCTCTTCATCTCACCATTTTTTTCTTCAGGAAATACATTCTTCTTCTCACGCATCTTCTTCTTTTCCATCAATTTCTTGAATTCAAACATTCACAAATATAATTGGATCACACAGTACATGGATATAGGTCTGCTGCAAAACAAATTATTCACAATCAAAAAGCAAGGGGAAAAGAAAAAAGATCTCATAGCAAAGTGAAAAACATAACAACAATTGTCTTTCGTAAGAGTTTGCATGTTTCTCAACTGCACAAGATTTCAGAAAGCACATGATTGATATCAAGATACCATTCACATTCAACTCCAATATATATGCATCTAATCAAATTAAATTTGCAGAATGAATCTAAAACTAATCAACATGCATCCTAATAAGCCCAATTCACATAGGACACTGAACTATTAGGCGGTATGGCCCATCCCACACCATCTCCAACTATGTGCATTGTTTGTGCTTCACAACAATGCAACATTATAGTAAACACGTCCATGATTATTGCAATCTTCTCCATTGCAATCTAAGAAGTGATGATGGTCTATTTATGAAAAAGTATGAGATTTGAGAAGATTGTTGTGATTTTTGAAGTGCTTGTAATTGGTGGAATTCGATGAGCCAATTAATCGAAAAGTTAGTGGACTAAATCAACAGAAGAAAAACACAATACAAAATCGAATCCTCCAAACCCTAATAAGTTTAACAAAACACATCAAAAAACAATAAATCGAACTAAATACTTATAAAATCATGAAAGAATGTCTTATAAACACCAAAAACCAATACATATAGAGAATAGCAACAAAATTTTCAAATACACTAAAAAAACTATAAAAAAACGAACAGATAAAACACCGACCGTTGTTGGAGAAGCTCACCGTTAATCAAAACGCCGACCATTGCTGGAGAAGCTCAGATGAACTTCGACAGGGATGAAGAAAGCCGTGAATGAAATTTAAACTTTTGGGCCTGAATTTTGTTGTAAACCTTGCATAGCTAACTTGGGCTTGAGTGTCTCATTAGTTGGGTTGATAGGGCTGTTGTGCTCTTCATTTAATTGGGTTGAGCAGGTCATGGGTCCGACCCGTCTCACGGATCACGGTCTTACGCAAGACTTTTTCATAAATCTATGCACAACAGCACAAGAGAACTTAGAGATTTGGGCTATAAAATAGTTTGTCTTATATAAATCTATGCACTAGATTTACGTGCTTCTTTTTTCTAGTGGAACTTAAGCACTATATAGTTAAATAAGGTTATGATAGTTAATTCCTCTTAATATAACTTTTATATATATATATATATATATATATATATATATATATATATGCCTAGACATTTTGTTTCTTCTTACTTGCTCGATTACTATGGTTTAAAATTTGATTTTCTCTACTTTTAATTTTTAAGGTTCCCACATTTATTATCTTTGAATGAAAAGATAGGCAGAGTTGTACTTTAAATTATCGTATAAATCCAAAGTAACTCTTAAAATTTAATTTGTCCAAATTCGACATTGTTGACTCTTTTTTGTCAAACAATACTGTAATGTGCAGATTGTAAATTAAGCCCGTCTTATTAATAAGCTTACTCGATTACCCGAGAGCCGATGCGCCCAATTACTACATGTGGGCTAATAAACCAAATTGAGAAGCCCAGCCCAATATGCCTAGTCCACTATAGTTTACAGCCCATTTAAAACTATATATATACTTGTCGGTTTGGATTGGGTTATTCGAAAATTATTTGTAACATTGGACTTAAGATTTGGGTTGAAATTTTGCAAGTTTCTAAAATTTAAAACTCCTGTATGTGGTTGAAATAATGATTATTGCTAAAATGTTAAATGATATTCTCAAAATAGTTGTGTCTTAGAGTCTAAATTTTGTTTTAAATTAAGTATCATTTTAGATTTTTATATAATTTTTTTTCCAAATTATCTCTATTAATATTTTCCCCTAAAATTTAGGGATTTCATTATGATATTTTTGTGGAATTAATTTAGTTCTCTTTCCAATTTTGAATCCTAAATTTCATGATTAGTTAAAAGTATATTTGTCCAATTTTTATATTACTTAATTTATGACAAAAACTCCAAAACAATACTTATGATGAAACGGAGGGAGTATTGAAAAAACTATTTACAAAATAGATGTAGTTGTATTTTTTATTGTGAAAATTTGTATGAATTGTGAGAGATTGTGTATTACATAGGGGATGTAATACAAATATAGATAGGATCAAAGTTATTACGATCAAAATTCAAAAATTTCTCAAAATAATAATAATAATTATTATTATTATTATTATTTAAATTTACTAATTACCAAATTCTGTAATGTCGAACTAAAATTATTAAAAGTTCGTAAATTTGTGTTTTTTTTTAATAATTAAACCTTTTTAAAATTTTATTTTACATCAACTAACTAAACAACAAAGTACTTTGACGTGCAATGTCTTGTGCGTTCTTTATAATATAAGGTTTAGTAGCAAGACTGGTTTTCTGTCAAACCATTTAGGACTTGATTTAGGCTAATGTGTTTGTGAGTTGAAAGCAATAAATATATTGTAAGCTTTGCTTTTCTTAGACAAACCGCGGATGAATATCATTACTCTCTTGTCTTAATGAAGTGAACCAAAATTTTCCAAAAAAATTGTCCATGCAATACTAATAAGTTTGAGCTCTCAATTTGAAAGCACACATAGGTTGAAAAGAAGTGAAAATTTTGGTTTTGTGATTGTTTGATATGGTGATTTTAGTCCTAAGTAAAATGTGTTGAGCAATACTAACAATAATAGAAGATAACATGGAAATGCTTAAGAAAATAATATATGTAAATGACGGATTAGATTCTCGGGTGGGCCTAAGACCCCGTATTATACCCAACATGATGTCGTTAGTGTTGTATTTGAGTATTTCTAATGCTAGGAAGATAAAAAGAAAAGGAAAGAAAATTGGGAAACTATTAAAATGCATGTCATTTGGCAAAAACTAATTATATACCCTCGGATATGTACCTCTTAAAGATATATTAGTTTGATATTAATTGTATATTTATAAGGTATTAGTGGTGTACCTCTTAAGGTGTTTGTTGCATACTTATAAATATTATTTATATAATTTTAATACATATGTTTACATTTTATTTGTTCAATGAAAGATATTAGTTGTATATTCATAAGATATTAATTGCTTACTCATAAGACATTACTTATTGAATTAAAATATACTATGTTTTAGTGAAATATATTAGTTTTATATGTTTTATTAATGAAAGATATTGGTTGTGTATTCATAAGATATTAGTTGGTTACTCTTAACGTATTTTACTTGTATGACTGAAATATATGTTTTAGTGAAACATATTACTTAAGATATTACTTGTTATACGTAAATTAAGATATTAATCGTATTACTTAATGTATTAGAATTTGGATTACTTTACACGAGACCTTCTCATGTCTTTTTGTACTGCACAAAAGACGTTTTTTGTACCCACCCAGAGGATCCTAATCCACCTATATTCTACAACTTTATAAATGTTCGTTCAAGTGTCATCGTTTGTTACTTAAGTATACATATGATGTTGTAGCTAGTGTAGCAATTATTAAACATGGTGATATAGGAAAGAGTTGAAATTATTCTAGTAAGAGTAGGATGATGATAAGGTTTGAAATTTGCAATAAGAAGATTAACAGCCAGAGTAGTTACACTGCTTTCTCTCTCACAGAGACATACAGTACACATAGGCGTTGTGTTATTTAAGAATGGATGCGTGATCGATGTAATATTACATAAGTTAATATATGTTTTAATAACATGATATTTATTAGGTACACGTTTTTTGTTGTTAAAACATCTCCAACCCACAAACTCAAATTTGGACTCAAATCTTATTTTTGCCACTAAATTTGCCACCATCTCCAACCCTTCAAACTCAAATTGGAATATTCTTTTACAATATCAAATATTTGTGTATTTAAGTTCATAAAAAAAAATTAACTTAATTGATTTCAATTATAAGTAAATATTTATGAACTATAAATCTTATTAAAAAATACCAAACTTATATTATAAAATTCATCACAAATACATATTAATATACTAAAGAAAAAATCTATTCATACAACACAATGCAAATAAATTACATAATGACAGAAAAATATAAATTATGTGTTTTAGTAACTTACATTGTAATTTGCATTAAATGTTGTATGATATTCCAATTATATTTCTATTAGTTATAATCCGTGCTTATATTTAATAATTACACTATTTTTCAAAAGTATTCGATCAAGTTATCTCAAAATTCGTAATACACATCTACATAATAAAATATTATATAATATATGTGTATTAATATCAAATAAGTGAAAATTATTATAAAAGAAAATTAAAAAAAATTGAGTCGTGAACTGTCAAATTTGCCATTTACTGTTGAAAGTAGCAAATTTGAGTTGTGATTTGCGACTGAGTTGGAGACCCACAAACTCTAAATTTGGATTTGAGTCTCAATTTGAGTAGTGGGTTAGAGATTGTATAGTTTATGATGCCTCTATGGATAAGCCATTCCAGCCACAAAGGTTGCTCTGTTTAGTTAATTCGCATGAATTCCTAAACTATTTTAATGTAAATGAGCTACATTATTTGTGTTTAGTTCACTAGTAATTCTCAATTTGTTTCTTTATCTTCGTCATAAGTAGAAATGCCAGAAACAAACATCATTCAATGGTCAACATCAGAAGAACTGTAATTAAAAAAAAAAAAAAAACAAAAGGAAATTACAAATACCTCCGATTAAAAATATCGATTTTGGATAGATGTGCCCATATCTATCGATTTAAACAAAAGTGTTGTTCTCATCAAATTAATAGCCACAACCTACAATGCAAAAAAAAAAAAAAAAAAAAAAAGAGCAACATTTAATTGCATTATGTATTAATTCATCGTCACGCCTAAAATGGTTCATTTGCCTAACTTAAGATAAATACAATATATGAAAAAAAAAAGTTTTTATCCCGCTAAAATTATTTAATTACATTTTCATTTTTTTTAGTCTTCTATTTTCAGAAAAAAAAAAAATCATTTTGTTTGGTCTATATATTTTCTATAACATGTAAATGTTTTTATTTTTACTTTTTATTACAAGTTGATTCCTTGATCAATGATCAGGTTTTCAACCTAAGGCATCCTAAATTTTATATTGCGATATTATAGTATGTTATTAATAAAAATGAGTGAGTTTGAATCAAATTATTTTTAGAAATCGATCGAATCATTGCATGAGGTTTTTTTTTTTTTTTTTTTTTTCCTTTTTCATAGTTAAAGGGTTAATCAATTGCAATTTTTACAAACCTTGAAAATGGTAGATATATTCACCCTTAAATAAAAGGATATCTATATGTTATAGCATGTAAGTGGACAAAAAAGTAAATATTTGAAACACAGATTATAAAAACAAAAAGTGACGAAAGGCGAAGAGAAAAAAAAGAATTAATAAGATAAATTTGAAGGATTAAAATACTTTTTTTTCCCTAAATATGTATATTGTGAGTGCATGATTAATTGCATGCCATCAACATTTTCTATAAATAAAAATTATTCGTAAATTAAACTAAAAAATATTATTCTAATATATGATCCCAAGGGAGCTACGTTACGTAGACGTACGGACTTTGAACATTGAATTTGACTTCTTGAGTGGTTCTACACCCATATAAGCTTGGAGGTCAAAAATCAAAGTATTCAATGTTTAAATGAAGAACAAGGTGAGCAATATGTAGGTTAATATTAAAAACCAATCTGAATTTTTTTTTTTTAATTTGCAGTTTAAATTTATTTTCTTTTCTAACTGTATTTCAAAGTTCATAATTTTTTTTCTAATTACAACATAGGAATATTTTCCAGCCAAAATTGAAATTTTTATTTGATTTCTTTCAAATTGAGTTTGGATAGAATGTAAATTAGAAAATTGATTTGAGCCTTTCGTTTAAAATGTGGAGTGTTTGGCGTAGTTTCTTGAAATTGATTAAAAAATCGAGACATATAAAATTTGATTTTGGGTGGAAAAGTGCTTGAAAAACGTTCCTAAAGTTATAATTTTGAAAAAAACATGAACTAATAGTGTAATTGAGAAAACAAAATTTAGATTGTTAATTGAAAAAAAATCATACTTCATGTAGCTTTTGATATCAACCCAAAAATTAATTAGTGAAGTTTGAAGTATTCTTAAATCTTTAACGTATTTCAATAATTCAATCCACACATCTCAAAATAAAACTTTCATCTTTCTTCAATTGATTTTATTAATTTTCAATTATATTCTTATTCGAGGGACACCTTATTTCCAAATCCACAATTTTCAAAATCAAAATTTCGTCTTCCATGGTTTTGTTTTTATTAATCAATCCCTGCTAGGAAATTAACCCAAATAATTTAATAATTTATTAACGCGGTAGACCTAATTCCTAATCCAGGCTAGCAATACCTCCCTTAATTTAAAAAAGAAAAAAGAAACAAGACTAGATATTGTATAGTCATGTTACAAGGATGTAATATTAGGACTTATACTATACTATACTATAGGTTATTTTCATGACGATATTAACAATGACAGCATGGCTCGAAGAAAGCAAGTAACAAATTAATAAATGGGTATGGAAATAATGTTCATCCATTGTGTAGTAAGAATATTTTTACAAGCACACTCATATGGCTCGATCAACTCTCCCAGTTGCACAAGCTCAAGTAGAAGTTGAAGTTGAAGCATCATCGTCTTCGTTGTCATCCATGCCTGTAATAGCGTTGGTTGTACGGCTCGTCACCTTGGCTTGTCTTGTAGTCTCAACCAGCCTTCTAGCTTCCAACTCCACCACAGCCACCATCACAACCTACCTTAGCGCTATAGACTTCTATAGCTCCACTGTCACGGTTAACTTCAACGATATTTATGCTTATCGGTTAGTACTGATCGATCATCCTTTGTATATTCAACTATACATATATATGTCTAGTGGCCCACAAGATACAGTATATATAATAAATACACGGAAAATTCTATATTAGGATCTTGTAGTTTAGGGCTTGTCCAAAATTGCACCTACAATTGTTAGTTCATGCTTCAATTGGAGGTTGACACGAAATTTGGGGTTATTATTAATTTAGTGAGTCTTGAGTAAAATATTTTGGTAATAATACAATGATTTCATATGAAATGGCTAGCTAGTAAGTAAAATAGTTTAACTAATTACTCATTGACAGGTATGCACTTGCAACTGCTGTCATAGGAGTGTCCTACACCTTATTACAGTTGCCATTTTCAATCCAACAAGTGAGATCAGGGAAAATCCTACCTAATCATGCAAAACTTGCTGTTTATGAGTTTCTTGGAGATAAGGTTCATATATATACATCCTTAATTTTTTCATTCATTATTATACTATCTTTGTGACATTATGGAAATTAATATTTGATTGCATAATTGAATAGGTTGTCTTAGCACTGCTAGCAACAGGGGTTGGTGCTACATTCGGTGCCACACTTGATCTCAAAAGAATCATGGACAATTTTGATGATTACTATGTGCAATCTCTAGCAATCACCACATATTCCCCATTACGCTCCAAATTGGATGACTTCTTCAACAGGGCTTATTTTGCAGCTGTGTTTCTTCTCATTGGTTTCATCACTACTCAAATTTCATCACTTCTTTCATCCTTCACTCTCATCAAGAGCAGCAGCAACAACAACTCGTAGGTTGTGTTTCGATACAAGATTTGAGGAATGATTTGAAATTCATAGTTATGGTAGATTCATCAATGGTGAGTCCTAAGACGTAATTAAATTTTTCCGTCTTTCAATTCAAATCATGTATTTCATATCCCTGAATATCCAAACACAATCATAGTTTGTTAATTCACAGATCAAACCAAAAGACAATAAAATCATAACATATACGACGATGATGACTTACAGCACTTGATTTAAGCTAGATAGAAGTGGTGGTAGCATAGCAACGAAAGCGAAAGATATTTTGCTCGCAATTACTACACAGAAATATGTTTGGAATTTGATCCTGGTCTGGGATTTGCACACACAACGTGTGCTGCAAAACTTGACACATATCACACGATACCATTCTCTCCCCATCATCATCCTTAGCACCACAAACACAATCCACAACCATTCGGGCCTCACAATTCGGGCCCCCTTGTTTGCACACCAACTCGATCTTACTACCCGGCTTAACCAGCTTGAACACCAGATCCGATCCCTGAGGCTTCATGTTCTTTATCGACTCTGCCACAAAGCTCCTCAACACGAAGTACGTTTCTCTGAACGTCTTCTCAATCTCAGACCTCAACTCATCGAACGTTGCAGTATTCTTTAACACGAAACAGTGGTACGGAGTTTGAGCTGATTGGTCTTCTTCAAACCCTAATTCACTCTGCATGACCACTCTGCAATAGATTTTTCTCTTGTTTGCTTCATTATCAGTCGCTTTTTCGCCGTTGTATGCTTTGACAAGGTACTTGGAATCAAGAATGACTCTTGAAGCTAAAGGAATTGCTGCTAAAACCCCATTGTAATAACTCTCTCCAAGAACGTTGTTGTAGACGCAGAACAAGTCCTTGATGACCTGGGCTCGAGTGATCTTCTTATGGGACTTGGATTTCGCGTCGATCAATGGGAAAACCTCTTGCTTGGGAGATGTTCTTGGGACATCTTCCAAGCAATACTCCAACACTTTGGTGACTGGGTTCAAGCATCGACGCACAAAGTACTTCCCCACTGTGTGGTTTCCCAGTGACTTTAGGACAAAATCTAGCAACCCAGTGTCGCCAATATACGCACGTGATATATCTCGAACGTGCTGTCTTGAAACCCACTGGAACTCTGCTCGTTTTAGGGCTTCTATGACGACGTGGATGGCCATCTCCACGCGCTTTGGGGACCATCGGCATGATGCATCGGACATGATTCCTGGGTAGTGGAAATCCATGCTGCTTTCTTTGGGGATTCGGAGTTTGAGTTCTAACATGAAGTGGAAGAGATCGCCTAGGGTTAGCAAAGAATGGCCAGACAAGAGTTGGTACCTTGGTAGTATGATTTGGATGTCGTTTTGAGTGAATCCGAGTTGATGAGCAACTTGGGTTAGTGGGATGTTTTGGATTGCAGTTAGGGCGTTTTGATAGGCTTCTTTGTTGACTCCGTAGCTTCCACGCGCGAAGGTGTAGTCCCAATGTCCGAACCATGACTTGCCATAGGCTACGGTGTGGAGTAGCCTTAGGTCCATGCCTTTCTTCTTCGCCACATCTTTCAAGCTCACTTTCCTATAACAACATATGTAATCAGTTGGAATTTCTTGACAAGATTTGATTAAGATAATTCTATCGTGTTTAAATCATTTTCAGTTCTATAACTTGGGACGTTTCTGTAAAAGGGTCCACGGTTATCTGTGGTTTTTTTCAATTTTGTCCCGCAATTAGATTAATTGCTCAATGTTGGTTCAATGTTGGTTGGAAATTGAAAATTTTCCAAAAACATGTACGAGTATATTTTTAAGTTTTCGATCAAAATAGGATCAAAATAGAGCAGTTTATTTAGTTGTGAGGACTAAATCGAAATGACAGACGATTGTGGGACTTTTGCGGAAATGCACTAATTCACTGGATTGAAAATGATTTTAAATATTGACTGTCTGTTGTAGTTTATGTGTGTGATTTGATGAGATTAGTAGACACAAACCTTGCTCCTAATCCGGAGCACAATCGATCCCAGAATTCCATGATCTGGTACCCTGCTAGATCCGACCCGGTTTCCGACCCGTTTATGCAAAGCAAATGCCCAAATCCATTAGAGTGAAAAACACCATGGAGGCTATGACCCTCTCCTTGCAACTCAATCACATTTGACCTACAATACTCCATTGAACTAGCCTTCGATGGCAACAAGAAATGGTACTTTTTATTGCACACCATGTGTCTCCCCCAACCTAAATTACATTTTAATCATGTGTCATTTAACTCAAAATAAGCAAAATATAAATATGTATATAATAGTGTACCTATGTATTGACAATGCTTGCAAGAAAACTCAAGGGAAAGCTCAATGGGCTCTTCAACAACAAAGAGAAACAAATGGAGCAATGGATGACGACGAATCTCGAGCTGAAAGGACCAACTAGCCATGGCTCCACACACACCATTCTCAAGCTGTCCAAGCTCCAAAAGGGCTCTTACATTTTCTTGAAACGAGCCGTTGAAATCGGTGGGGTACCCTCTCTCTCCAAACACCTTAAATTTGAACACCCTTTCACCTCTCTTTCTCTTTCTAAAACCACTCAGATCCAGCTGTGACATTTTTGTTAGTTCTTGTAATGAAATTAACAAGGATGGATGGATGGATTAAGATTGAAAAGATCTTGGCTTTATAATCGTGTGCATGTATTTATATTGATGCATAGAGAGCTCACACGCATGGTGCCTATGAATATAGAAAATCCGAATGATGAAACTCTCACTTTTTTCAAAATGGGTCACTATCTGCATGATCTGTTGCTAAATGGACGTGATTTTGCAAAAGAATCGCTGTGGTTGTGTGCATGAGTTTTTTTCCAACTTAATTAATCAATCCATGCTTTTCGTTCTCATGCAATTTACATATATTTCTCTATCCTTTAGTTTGCCTAGCTTTAACATCTCTGTTAATTTGGAAATATTATATTTTTACGGGATTGACACTTTTTTACCATAAATTTTAGGAAAAATTCATTTGTTATCCTGTCCTAAACATGTTGATCGATTTTGGTGCTATTAATTTCCAATTATCAATTTTAGTCATGTAATTGAAAATTTTGTTCAATTCCAGTCTTTTTTTCATCGAAATTTGTATTTTCTGACCAACTTCGAGCGAGTGTCACACACTCGCCCACAATTCCATTATTTCAGTCAAATTAGGCTTACTTGTCTGTTTTTTTCATACATGGAATTTCTTTTTATATTTTTTTCCTACCTAAATTGCCGGATCACAGCCACATCATTCATTTATATTAAATTAAACCAAAAATGATGCAGAAAAATTAAGGGGGGGGGGGGGGAATTAAAAGAAAATTATTAATAAAAAACACACTTACGAAAAGAAAACAAAAATTAATTAAGAAAAAAAACGAACCAAAATCAGAGTAAACACAACAAATCCCAAATTAACTAAAAAAAAAAAAACTGAATCCCAAATTCAAGAACACAATTTTTATCTCCTCAACTGAAGAATACAAAAGAAAAATCCTAATCAAGAACATCAATTAAAATGCAAATTCCATGGAAAATCCTCACAACCCACCAAGCCACCGCCATTGATCTGCACTAGCTCTGTTTCCCTTTCCATTTCCCCCTCTTCCCAGCTTCCACAGCCAATAACCCCCAATTCATTCACAAACTGAATGAATTGGATCCCAAACTGATTGAAAGATTAGGTTAGGATTGGGTTCTCGATTAAGATTTGTTGTGTGTTCTTGAATTTTTGTGTTTTTTTTTTATTAATATTTTTCTTTTGATTCTTCTCCCTTTTCAATTTTTATGTATAATTTTTGGTTTATTTTAATATAAATAAATGACGTGGTAATGATTGGGCAATTTAGATAGTAAAAATTACAAAAAGAAATTTCACGTGCGAAAAAACAGCCACATAAGCGTACTTGGACTGAAATCATGGAATTGAGGGCGAGTGAGTGACAGGAAGATATAAATTCCTAGTGAAAAAAATTGAAATTGGACAAAATTTTCAATTGCAGGACTAAAATTGATAATCGAAAATTAGCAGGACCAAAATCGGATAACGCCTCTAGGGCAGGATCAAAAATGAATTTGTCCCATAAATTTTATGCATCCAATTTTTGTTTTCTAATTTTTTTTTTTCATTTTGGTCTGATTTTATTAGTTCTACCTATATGAACACCATAATTGAAAATTTTATGTCACTAATTCTGACATCCATGTAGGTAAAATGCATAATTCCAAGTAAAATCGGATGAAAATTAAAACAAAATATAGTTAAAAAACCAAAATTGAAATACGTAAAATTTATAATAAAATAGTGAAAATTAAAAGGTGAAAATTGTGATTTTTCTCGCATGAGATAACTTGACTGATCTGGGATATTTATTTCGTGGATTTTTAAGTTTTTGTCTTGGGTTTTACAGATAATTAATAATTAAAATCCAAACACACTCTAAGTGTCCCGGCAATTTCTAAGGCGAAGGTGGAAACACATAGGGTCATGTTATAACTATAAGGATTTATTTAGAACGTTGCTACGTTCTTGGCCAACTACCAATCATGAAACTTTTGTTTGAGTGGAGGGAATTTTTATAATTTTATATATATATCTTATATATCACTCAAATATTCAAATTTCGTTCAATTAATTGCATCGATTGTAATATGAGTGTAAAGTTACGATCATCACGAATTTACAATAAATATATATTACATGATATGTGTCGATAATAACGATAGTTTACAGGATCATTTCATGATAGTTTGTACTCAAGTCAGATTCTCCACTTACTATATATAATATGTTAATCATAAACTATTAAAAAAGTTACAATAAATTGTAATAGAATATGTTAATCCTAAACTGTGAAATTTATTTTTTTCATATTGTATTAAATTCACAAATACTAAAATGCTAGGATTATGATTTTATAGGATTTTTGAATGCAATTCTATATAAATTTAGAAAATACAAAAATATTTTGATTATGTTTATAGGATTTCGATTAGTATCTAATATAAAAAAAATTAATATAAAAATACTAAATTACTACTACGACCTTCAGTAATAATCTTTAATGACAAAAAATTTTGGGCACCTAGTGCACGGACCTTAGATCCGTGCACTCGGGTCGATCCTACCCGCCACGCGTCTTTAGGTTGCAGAAAAAATCCGCCCAAACATGCTCCCATGTGCTAAACTTTTATGTTATGTTAACTATACCTTTTAGTAGTGTTAGTCATACATTTTATTTATGTTAGTCATACATTTTGTAATGCTAGTTGTACCTTAGCATTTTTTTTAGATAGACATATTAATTTTTAATTCCTTTTAGTTATAACAATCATATCTTTTAGTTATGTTAGATATACCTTTTAATTATGTAAGTTATACCTTTATATATTACAAAAAGGTATGACTGTGTTGATATAAAGGTCGTGCACAAGTTCGCCCAGATGCGATCACATATGATATACCTTTATATAGTATTAAGCATACCTTTATGTAGTGTTAAGTATACTTTTATATTATGTTAGTCATACCTTTTAGATTTTTACATGTACTTTAAAATATTTTCAAACAACTAGTAATACATTTCATACATTTCAGTCATATTAGTCAAACATTTAGTTATGTTAGTCATACCTTTTAATTATATTAGTTGTACTTTTATATATATTACATAAATGTATGTTTATGTTGATATAAATGTATAAATAATATCACATAAATGTATGAATTATATCACATAAATCATAAATGTAAATATCTACAACTTATGCCGAAATTAGGGTTTTGGGTTTAGGGTTAAATTATTACATAAATGTATGATATTTGTATATAAATATATGACTAACAGTATGAAGACCAGAGAATTTTTTTTTTAAGTTAAAGTATTGCATTAAGGGTATGAAATCTGGACATAAGGGTATGACTAATATAACATAAAGTTATGATTAATATAGTATAAAGGTATAACTAACATAACATAAAAGTTAAGGAAAAAAAAAGGAAAATATGCGGATCAGGGTCGGATTCGGCCCGACCCGACCCGAGCACATGGATCTAAGATTCATGCACCAGTTGCACAAGAGACCTACTCATCTTTAATAAGGATATATGATCTATATTAAATTAAAGTCCTACTCATAATAAAATTCTATAGGATTTTGGATTATGACTCATCTCATCTAATATAAAATTATTTAAATATGAAAATATTAAATTGTTATTATAACCTTAAATAATGATCTTTAATAAGGATATAATAATATTTTGTAAGAAGCATTCATACTTTTATATAAGTAATAATATGTAATATATATCATATAATATTTTTTGGTCAATCAGTCATTAACCGTTATCCGACATTGATCGGTTTGGTCAACATGATTGATCGGGTCAGATGACACTGATACTGATACTGATACTTTTATGTGTATTATATGATACTTTCAAAAAATATTACATGATATACATAAAACTACTTTTGTTGCTACAATTAGGAATAACTTTGAATTTGAGTTCATCATTACTCAATGCTAATAGATTCTTACTAAAAATCCAAATATGATTGTTTATTTTTCAAAAAGAGATTCGAATTCTATTGCTAATTGTCTTACTTGTCAATCTTTCCATTTTTTCTACGTTTGTTGAAATTCCTAATATTCTTATTAGTATTTTGGTGCAAAATAATAATTCTTAAAGTTGTTTAATGATTTATGTATATTCTTAATAAAATGAATTTAACGATTAAATTGATATAATTAATTTATAATAAGGTTACAATGTGAAAAAAATGACCTACATGTGAATATTTATTTCTGAAAAGAGAAATAATGATAAAATAGAGCAAAGCATTATTTATAGCACAACTGTACAACTAAAGGTTAATAACCTTTTTTTTTTTTTTTTTTTTCTGTCAAAGATATGTTTTTTTATTAAATGTGGAAATCTATTTGATGAAAACTCAATTTTGAAGGGCCTCTCTCTGTCTCTCTCTGGTTTCAATCTTCTCTCTCTTCTCTCTTTCAAAATTCTCTCTCCTCTCTCCTCTCTCCAGAAGGAAAAAAAACCTAAAAGAGCTGTTTACCCACAAGTAAGTTCTCTCTCCCCTCCTTCTCTCTTTCTGTCCCTCTCTTTCAAAATAATATTATCTGGGCTTTTCTCTCTCCGTCTTCCCTATATATCTATTGCAACTTTTTATCTGCTTTAATTAATTTCTGAATTTACAATACCTGCATGCGATTGGTGCACCGATTTGTTTTGTTACTCTAATTGTGATTGCAGATCTGTAATTTTGTCAATTTGTGTTCAGATCTGTGTCAAAGGGCCAAAGATTGAATCTTTCGATAGGGTTCTTGGTTTTCACGGCTCTTTCTCAATTTTACCAATGTTTATTCTCATGGGTTTCTTTGATTTGAAGGGATCTGTTTGATCTCACATTTTTTTCTATTAATTTTGATTTTGTAGAATTTAAAGACGAATAAAGTTCTTCGTGTTGCTGTTGTTTTCGTCATGTTTCAGATCCTATGCCTGTTTCAGTTTTCTGATATTTTTGCGTAGAAAATATTGGGATTGGAATTAAATTGATTTTTTTATTGAACCCGATGTGCATTAGTTCACAAGGTATCTTGACTTCGTCATAGTTGTATAGGTAGATAAGAATTGTAAAAAAATCAAGAACTGATTTTTTTTCATTAAAAAAAAAAAAACCCAAATCAATGTTGCATTTGGATTCTGCTTTGTTTTGCCTATTTGAAATGCTCAGATTTTCACCATCTGTTAAAGTAGACCAATTTGATGTATTGGTATTGCCCTACTTGCAAATTGACTGTTTTGCTGATCATATCTGTTGCATGGATTTCTTGAGGTTTTCAGTAATGGTTATAGAAAATGCAGTGGCTACATTGTTAGAATGGGAATGTTTGATGACTTAATCAATGCTATTCCTTTCTTGGATATGTAGATTCTATGGATGAAGATAGCCTGAGGAATTGGGGTTACTATGAACCTCCCCTTAAAGGGCATCTTGGTCTCCAGCTCATGTCGTCTCTGGCTGAGCGAGACACGAAGCCTTTCCTCTCCGGTCGAGACAATCCAGTCATGGTTTCGGCTAACGGTGCCTTCCATCCCAGGGATTGTGTGGTCACTGAGCCACCTGTCACTCACATGGACTATGTAAGAGATAGTTGGATAAACCACAGAGAGAAGTTCTTGCATATGTTCCCAGGGAACCCTTACAACTCTGTTCTTGCTGAGTCCTCCGCATCCCACCATCCGATGCAGATGGTGCAGCAGCCCGAGACGCCCAAAGAGACGAGGCCGAGCATGGAAGAGCCCGCCCCCAAGAAGGAAAACGGGCCCGCCAAGAAGAGGGCAGCTGCTGCCAACCCCAAGACCCCAAAGGCAAAGAAGCCTAGGAAGGTTCCGGAACAGAAGGAAAACGGGAATCCCTCTGTTCAACGCGCGAAAACAGCGAAGAAGAACGTCGAGGTTGTTATAAACGGAATTGATATGGATATCACTGGTATACCGATTCCGGTTTGTTCTTGTACTGGAACCCCCCAGCAGTGCTATAGATGGGGGTGTGGGGGGTGGCAATCGGCTTGTTGCACGACTACTATTTCAATGTATCCGTTGCCGATGAGCACTAAGAGACGAGGAGCTAGAATTGCAGGGCGGAAGATGAGTCAAGGCGCGTTTAAGAAGGTTCTGGAGAAATTGGCCACAGAAGGCTATAACTTTGCTAATCCGATTGACTTGAGGACTTATTGGGCGAAACATGGTACCAACAAGTTCGTGATAATCAGGTAGATGATCGAGCCATATTGAGGATCGTGGAGTTGTTGCCCGTCGCATCTGGTCCGTTTTCCATGTATATATTATGTGGCCTCTTGCAGTTAATTTGTTTGGTACTTTGTAGTCCTTGAATTTTTCATATTCATGATGATACATGTTTGGAATCCTTGACTGTTGATCAACTCTCCTTTGTTTACTTCATAGGCTAGCAACATTTTTCTGGCCATTGAGGGTAGGATAATGAATTGTTTATTTTATTTTAGTCAATGAATTGTTTTGATAATTTATTTCTTCTTCCTTTATATGGCATTATGAGCTGTTTCTGTTTATCCAATACTTCGATGCTTTCATATGTTACTTGTTGCATGACTTATGCATTATTTGCTCAATTTTGCATGATAATATACCATTATTTTGTGCTTTCTTTTCTTGATGTAAATTCCATTTCTTCTTTCTGGTGTGATAATCACTACTTGATTTCTTTGATCGTAAATGTTCTTGATATGTTGTCTATGCTTCTGAAATGGGGAATACTTAGTTTGCTATGCAATATTCATAATTGAAACTTTGTCTGTCTCTTTATGGACACTGCTAACAATCTAAATTCTTGTAGGGACAGGAAATGTATGTTATGTTCTGCATTTTGTCCACCTTTTTTGTGTTTTTTGATTAGGGAAAATGCATATTTGTATAAATTAATCCTCGTACTTGTATTTGTAAAAATTGTCTCTGTATACTTCTATTTTATTTTGAATTGGATCCCTAATTTTCTAATTTTTTTTTGTTTTTGTTTTGTTTTGTGTGTGTGTGTGTAAAAAATTGATTCTTTTAAAGGGCCCAATTCAAAATGTAATGGTAACCTTTTTTTTTTTTTTTTTCGGCAAATAAAAATTACATGTGGCCCCAGGTAAAAAAAAAAAAAGTAAGAAAGTATGTGCATCTTTTTGGTTATCTGGTTTGAGATGCTGCAAATGTTTTTACTTGTATCATGTATTTCATGTTTTGCCATCACCAAAATTTGCATTGGTAGTTTCTAAATTAATTCACTTAAAAGGGTTGATGCAGTTTGTATTTTTCAAAATCTGAAATGTAAAAGAAATAATAAAATGTATGTTGTATTATCTATGATTACACGATAATTATGATATATAATATTTTTGTACAAATATTGTGTTGGGATGAAATTTTAGGAAAATTTCTGCATCTAAACAATTGTCTGAAGGCCAGATTTGCTTCGAAGAAGTATTGTACGGCGTCGTATTAGTGTTGCCACGATTAAGACTTCTCACTGTGGCCAACCATTAGAGGGCCCCACCCCACTAATGTTTTAAGGATAACTGCTGATGAAACTGTTGTTCAAAAGTTGTCATTGACTTGACGTCTTCACCTGATTATTCTGACAAAAATATATATAATTAATTCACTCAATATCAAAGACAATATAAATTATATTTTTCTCGAAAATAAAAATTTAGATCTTCAAGATAAGGTTGAAGATATAATTCATTTGTAGAGAAATGAATAAGTTGAAGATATGATCTAGTCACACTGCATTATTTTATTCGACTTCCATTGATCAATTAAGAATAACTCTCTCATGGGAAGAGATATTTCAATATCTTTAGTGGGTCCTCGTTTCTCTTGTTTGCTAGGGTCTTTGTTTTGTTCTTTGCTTTATCATTACTTTTATTATTTTTTTGGGCAATATTTCTTTTTTATATTTATCTTCTTCTTTTTTTTTTTGTTTACCATCATTTTTGTATTGGTACGTAAGAAAACACATTTTTGCATTGGTCTGAAAAAAGGCAAAAATTTATGTGTCACCGGGACACGTCCCCCAACCCGCCCCGAGGTCCAGCGCGCGGCGCGCCCACGCGCTCATGTGTTCGCTCATGTGCACACACCTGATAGGTATTCCATATTTGTTCTAAAGGTATTCCATATTTGTTCTAAAGGTATTCCATGTATACTTTTCAGGTATCAGATACTTTTAGTTCATATTTGTAATATATATAAGACAAACATGTGGTATCAGATACTTTTAGTTCATGTTTGTAATATCTATAAAACAAACCTGTAAAACCTCACAAAACAAGCGTCCATTCGCGCACACCGTGCGCCCATGCACCCACGGTGCGCGCGCAACTCACAAATTATGCGCCCATGCCGCCCACGCACAGGTATCCCATGTATACCTTTAAGGTATCTCATGTATGCCTTAAAGGTATACATGTGCGCACATACCCCCACGCCGCCCGCACATCTTCAATGTATACATGTGATACCTTCAACGCATTCCATGGATACCTTGAAGGTATATATGTAATACATATACATGAAAATAAATTAAAAACCTGAGCGAAAAAATATATATATTTAAAATTAATATGGAGCCCACAGGGTGGGTTGGGGACACGGTGTCTCGAGGACACAGTTGGGGACACGGTGTCTCGAGGACACAGAAAACCTGCTCCTGAAAGAAAACACATTTTTGCATTGGTCTGAAAGAAAACACATTTGGCCCAACACAAATTTTCTATTTTTTATATTTCAATGTAATCTTTGTCTTCTTTCTTATATGTAATATTTATCATTAAAGAAAAATTAGTAGGTATCTTAATTAAATATGTGGCTTAAATCAAAGGCGTATATTTATTAAAACTACTTGGAAATTCTAAAAATTATTATATGATGGGGATATATATACCCACAGAATAATAAAACCTACTCATCCTTTTTAAGATAGTAAAATAGGTAGACATATAGATAGATAGAGAGATAGAGATAGAGTTGAAAGTGAGTGGACACAGCTTCAATCTTCTTCATTTGTATCTTGCCAAAATCTATTTGGACATATTCTTGTCATGTAAGTGGCAATAATTTCCTTCAAAATTGACAGCTTAACCATGTTTGTGCAAGTTGCCCACCACTAAATAGATTATGGTCCAGCACATCATTATTGTACTATACTAACCTTCTTTCTCAATTTGCTTCAACACAAATTGTTTCTTTTGTGCTTTGATTAGAGCTACCACAATTTTCTCTCTTCCCTTGAGATAAATTTGTAAAAATGTCAATATTAAAATAGATTTATCTTTTACTCATATATATATACTACCAACGTTTTGTTCATGCGTGTATTCTTCTTGCATCATATTTTCGATCATAATGACAACTTGATGGTCCCACCCGTGAAATGGCAAACAAGTCAAAACTACATCATTAATTTATACGTTACATGAATAAAAAATTATGGCATACAAGATTAAACAGCAAACACCAAATTGAAATATATAGAGGATCCAGTTGGGCTAAATGGAGGGAGCAACAAGAAATTAACAAAAGAATCCATTCTGCTCTCATATTTAATCTGTAATTAATGAAGAAATTAGCTGGGAAGTATATACAATCTTGAACAGCAATTAATAATTAGCTGCTAGAATGTCATCAAATCTGGCAGTTCTTCATATTTGTTTCCCTGTGCATGAATATTCCCCACATTAAAATCATCCTCGAATTTCTCCCATTTATCTGTGATTATAGTTCTAAACTCATCACCTCTATACACATTCTTGATCTCCCCTTCATTCTTCTTATCATCCTCAACAACAATCGCCTTCCTCTCAAAGCTCCTTACAATCCTCTCAAGCTCATCAATCCCCTCATCAGGAACTCTATCCACCACCGGAAACTCCGACGCATTCACGACCCCGATTTCCTGGCAAAACTCCAGGTAATGCAAGACCTCTTCGCCCTGTCGAGTCGCTTTCCGCACGATCTGCAGCGCCACGGTGGCCTCAGCTTTCCCTGCAGAGTAAATGTTGGTGATAACAACGGCGATCCCTCTGCAGATCCTGCTATAGACATCGTATACTTCTACAATGACCGCGTCCATGACGTGGAGAATCAGAGGGGCGTAGACAGCTCGCGCCACTGGCTTGACCTGGATCAGAAGGTCAACGAGGCTCTGCAGGAGAACCAGCTCGTTCATCATTGACATCTTATCTTCTCCGTGTTTCTTTAGATTGTCAGCATGCTGGAAGGCGATGGTGGACTTGTGATCGAGGAAGGCGTAGTAGGCGCGGACGAATGTGTCAAAGGGCCATGCATGGGAGCGGCGGAGATGGGCGTCGGAGAAGGCGGACAGGTCGAAGGGGAGGCGGCCGATGGTGGCGACGGAGGGGGCTCCGGTGTTGATGAGGGCGTGCAAGAGATAGAGGCCTTTAACGGCGACCACCCAGCTCCGGGTTTTCTCCAGGCGGTTGGAGAAGGACCAGAGGATGGGCTTGAGGTTGGCCGGAGATTGGCGGAGGGAGTGGCGGAGGTGGTCGGCGTGGTGGCGGGGGAGGGAGGAGGGGTCATGGGATGTGGCGCGGATGACGGCCTTCTCCAGGTCGGGGTTGCGGAGGGGGGAGGGGTGGGTGAGGTTGGCCTGCCAGAGGCTAGTTTTGTCCTTTAGTGCGCCGGAGGCTCGGTTCCAGAGCCTCATTCTCCGGTGGCCGCCCTGGTGATTTGGAGGGAGGGGGGTGGGCTGGGCTGGGGGTGGAGAGCATGTTTTGTGTCTGAAGATGTCAACCCTTGCTAATTAATGGATCTCCAAATACACTGCATTATGGCCGTCCAATATGTCTCTATATTATATGTGTGTAAGAGAATCACATTTGAAAGTTTATGCTTGTTTTAGTTTATATATTTATATCATATTCATATATGTATTTGGTAGTTTGAGTTGTTAGTAATACTTATGGGGAAATGTGACGAATGTAAAAAAATATGTTTCTTATACCTATTTTGAAAAAATGTCTGGTATCATTTTGAATAATAATTTATTTGTAGATGGATTAGGTTGTCCTTAAGTGACCCAACCAATGTTTATATTCTTTAAACTAGATATTGAGACAAGTGGTTTTGCAACTAAACATCGAGACATGTTAGTTTCATAACCGTGCTCATTATCTTTAATCAAATTCCTCAAACTTTGTTTTTAAGGGTACAATTTCATTTTATATTTAGTTACTATCCAAAAGTAGTGAAAAGGTCAATTGTTTTTTAATTTAGTACTGAGCTTTTTTTTTCTTATTGGGAGTGGTAGAAAATTCTTCTGAGTCCTGATGTGCAATATTCGCTAACGTGTTAGGTAGATGTTGGAATATTAGATGTAGTATAAAATTAGGTAAATATCACACAACACCATAATGTAAGATTTGGTAAATGATAAAATTACAGGAATTGAAAAAAATATGGTCTGAAAAAATACAGATCGACACAATATAAGATTTAGGTATGATGTAGAAGAAGAGTGGATTCAATTTAGATCAAGAAAAGTATGCATTTCCCTCATTCAATTCCATCTATTTCCTCTTAATTACAGTAAATAATTGGTGAAATTATGTCTAGGATTTACAACACAAGTTATTGACATGTGTATCAATGCATGTTGTACATCTGTCACTAATCTAATATTCACAAAAATTCATGTGAGACGGTCTCATATATAGTTACCGTGAGACGGAGCTCATCACCTACAAACATGTGAATTGTAAGGTTTAGGTTGTGGGTTGGTTGACTCATCTCACGCAATGCAATAAAAATCCGTGAGACGGTCTCACAGGAGTATGAGTTCCTATCAAATCAGGTGTATTGTAAAAGTGGCCCCACAAGTATAGCACTCAATTTGAAATCTAAAAGTTGAGTTATGCCAAGAGTTGGTTTATCAACGAAGTTCTTAACATTTTGTTGCATTCATGGTCAAGATTTGATAGTGTACTATTAAGACATTAATGAATACACGACGAAGTCAAAATATCAAAGGATACAAACAACAGCAGAAAAGAAACACAAAATGCATAAAATCTTGGTGTTAAACATTTGCTGCTAATGTTATTTTTCTTAACGTTGTTGGAAAGTCGTGGACATTTTATTTGCAACTGAAATCTCATCATGTATGACTTTGTCAACACGTTACCATGTTTGTTTGAGAAATCAATGAACATAAAGAATTAGTCACTATCAAAGATTATGATATGTAATGATCTGATCCCCTGAAACTAATGAAATGTGAAACTAATAGATGTATTAGATATCTTACACATGTGCAATTAACACATATTAATGTGCTCACGATTGGTAGGTTAGTAGGACTGGATTACAATATAACATCGTCATTATACATACGATGCCACGACGATTATCATCTTCATCTAGGTATTTCATAAGTAAAGCATCACAACATGTACTAACAATAGCTACGAATCTTCCAAAAGTAGTCTTTGAAGCTCGAATATCTAGTTACCAAAGAGAAGGGGTAAAAGAAAAAAACCATTGATAGCAATGGTGTTTGCTAGAATGATTTATATTTTAACCACCAAATTTTACAATTTTAATTTGATATTGAAGAACTTGAAGAGAACAAAAGGAAAGAATTAGAATCAAAATCATTCAACTAGTGATATACAAAGGGCAACACCCATACCCAACACCAATGAGATTAATTGTGTCGCTGTACTTCTCAAAGCCGAGACACCATTATTGTTCGTCTCAGCCAACACGCCAGCTAGGGCAATGTATATAAAACCACCAGCAGTAAAACCCTGCAAGTGTATAACAGCAACACAATGGGAAATGTTAACACACATTAAAACACCACTTGAAGTGTACAAATGAAACGAAATGTATGGCTGCAGGATCGTAGAATATCACCTCAATCAAAGACGATTGCCCGGGGTCTTGGCCCCACATCAAAGCCTGTAATAATAGCAGCAGTGTGCTAATTAGTTTGTGAGTTTTTTGGTAAAGGCAGATAGATATAAGCTTTTCTTAGATGTAAGAAGACTACGAACCAGAGAGGTCCCTGCTAATGCTGCTAGAGCTGATAGAAAGTTGAAGAAAAGGGCTTTGGAGACACTAAAACCAGATCTCACCAAAATTCCAAAATCACCAATCTGCACGAAACCAGATATAGAATTAACTTTTTTCATCGTATAAACATTTCAAGAAAATATACCCGCTTGTCCGTTGCGATGTAAAATCCAAAATATATGATATGCCATATATTTGAAAGATCATTTGATGAATTAACTGAAAGAAAGAAGCTATCACTAGCTCATGGATCTCTTAATCATATTTATCAACATCAGAAATTGGGAAAGTCAAAAATCTTACACCCAAAAAAAGCAAGATAGCATATTGAGGTTGAGCAGTAACCAATAACTGTACCGATGTAAACATACCGACATAATAAGTGTTATATTGGTGCATACTTGCAATCAACTTATCAAGGTTTGTGGAACATGACTAAAATGTCGTGTAGGAGTGGTATTTACGATTACTAAGTCTCACTTCCATGTCATTAATCAACCACACTCCTACATGGCATCCTAGTTACTTACCAAGTCTGCTAATTTTGACTAGGTTCTCAATTTGGCCACAATTGCTCCTAATTACCAAAATCGTCGCCTAATTGACAATTTTAAAGATTTGGTTAAAATTGCACTAAAACACAAAGGTTTGGCTATGTAGGAAAGACTTCTTTTATTTTTCCTTCCAAAATTGTGGCAACAAAAACACAATAGGCAGAAAATCAAACCTCTTGAGGAAGCTCATGAGCAAGCAGAAACAGAGTCCTTGACCAGCCACCAACCGATCCATAGAGGAGGAAAGCACTTCCCAAAGCCACCCCATCAGTAAAATTATGCTGAGCAAGTTAAAGAACCATGTGAAGGTACACTACAGTCAGAAAAATATAAGAAATATAACAAACAAACACAAGCAGAATGTATAACTTTTGAAGCTGCAGAGCAAGAAGCCCAAGACAAATTGGAGGTCACCTACCACTCCATCTGAGAAAAGATTCAGATAACCAAACACCAAACTTGACTGGGACTTGATAGGCTCTTTTCGGTCAGTGGATTCCACTTTACCATTGGAGATGTTTTCAGCACGTGAGCTAGTTTCATCTTCAGCTTCAGGAGAGTTACTACTAGTAGTTCTCTGGAAATGACAGCAATTACAAACAAAATTTCAGGAAAAAATATAACCACTTTAGTTATTATTTACTTTACATATTTGATAAGTTAAGCACATTGTTTTCAGCTGACTAGTCTACAATATTGGAGAGACATAGCAAAAGAATGTTCATCCATAGCAGAAGTAGGGAAGTGAGCAAATATACTGTCTATGTGGTCTTGAGCAATGATGGCATTGAGGTGGATCAACAGATTAAGCATTAATCATAGACGAACTTCTTACTCTACCTTCCGCATAGAACCTTTTTTACTTGTTTTGTCAGCAGGTCCATCCAACTCTTTATCCTTGGATGTCTTTCTTGTTGACCTTCCATTTTCATTTATATGATCATCATCTTTCAATTTGGTAGTGTGTTTATGATGGTGATGGTGATGACCAAGACTCCAATCATTTTCTCCACCAGAATAATCTTCCACATATCTCACAAGTTTCTCGACAATAAGAAACACTACAATTCCAGCTGTGACAAGAAAGTTTGATAAGATTTTACAATTTGAAATCCAAAACTTCATATAGATCTAAGAACAAAAAGGTGAGAGGATGTATATACAGTTATACACATATTGCATAGTATTTAGCTAATTGAGAAAAACAAGATCCTTAGGACACTCGAGAATGAAAATGAGAATTATTTGCAGTGAAGATGCAAAATTGGCAATACTCTACAAACGCAAAAAAAGCTAAGTTTAGATCAATACTCTGAAAGATCTACCACAAGCAAATAGATAAGGACAATAAATTCCAAATTACATGGAGTCATAATAAAGCAGCGACCATACCAACATTCGACAAATTCTAAAATTAGCTGATACACTTTAACAATTTCCGGCAGTTTAGATGGATATATTTCTGGTGAGAAACTAGGGCTTCAGTTGGTTCCATTTATAAATTCAGTTTTTGCCAATTCCTATTATTTAATAGATAATTCGTTAGTTTTTCTTGTAAATTAAAAGGTACCTCTTGTTTTTTTTTTTTAATAACCAGCCATGTCAAATCTACAGCACGTAATCAATGTGTATGAATAATAATATAGTTCTTCCCTAAATTTAACTTAAGATGACTACTTTAATAAAAGGTTTCTTTCCAAAATTGGATCCATTAAATCAACTAAAAATATTTCAACCCAACAAAATTTGATTGATGAGACAAAAAAGAAAATAATGGAACCAATTATTACTTTTACCCTAAAACATTATTATCAATCAAATAAAGTCAGTATTTTACACTATATTTAAACACATTCATTTTCACACAGAAACCAATGCAAGAGGAAGATATCATTCAAAAACTGATTAACAAAGAAGAAAAAATGAAAAAAAAAAAAAAAAAGGAAACTGAATGAGCTCTAGTGTTGTAAGAGTTCTGAAATTTGAAAAGTATGCTCGTTCATCAGGAAAATGCTCACACTAAATTAGGTAAAATATGTTAATTTCTACTCACCCAGGACTGACAAACCAATGGAAAGGTCCTTTAAGGAATGTGCATGTGACTGTCCAACTTGTGGATGATGATGATCATGGTCATCATGGTGATCATGTGAGTGGGAGTGCTCACCACCTGCAAAGATAGCATTAAAGCACTAATAAAAATAAATAACATGTATTTTATAAATTATAACAAACATCATACTACAAGAATATTGGTCAAATGCTGGTAAGGTAAGGCAAGCTCAAATTAGGCACCAAAATGGAAAAGGAAAAGAAAAACATGTAACTCATAGCCTGCTACTTTATTAGGTACTTTCCTATCATGGTGTATGTACAGTAGTAAAAGAATAAAAAACCAGGGAAAGAAATCTCAATTTAACCTCAGAAATATATGGAAACTACTCTCTTCTACTTCTATGAGAAAACAAAATTTTATTGATAGTTCAGAAGTATATAATAGGGACAAGTCGTCCACACGCAAAATACAGTCAAGGAACTACACAAAGTAGGAGATATTCCATGTCATTCACACAAAAAAAAAAAAAGAATAATAAAAAAAAAATCTAGGTATACCATTGATTCCACAATAGATGAGATAAACTTTTCATTCAATATATCTTTCATAAAATTGATCCATAATGGGCAATGCAGTTAAGGTCTTCCCAATTGAAGAAAGGTGTGTCATGATTGTCTCAAGATACTAGGTATGACATTGAAAAACAAAGCATAGAGCAAACTTCCAAGAAAAAATGATATTAAAAGACAACAAATGGTAAGAGTTCCAAGGAACAAGTGAAAGAAATAAAGACTGGCAATAAGCATTCAGATAAGCACATCATACGTTATTTAATTTTTTTCATGTCTAGGAATATTCATACCAAAAGCATGTGGCAATTGATGAAGAAAAGCATCACCCAGCATAGCTCCTGCCTGCAGTAGAAAGGTTTAGAGCGATTCCACATAAATTTGCATTTAAAACAGCCAAATGAACAATCTACCATTTTTCTTAGAGATGGTGATATAACGCAAAGACAAACAGCAGTTAAACAGTAACACACTTGCACATTAACAGATTTTAATTTATGGAGTGAAAATACCACAAATGTCCATCCACATCTATACTCAGAACAGCAATTCCTCAGAAAAATGGGAACAGTTTTGTTCCAAGAAGGTACAGAAATCTTCTAAATACAGAAATTATTCCTGAGGAGCTTAACAAGAAAGTATATGATTTTCTTCTAGTCCAAAAGTTCACTAAAGTATACCTACTTATAACATATAGGAGATGCTATTTAGGAGAAGATGCAACTATTATAATAAAAAATAAAAATAAAAAACAGCTAATACAGAGTGCAAGCACTAAAAAATCTAATTGTAGGAATGTGCTGAGAAAGAGGGAAGAGAGGAGCAAGAAAACCAACCCCAAATAATGCTAAAGAATCAACAACAGCCTTCGATGGCTTCCCCTGTACTGCAGGAATTCAAACCCGACATTTGTTAGCTGTAAGCATAAGTTGGCATCTTCTAATGAACCAGAAAAACTAAAAAGGGCAAGTAATGTTACATTTAGGCTACTTACCAAATATTAAAGGCAACAAAATCAGGCAAATAAGAGAAGCCAAGCTAACCAATAACGAGCAAGCCATGGCATTGGTCCAGAGGCCTGCCAAAGAGTTCGATTAAATTAAAGTTCAAAAAGTGCTGCATCAAATCATAACCATAAAATCCTGTCACAGAAGATTTTTTTCTGCAATGTTTGTCCAGCATTATGACCAAGGTCAATGAGCATGCTTAAAGTCATTTAGACACTTATAATGCACCTGGTGTAACAAGAAAAATGCAATCAAATCAAAAGACATTGGTCAAAGTTTACACAGCAGGTAAGCATTCAGCAGTTAGCAGTTGATTAAATTATGGCAACAAAACTACATAGCATGAAGAGATTTTCAAGGATAACACACTGCAACATCACAAAGATTCTATTGCCACCCTAAAAGAACACATGATCACCAATTAAAAAAGAATCAACCTAAAGAAATCAACAGAAAGTTAAACCTTTTACTAATAAGTATTACATTAACTACTTTTAACATCTTAAAAAACGGCATTTAAAAGAAAAATAAAAGGCAAGAACAAGAAACGTATAAACATAGCACTGAAAAAAATAAGAAACAAAAACTACCAAAAAAAAAGAGAGGAGAAATTAGTTACCAAGCCCAGAAAGCTCCAAAACACCATCATGCTTATGCCCATGATGTCCATGCTCAAATTCATGGTCATGATCATGATGGCCCCACATCGTCTTCAGATCTTCCTCTTCAGCAATTTCCTCAGGAAGAAGCTCTCTCTGCCCATGATTCTTCTTAATTAACCCCACATTACCATCATCATGCACATGATGATGATGATGATGATGGTCATGGTCGTGTCCATGGCTACACTGGTGGGCCGCCGCCGCCGCCGCGAACCCAAAACCCACCGCCACTAAAACGCAAAAGAAAGGGGAATAGATCCGCCACTGCCTATCTGAAACAGCCCCCATTTACGATTACTGTCGCAATTAGGTTGCAGAAAACAAAAAATTCGAGAATTAAGAAGGGTTTAAGGATAATTAAGAAGGGGATCTTCTCTTGCAGGTTCCTTCAATCGTGATGATGCAAACGGCGCACAAAAAGAGGAGTATTATGCCCACGATTATCCCGAAGGTTACTACATCCATTTTTGCGCCTATCAAAACTTCGTATTAATTTCGGTTTTAATTTTGTCGTATTTTTTTAATGATTTTTATAGAAACTGGTTGAGTTTGAGACCAAATTCGGACAACACTGAAATTATTGGAAATAGCTACTGGATAGTGGCATATTTATCCACCGAGGTATTTAAAATTTATATATGTGGAGAAATGTAATTATATCGTAATTGAATTTTGTAACTCAATTATGAAATTATAGAATTGTTTTTTTTTTTTTTTGGTTTTCCAATATGTTTTAGGTGTATGCCTACACCACCTTAATGTGTATTATCATTTTTCACCACATTTGTTGATTTCAACTTCCAAAATCCAGTTTATGATTTCTCGACTTGTTTTCTTTAACCTATTTTTCCAACATTTCTTGTGTCATCTCAATATAAATATCCACGTTTAGTTAACGCACCACTCATTCATATAAACATCATGTGTAAACTTATAAAACAAGCAAAAAGTACAATTCAGCATGCGAAAACCATGTCGAATGTAAACATTTCATGCATAAAATCACATCAAATATATGATCAATCAAGCACAAAATGCAGCTATTTTTATCAACTATATTAATGAAAATACATTTACTTAATTAAATTGAAAAATATTTTAATAAAATACAAACACTATCTAGAGTAATCAAATAAATCTGAAAATTTATTTATAAATACATAAAAACTTGATAATAATAACCACAACATAATTCATCTTTTTTTTCTTTTTTTTTAACTAGTATAATCGACAAAATAAGAAAACACTCAAATAAGAAGAACTCAAACAAAATAAATTAACTTGGAAAAATGTGATTTTTTTATGTTAGTTTCTTTGCATTAATTTTGTTGATTTGATTGTTGTGTTTGACAGCTTGAATTTTGGATTTAAGAATGTGAAGATGGGAAAAAGGGCAAAAAAAGAAGATGAAAAGAAGATTCACATTCATGCAGAAAAAGAGAAGAGAATGTCTATTAGCCTATGAGACATAAAAGGAAGTTGTTTTGAGAAGGAGGGGATTCTAGAAGCACAAATGCATAAGAAATCGCAATTTCAGAAAGTAGAATCAGAAACCATGCTGATTTTTTAAGATTGATCGCAACATGATTGTAATAAGTAGAACACCACAAATTGCAAATTTAAAAATGTGGATTGTGGTTTTACAAAAGATAGTTATAGATTCTTTTATCGGTGATGGATTGTTATATATGTTATACACTTTCTACGGATCATAAATATAAAGTTGATTCGTAAAATTTTCACATGAAAAGTTATTTTACATTGGAAATTCATTTAATATATTCCAAAAAAAATAACCACATGCATGGCTTGGCTTTTACCCTATACAGTTGGGAGCAATACACTTTGTCATATGAAACTTAAAAAGCTTATTCCTCTTATGACTTATATGGTAAATACATCATATTCCAATGACACAAATGTTTCTGTACATCAGGTGTACGGATACTAACATTTTAGTTTGTCAAACCTAACTTTTTAAATATGTGCATCTAGGTTGACCCAACCCGGGATTTCGCGCATCCCACACGCACCTCACGTACCCAAACCCTACTCCAAACTCTAGCTTCATAGTTATATTAGGCTAACCTTTTAGCTTGCTGAACCTAACCTTTTAGTTTGTCAAACCTAACATTTTAATTATGTTTGCATAACATTTTGCAATATTTGGTAGACTTATAATATCTTTCAAAACCTTTATGTTGTAATAATATAACATTTATGTATAATAATTTAACATTTTCATTATAATAATATAACCTTATGTTGTTCTTTAATTAGTACATAAAGGTTATGCTATTTGTACATAAAAGTTATACTAATATAACATAAAGGTTAAATTATTATAACATAAAGATTAAGTCATACTATATGAATTTTTATAGTGAAAAAAGTCTAAATAATATCACTTAAAGGTTATGAGATATGTATGTAAAGGTTATACTCGGTTAACATAAATGTTACATAACTTTTAATTATATTTTTTATATTAAAAAAAGTTTTAAGTAATTTTACTTAAAGGTTATGATATTTGTACATAAAGGTTATACTCGATAAACATAAATGTTATGTTAAAAAAAATTTTAAAAAAATCTGGGCATGAATTTGGGTCAGACCCAACCCGACCCATACGCCCAATTGCATGAATTATAATTCATGCACTTGGTACACACAAACACTACTCTTCCAATAAACAACATGCATTTTCACCCGATACTGTTACGAGCAATGCACTTTGAAATAAGAAACTTGAAAGCATATTTCAGATCCTATGAAAGGCTACTAGGTTAGCACATGGCCATGGAATAAATATAATACAAGGGAATAAAGATTATTTGAATGAGATTCGAAATATAAGAATTTGAGATAAAGAATATTTAAATTAAATTATCTTAATTATATAATCACTAAATTCAAAATGAGAGAGTTATAATATTTGAAATTCTTGAGTTTAGATTAAAAAATACCAATTAATTGATATTATAATTTTGAAAATAGAATAGAAAATGCAAAAGGATGAATCTAAATCAAGAATGATAATTGTTGACGTCAAATTTTGTAGAGTACAAAATCCTAACCAAACACTAAAAATCTCGATCCGGGCTTTAATGAATCAGACCTAATAGAATTTAGAAAATCAAATAAAGTAAAAGAACGATTGTGCCCGGTGCCTACTCGAGCAATTTTTTTAGGCTCGTTCGGACAGAACGTTTTATTATATCAGATTTAGAGAAAACAACTCTCTAAGTGCTTTGAATACAATGATTTCGGATTCTCTTTCGAGAGGGTTTAGGGCCCTATTTATAGGCTAAAACTAAGATACACTACTTGAACAATAAGAAATAAATCCCTAGGATTTAGGGTCTAAATAAGATAAAATTAGATTTAATCCTATCTAAATCGGATATGATTTGGTGTAGGATTTGTTTCCTTTTTTGAACTCTTTGTTGAAATAAACTAACTCTTTTTTGATCTCCTTATGAAGATTGGTTTATGGTCTTCTATTTGTATCTCCATAAATGTATTGAGCAATGACACATCTGGGTCACGTTGACTACAGTACTCGAATTTAGATCAATGTGAGCCGAACCTAATAGTCATATGGACATGACCACGGACCCGCCTGGTCGGATCAGGACCCACCAGCTCGAAGTCTAGCCGGCTTGTTCCCTGATCGGGCCGGCCCCTGGTCGGCTCGGTTGTGGTTCGGGTCGGCCCCTGGTCGGCTCGATCGTGGTCAGCTCGGTCCCTAATCGGGCCCTTGGGTCAGGTTCTGGTCGGGTCGGTTTGATGGGGGCTCAACAATAATTAAAGAAAATTGTTTGTTTTGAAGGCATTAATCATAACTATTTTCATAATGATAAAAAGAATAAAGTATAGACAGTGGTTTTGAGACCTCTCATGTGAACACACTTCAAAATACTCAACATCACAGACTAAAGAAAAAAAGTATATTCGGCGATTTATTTTATATATGTCTAAAATAATTTAATCATTCAATATTGGTAAATTAAAATCCCACATGTTTAGTGGAAGAAAAATACTCTAAATTAATGGTATTGAATTAAATTGATATAATTCTATTAAATTTAAAGCTATATTATAGGATCTGATAAAACTACGGGAAATTTTCATCCATTAAAGATTCTTGTTCAAATCTTTGCTTGTAGCATTTTCCCCCTAATTTTGATGGATGTATTCCCATTTTAAAACTAAGGAAAGATCTGTATAATACATATATATATTTTTAGTTTGATTAATACACAGCTTCCATTATTCAATGATTAGTATATTTAAGATTTATGAGTGCAAAATTTTGGTTTAAAAGTTTGACTAATATAGAGTAATTATGGCCATAATTTTACAGTTTTTTGTTTTGTTTTGTTTGTGTATGTGTGTTTTTAAAATAAAATTAAAATTATATAACTAAATACTAATATTGAAGATCATTCTAATTGCAGCATACGTTCTTTGTGATCATACTTTTATACTATATAAGAAATAAGAAATATATATAACAAAAACCAAGCATTTTCTTCTTTTTTTTTTTAATTGAGAAAGTCACATAATTCCAATCATTAAAAAATTTAAGGAAAATAATTATTACCTTTCCATTTCTCATTTACATATATACTTAAAAAAAAAAAACAGTACTCCAAAACATAATTTTCAAAAATAAATATATAATAATTACATATTCATATCTTACATTAAAGTGCACTCTAAAATCTCAATCTTAATTTTTTGAAATAATTTTCTCACTAGTGTTCTCTCCAAAACTACTCACGAGACTGTACCAAAAACAAGAAAGGCATCTAGAGAAAGAGAACACTAGAGGAATGACCTATGCACAATTTTGCACGTTATTTATCGAATATTCTTTTTCCTTTTACTTAATTTATAATTTGTTTTGAGTGAGTCTCCTTTGATATTATCTCACATGATCAACCTACAATTCAATTACCAACAACCAAAATCCTACAATTCACATATTGTTTGTGGATGATGGGGTTCCGTCTCACATTAACTATTCGTAAGACCGTCTTATATGAGTTTTTGTAATTTGGAGTGAGTCTCTTGTGAGACCGTCTTATGGATTTTTATTGCATTGCGTGAGACGTATCAACCCACAACTCAATAACCACAATCCAAACCATACAATTCACATGTCGTTTGTGGATGATGGGTTCCGTCTCACGGTAACTATCCGTGAGACCATCTCACGTGAGTTTTTGTGCATAATTATTGCGTAAAAGTAAGGCAAGTATAATTTAGGTTAAAAATTTGTCTGATCTGGACATTGTCTCAGAATAATTAGATAAAGGATTATAGTAATATCAAGTCATTATCAATCTATCATTAATAATAACCTATCCTAGCTAGCAAAATAATTTTAATTTATAATGTTTCGCATTATAATATCTAAGTTTGATTAAGACAACTAATTTGTCGCTCATGGCCTGAGGTCATACACAAATCATGATTATAACTAGATTGCATCGACATATAAATATTTTAATATTGTAGTAAATAAATGGCAAAAGTATAGTTTTTAACTTTTTTGGTTGAATGCATCTTGTTTGATGCTCTTTTTTTTTCGTCATTTCTTGTGTACAAATATTATATTTCTTTAAATATTGTGATTTAAAATTAATAATTTATTGAATTTATGACACATCAACAATGAACACATTAATATGTGTCTACGTTGAATATGATTGTGATTTGAAATTAATAATTTATTAAATTTGTGACACATCAACAATGAACACATTAATATGTGTCTACGTTGAATAGGATAACAGACATGTATGTACATAACAAAAATAATTGTATCCACATGTTTTTGAATGACCGATCAAGCCGAACCATCTTGTGGATCCTATAATGCAAAAATATTTATAAACAATTATTATCTAATACACGTTTTCTTATAATCCCGCCCCTCTCACGATCTTAAGCAAAATCCATTGACCCTTTGCATATTATACTTTGGTAATTTTTTTAGGGAAGGACTAAAGACACACCACAAACTTTCAAGGGCATCACACTTTTTTTTCAAAATAATAATAATAATAATAATTCTAATTTTACCCTTAGGGTTTGTCAACTAGTTTCATTCGGTCAAGGTGACCGAACGTGCTTCATGTTGTTCGGTCAAGATGACCGAACGTCCTTCTATGTGTTCGGTCATTACGACCGAACGCGCTTCTATATGTTCAACCATGGTGGTCGAACAGCGCACCCGTTACACGTCCTCGTGCGCACACAGCGCATCCGTTCATGCGCGCGCACAACGCTCCCGTCATCCGTCGTGTACGCGCGTACCGCGCCCTCGTCCTCATTCGCTCGCGCGTCGAGCGCCTATCCTCACCCGTCCGTGCGCATAGCTCTCCCATCACCTGTTGTGCTCGCGTGCGTCCGGCGTCCACCGTCACCTCGGGCGCACGCGATGACGGGTGACCGCGGTCGAGTTTGATTGAGTTTTTTACGTTTTTTATGTTAAATCTTTTTTTTTAGAATGGAATGCCAACATAATGACAAACATTCTACAAATTTGTTAAATGTGTGAAAATCCTAGGAAAAAACGTAAAAAAACAATTGAACCGAAAAGTTTCGTTCGGTCCCAATTGGCCGAACACATAGAAGGATGTTCGGTCAACTTGACCGAACACCATGAAGCACGTTCGGTCACCTTGACCAAACGAAACTAATTGACTAACCCTAAGGGTAAAATTAGAATTTTTTTTTTTTTGAAAAAAAAGTGTGGTGCCCTTAGGGCACCCACATTGATTCATTTGTGGGTGTTTTTAATTAAAACAAAAGGTGTGTTAATAAATGTAGGTGTGTTTTTAAGTGTGTGTTTTTATATAATTAGTGTGTGTGTTAATAGGGCACAAATACCAATTCATTTTGAGGTGTTATTAATTAAAACATGTGTGGTGTTAATTAATGTGGAGATGTTTTTAAGTGTGTGTTTTTGTGTAAGTATGGGTGTGTTAAGATGTAAAAATAACATTTTTGTCCCCCTTTGTAATTATTAGCTAATGATTGGATTGAATGTGTATTTTAGTGGATAAAAATAATATAATAAAATTTAGTTGATAATGAGACCCACATGTAATGATTGCATTTATGTTAAATTGATGTAAATTTGTGATAAATTAATGTAGAGATGTGTTTTAAAATTGATAAAATTTAGTGGCATGTGAGCCCCACACTAAAATGGTGTGCTAAAAACATTCAAAATGAATCAATGTGGGTACCCTTAGAAGTTTTTGTTGTGCCTTTAGTCCTCCGCATTTTTTTAACTATATTTAATATTTTTTTTAGGTGTGTACAATCGATAATCTATATACACCTGTCTATAAAATGAAGATTAGTCAAAACGGCCATCACCCCCATCGTTTCAGAGGAAAAGATGCTCCGACGGTACTTATCAACAATCCAGTGATTATATATAGCAGTGACGTTCTTAATGTAAATTTATACACTTTAATCTTTCCCTCTCTTTCTTACTCTACTTACTTGCAAACCAACCAAATTTCGATTTGCCAACTTGAGGAAAGCATCCAAAGACGTGATACTACTATGACTCTATAATTTGGAAAAGCATTCATTGCATGAGAGTAATAAAGTGTTGCTTGCTCGATTTTTCTCGAGATTGAAAGTGTGAGATCACCGGATCATGGACTCAATCTCGACGCCGAGAGTATTGGAAGAGGACTATCCTTCCAGTGGCACTCCAACAGACGCGGTGATATTCGTCGGAATCAGCTTGGTGTTGGGGATTGCGTGTCGGCACGCGCTCAGGGGCACGCGCGTGCCCTACACTGTCGCGCTGCTCGTTCTCGGCATTGGACTTGGCGCCTTAGGTATGGTTTTGTTTTTGGGGGTTGTTAATTGAACTCTGCGACTGATTTTGTGTGCTTGTAGTGGTTACTAGTTGAGTATTTGTGGTGTTTGGCAAATGGAAATTGTCTGGAGAGTAAGATCGATATGCGTAAGAAGTAAAATTAGATATGCAAAGGAGATATTTCACCTAATGAGTTTTTTTGGCTCAATGGGCTAATGTTCAAACTGATTAACCTGGCCTTTCATGGTATTGGATTAGAGCAACTGATTAACTTGATCTACCGGAGATGAGGAATTAATGGCATTACTTTCTCAGAATTTGTAGATAAGAAGACTAAAGCTGAATCTCTATTATTGATTTTCGAAGTGAATGTAAAGATTACGTTGTCCCACCTTAAATTTTTGATTAGAAATCATCTTGTGTAGTGGTGGAGGATGTTTTAGATTGTTGTTGTTCTTTAGTTATATATGAACATTGAGTTGGAAATATTGGTAAACATTGCTTCAGAGTGAGACAACACTGATGCTGGGTAAGGTTTAACAATGCTTTACTTAGTATATTTACAAGCTTTTGTTCTGAAATTAAGTACATCGCTTGTTCTCATTAGCATGATAAATCTAAACAGTTTTTACTTGGAAAATTGGGAATTGAACTATTTGATGGCAGTTGAATAAAGCTACCAGTCTAATCTAGCTAATGGTTTATATAGAACTTAATGAAAAACTGGAACGTGTTTGTTTTTCTTTTTCATCTTCTTGTATCAAGTTGTGATTTATGTCACGTTTTTAGGTTATAATCCATTTATGTGCAGAATATGGAACACATCACCGGTTGGGAAAGATTGGTGACGGGATCCGTCTTTGTAAGTCTACATTCACTTTTCAAGTTTCCAAAACTGGCTGCGCGAAGAAAATTGTTATTTCATGCAATTAAAAAAAAAACAAAAACACATGTTATATACTTCTGTGATCTCTCTAAGATGTTTACAGAAGGTGCCTTGTTGCTCTTTCTCTAGGGGCTAATATTGATCCCGATCTTCTCTTGACTGTCTTCCTTCCTGCACTTCTTTTCGAGAGTGCATTTTTAATGGAAGTGCACCAGATAAAGGTTCATTTTCTTAACTTCTATGTTTCTTGTGTATCTTTATCTTCCATGCTTTCCTACTTACTTTGTCCCTCTAATACAGTGGACCCTTTTTGTGTGCCGAGAGGTCAAATGCCTCGAAGTCATTTAATTGTAAGGGTGTTGCTAAAGGCACAACACCATGTGCTAAGGGCACAACACCCTATTAGTGTGTGGAACACACTAATAGGGTGTTGTGCCCTTAGCACATGGTGTTGTGCCTTTAGCACACCCCAATTGTAATGTAGCGTTGTAACTGGTTCTTGGAATAAGTCTGAGATTAAATGGGTATTCTGTAGCAAAGCTTAGCAATTAGTTTGGAATAGTTGATATAGACTATGCGGATGTAGAAACAAGAGTGGATTTAGTGAAATTTACATTTTATGTGGAAACCATAGATTTAAACTAATTTTTTACTTTTTTAATGGACATAGTTCCATCTACTATGTTGCTTTTATATACTTTTATGCATATGCATAAACCAGTTCTTTTCCTTCTCATCCTCCCTAAGCTTCTTTCATTAAGAGCACATAGGCTTTTGCTATTGATAATTTGCTTCTTCAAAAATACTCTTACAAGAAACGCATTGAAAAATATATTTAGACAATTTTGTACTAACAATTCATGACAAAAACCTGTGTTGCATGTTACATGTAATCATAAAAATACTTTAAATAAATAGTGCATAAATGATAAATATTTGTTGTTTTTTGATACACACAATTCTAGTGATTAAGTATCGTTTGGAAGTGATGATCAGAAAAATCAATGACTTTTTTTTTCTAATCATAAGCAGCTAACTTATAAAACAAGCACAAAGCCTTATCAACAAAACAATCAACACATTCAAGAAAATCAAAATTGTAATATATAAATAAATAAAAAGAAATAAACAAAACCAGAACCACCAGAATATACAAAACCTTACCTTGTAAAAGACTTTTTAATTTTGATATAATTTTTTTTGGGTCATATGTATGTCTTTTATAGATTTATATGACATGTTGAATAGCAAAGACCTATACATGTATATGCATAAGTGCATACATTAGGTGCAGGGGTAAGATTTTTGGAGAGTGATTGCCTCTGTTGTATGTTGTT
This sequence comes from Scutellaria galericulata, assembly GCA_946896805.1. Classification (NCBI taxonomy): domain Eukaryota; kingdom Viridiplantae; phylum Streptophyta; class Magnoliopsida; order Lamiales; family Lamiaceae; genus Scutellaria; species Scutellaria galericulata. Next base: position 16,183,592 of record OX335791.1, on the reverse strand, counting down.
TCGTAATGGTTGAAGAGGAATATCAGATTTTTTTTAGGATAGTTAGGGTCTGTTATGGTGTTCTGGGAAGTTTTGGTTGCCTGTTCGTATTTCTGATTTTCATTGGGTTTCTCATCCACCTGTTGTAAATTTATTGCTTTGAAATTAATACAATATCTTGGTTCTTATCTAATAAAGAAAAGGTGCCATGCATTTCAATTCTTTTCTGTTTCCTTTTCATATCATTAAGGTTTCATTTCCATTTCATTTGTCTTTCATATCACCTCTACTTTTTTTTCCATTCAAGTTAGGAATTTTATTTCGTCAGGTATCATTTTTCCATTTCATTTGTATCCTTCAGGTTCATTTCCATTACCTTTTGTCTCATGTTATTTCTCTTCGATAACACATTTCCTTTATATATATATATATATATATATATATATATATATATATATATATGTATGTATATAAAATCAAGGTTACCCTGATAGCCAATGCTTTGGGCAACCTCTTTTTCATGTCGGTCTGGATATTAGAATATGTCACTTGAAATTATCCACACCCGACCTGATATATCTGATACCCAACTATTGGACCCAGGGGGTGTATTGATTTATCCTTAAATAGATGAAAGAGCCTGCTGGTGACATGTAAGGTCATGATATAGTTGCATGAGAGTAAATTATTTATATCAGGCGCAAATACTTAAATATGAAAGGGGTTTTTAATCAAAAAATCTTCTTTCTTCATTTTTCCATCTCATTGCAGAGGTGTATGATGCAAATGTTTCTACTTGCTGGCCCTGGAGTGCTCATTTCAACCTTTTGTCTTGGGGCTGCTTTAAAGGTTTGAGAATCTTTCTTATCTGATGTTGACCATTTCGTTTTTCATTATACTGACTATTAAGAACCTGTAGCTTGCTTTTCCGTATAACTGGAGCTGGAAAACGTCACTACTGCTTGGCAGTCTACTTAGTGCTACTGATCCTGTAGCTGTTGTGGCCCTCCTTAAAGATCTGGGTGCTAGCAAAAAATTGAGTACTATAATTGAAGGGGAGTCCTTGATGAACGATGGGTATAATTATCAATAACTTGTGTTATAACAGACTAGTTTACTATCCCAAAAGGATACTGCTTAGATGTTCTGAAATATGTAGTTGTTTAACTTAGAATTAACTGTCTTTTGATTTTGTCTTCTGGAAATCTAATTATACTTCAATTATGATTTCAGGACAGCAATTGTTGTCTATCAGTTGTTTTACCGGATGGTTCTTGGTGAGAGCTTTAATTGGGGAGCCATAATAAAATTTTTGTCACAAGTCTCTCTCGGAGCGTACGTGCATGTACCTTCAGTAGACAATAATGCTCTGATGTACATTTCTGATAACTGTTTTTCATGGTGCAGTGTAGCTATGGGTCTTGCTTTTGGATTAGCATCCGTTTTCTGGCTTGGATTTATATTCAATGACACAGTTATTGAAATTTCTCTGACACTTGCTGTGAGCTACGTGGCCTACTTCACAGTATGTACCTTACTAAACCTATGGGCTTTTATGATGAGCTCTTTGTTGTTGAATTTTATGTAGTATATCATATGCGAAGTCCCGTCCCCCTTGCTTTAGCATGTAAATTGCTAGTGTAATGTACTGAAAGTCGTCTGAGTTGCTCTAATTTTTTCAATTCTATTGTCATGAACAGTTAATTGCTTTTTCATAGTTTAAGCCATGCACTCTCAAATCTGGCATTGCATTGTAGTGCTAATCAATGGACATGCTACTTCAATGATTATAGATTGTTAGATTTTGTTTGAAGACAAAGATGTCTTAATTATTCTAGAGGGTCCTTGTTATAATAATTCTGAAACACATTTCAAGGAATTAGCAGGAGGGAAGAAAGCATTATTTTCGAGTTGTGGAGGACTGACATTGATCCAACTTGTATTTGTCTGAAATAAGGATTTCTGGAATATGTTATACTTTATGCACAAAAAACTTAACATGTCATGTATGATCAATGCACCTTTTTCAATAGTGAATTCCATCAATTTAGTGATGATTAAATCAACATATATTCACGTTTTCTCTATTTCTGTCTTCCATATATCAGAACTAAGTGTAAATTATTGGTGACAGGCTCAAGAAGGAGTTGCTGTTTCTGGAGTTTTGACAGTCATGACTTTGGGGATGTACGTTATTTATTTCCAAAAGATTAACCATACCAATTTCATAAACTGCTGACTGAATTGAGATGCATGGACAGGTTCTACTCTGCCGTGGCTCGAACAGCCTTTAAGGGTGGAAGTCAGCAAAGTTTGCATCATTTTTGGTATACTCTTTGCTTAACTTGTGCATTTCTATTCATGCTAACAAATTTTGTGTCATATGCCAAATTTGACACTAACTGATCTATTTTTGCAAAGCAGCAAATATAATGAGAATGATCCTGTGAAATCACCAATTAGATACGATTAATGTCTCAGCAATAGTTAGAAGCTTTTAAACAAATGACCATTGTCAACACCAATCTAGTAGAAAAATAATAATTTCCAGTATACCAGAAAAATCAGCAAGAAGCTTGAGACAAAAGCTTGATGGCAAACATGATTTTTAAATGACTCCCCAAAAAAATAAAAATAAAAAGATGACCCACTGTTATAAAGATTAGATGTAAAAGGCAATCCAATTCCACTCCTTTCCCTGTGTACAAAGAGCACCTGTATCAAAAGTCAATATGCATGATTTCTGTTATGCTACATATATCTGAACATTGAAATTATACTCCTGATGCTGTGTTTGCCTTGTGGAGCTACAAGAAACTAATACCATCATCATCCATATATTTTTGTTAGTCTTTCATATCTCTTTCTCTCTCTCCCTCTCTCCCTCTCTCTTCATTAGTGCATTTCTACGGTGTTTCCATATTAGTCTAAATTCTTTACTGTTTACATCATTTCCAGGATTGCATTTTTATGAGGTGTGTAATTTGTTTCAGGGAAATGGTTTCTTATATTGCTAATACATTAATCTTCATCTTAAGGTAAGAATGAGTTTTAGCAATTTCATGCCTTTCTTGAACCTCTTTTATTGTTATATTTCTAGTTCAGCTCCATGCCTGCCACTTTTCAACTGGTCAACATGAAATTCAATATTTCAATGTTTTTTTCACAACGAAGTAAACTCTTTCAGTATTCTTGAAGTTTGTGAGCAAGGATAATTGTGGGGCAAACATCCCATGTTTATCTAACATCTTGATCTTGACAATTTTAACTTATGATTTTTTTTGGTCAGGACTTTTGATGAACGTCCTAGATTTGATTTTATTTATAAAAAAAAAAAACCACTTCAATGATCCTAATGGCCTCTTTATCTTTGCAGTGGGGTAGTTATAGCTGAAAGTGTCCTCAGAAATGACAGTATATTTAAAACCCATGGTAAGTTATCCTTTTCTTTTATCCCGTTAGCAAAACAAATTCTTGAAGCTGTAATCATCCTCTACATTTATGTTCTTAACTTTAATGCGTACTAGTCATCATCTCGTGCGATAAACAAGTATTCTTTAAAAAAAATAATTAATATTTTCTAATTCAATTCAAATTGTATTATAAATTCAAAATATTCATCATCAAAACCAAGTCCTCCTTTACGTTTATGTCCTTAACTTTAATGCATACTGGTCATCCTCCCATGCGATACACGGGTATTCTGCAAAAAAAAAAAAAAAAAAAAAAAAATCTAATATTCAATTCAAATTATATGACAAATTCAATCATCAAAACCAAAATAATTAATATTTTCTAATATTCAATTCAAATTGTACTACACATTCAAAATATTCATCATCAGAAACAAATCCTCACCCCTCTACATTTATGTTCTTAACTCTGGGTATTCTAAAAAAAAAATTAATATTTTCTAATATTTAGTTCAAATTGTACTATAAATTTAAAATATTAATCATCAAAACCAAGTCTTCATCTATATTTATGTTCTTAACTTTACTAGTCATCCTCACGTGCGATACCCGGGTATTCTGAAAAAAATAATTTTTTCTAATATCCAATTCAAATTTTACTTCAAATTCAAAATATTCATCATCAAAACCAAATCCTCTCCTATATTTACGTTCTTATCTTTAATGCATAGTGGAATACACGAGTATTCTGTAAAAAAATAATTAATATTTTCTAATATTCAATTCAAATTATACTACAAATTCAAAATATTCATCATCAGAACCAAATCCTCCCTCCTCTACATTTATGTTCTAAAACTTTAATGCATACTAGTCATCCTCCTATGCGATACATGGGTATTCTATAAAAAAAATAATTAATATTTTTCTAATATTCAATTCAAATTGTATTACAAATTCAAAATATTAATCATCAAAACCAAATCCTCCTCTATGTTTATGTTCTTAACTTTAATGCATACTAATCCTTTAATGCATACTAATCATCCTCCCGTGCGATACACAGGTATTTTGTGAAAAAAATATTTTTCCTAATATCAAATTCAAATTGTACTACAAATTCAAAATATTAATCATCAAAACCAAATCCCCCTCTATGTTCTTAACTTTAATGCATACCTCTTGTGCCATACACGGGTATTCTATAAAAAAATAATTAATATTTTCTACTATTCAATTCAAATTGATGTTAATCATCAAAACCAAATCCTCCTCTATGTTTATGTTCTTAAGTATTTTTTTATTATTCAATTCAAATTGTTTATGAATTCAAAATATTGATCATTAAAACCAAATCCTCCTGTGCATTTATGTCATAATAGTCATCTTCTTGTGCGTATTCTGTAAAAAAATAATTAATGTTTTCTAATATTCAATTCAAATTGTACTACAAATTTAAAATATCAATCTTGATAGAATTATGAATATTTTGAATTAAAGGAAATATTGAAGGTTGATATTGGAATAATTCTTAGAAATTAAGAATATTTTTAACTTTTTATAAATATTTACTAATGTTTAACATATTTCAATATATGCTCAATAAATCTCAATATTTTCAATATTAATTGTCATAATTTTCATAAAATATTAAAGATATTAAAGATATCGATATTATTATATATATCATTAATTCAAAAGTATAAATTTGATCTAATATCTGAAAAATCGAGAAATATTGATATTTGTATATATGTATGATATTCTAGGAAAATATACTTATCATAATATTGAAAATTTAGAGAAAATATAGGCAAATTTTAAACCACCTAAACATATATTTTAAAAGTCAAATTTTATATTTTAAAAACTCAAATTTTATTATACAATAAACTATGCAACAAAAATTAAGTTTATATTTGGCAAAAATCAAGAGTTATCCTCTATTTTTTGCGTGGAAATATTTCTCACACAAAAATTGGCTTATATAAATGAGCGGAACAGTTTCTTATAACTCAGACTGTGTTTTTATTTATAGATAGATTAGAGAGATCAATATAGGAAAAGATAAGTTGCAGATATTTTTTGCGTGAAAATATTTCTTTTACAAAATTTGGCTTATATAAATGAGAGAAAATTATCGTGTAGGTATGAGTGGGAACGGTTTCTTATAATTGAACTGTGTTTTTATATATAAATAGATCAACTTTTGTTATTTCTCACGCAGAAAATTCTTGGGGTTATCTGTTCCTTCTATATGTGATTGTTCAAGTCACTAGGGTGGTTGTAGTTGGAGTGTTGTATCCATTTCTGCAATATTTTGGTTATGGTTTGGATTGGAAAGAAGCTGTTATTCTTGTCTGGTCTGGTCTGCGTGGGACTGTAGCATTGGCACTTTCTCTCTCTCTTAAGGTAAGTTCATCCAGCAATATTAACACATCTTTATTTGGCTGTGAATTTCAGCTTTCTGTTGTTTTTCCTGCCATGATATGTAGTTCTACTTGTATAGTTTGCTTCCTCATGGTTTATGAGAAAACGTCCAGCAAGTAAAAATACTGCAATACAAATTACTGAAGGAAAGCAGACATATTTTTTGATTTATTAAGTAAAGGATTCAAATGCCTTACTCTGTAATTTGATTTATTTCAGATAATTTGAAAACTCAATATTTACCATTTTATATCCCTCTCTGCAGTGGCTAATGAGAACTTGATGAGGTGCTGACTTTTTCATGTGGAATGTTTCCATTTAGTTGACAGTTAGGATCTATTTGTGATTCTCTTAACTATTAATTTCTACTTGTAATTATTAATTGCAAGCTCATCTCATAAATATTTAAGAAATACACCTTGTAGTTCCTTTCTGATGGAAACTGGTAAGGCACTCCCTTGATTTATCTAGTTGATGGTACCATGGAATGTTAACATTTTGCAAGTTAACCCAATCATTCATACTTGAAATGAAGTGAAATGAACAAACTGATTCTTCTTTGCTAATTTACTGGGATGTTTTGGGGAAAGAAATGAAAATGAGCTTTGGTGTATTTTTCTTCAGTTAAACCAGTCCCATGGTGAATGATATATCTTCACTAAGTTTATCTGCACAACTACTTGAACATGATAATGATGGTGGGAGTTCTCCTTGTCATGGTCATAGCTACAAAAAAAGCAAGTCCCAAGAGCTGAGTTTTTCCAGCCAGTTTGATGCGGGTGGCAAAATCATTATCCTGAGACTTCTGTATAAATGTTATTGTTGAACTTTTTGTGCCATTTTAGATGTGCATCAATTAACAATTTCAGTTATCGAAGGAGTGCTTCTATAACCATTGTCTTGAAAGCAAATATCAATTGAACCACTTTAGTTTGATGGTGCTTGTCAATGCTAATTTTCTTAGTGTGTTTATCCTGCATGCCTGGGTGTTGATTGTTTCAGGAGTTGTTTATGATTAAATTTCCATGCATAGCTGTTGTTTAAATAGAGGAACTGATTGTTTATGAATAATGGTCACTGTTACATGATATCTGAGCCTGGCTCTCCAACTTCTACTTGTAAAATTGCTACTTAAAAATTATTGTCTAAGTTTTATCTTTATTGGTGTTTCAGCGTTCCAGTGACAAGTCACCTTATATCAGTTCCGATACTGGGACTTTGGTATGTCATGTCTACATCAAATTGAACCACTATTATTTTTACTATTATGCCATGTACAATACTTTTTCTTGCTTTTGCAGTTTGTTTTCTTAACTGGTGGAGTTGTATTCCTTACGCTTATTGTGAATGGATCGACTACACAGTTTTTTCTACATATTCTTAAGATGGATGGGCTATCGGCACCAAAGGTACAATATTGTGATCTATTGTTATACAGCATATCTATAGTTCAAAGACAGACTTTGTTGATAATAAATGTAATGTAGATTAGATGTACAATGCTATAAACTATTACCACAAGCAACATGAGATGGGTGTTAAAACATTACTAAAGAGAGATGGATCTTGTCTACTATCCATATTCCATAGTACCATTACTACTACTCATTTTCAGAGAGATGGATCTTCCAAAGATATTATGAGATGGGTGTTAAAACATGAAATATCTGGTTTTGTAATCCGTTATATCACTAATGTTTCTCAATCTTATGTTTTGTCACTTAGTTACTTAGTTACTGTCTTTTAGGATTCATAGTAATAATTATGCGAGATTATTTTGGCCACCATGTCATAGATTTAACAACTGAAATGTTCATACATACAGGTCTCCATTGTATGTATGTTGAATTTTGTACATAAGATTGTGAATATAGTTGTTATAGCAATGTACTGGGTATTCTCTCGACAGCCTGTCCAAAATCAACAATTTTTGTTAATAACATTTTATGGCAGAGGCGAATATTGAATTACACAAAGTACGAAATGTTGAACAAAGCACTAGATGCCTTTGGTGATCTTGGGGACGATGAAGAACTAGGACCTGCTGATTGGCATACTGTTAGAAGATACATAACATGCTTAAATGATATGGATGGTGAACGAATACACCCTCATTCAACTGAAAATGATGATAATCCTGACCATATGAATTTGAAAGATATCCGAGTGCGCTTTTTAAATGGTAAGTTATCTATGACCTTATGTCCATAATACTTCAAATTATAATAGCCTGACTGTTTTAATTTCTTATTTTCTGTGTATACAGGAAATATGGTTTTTTTCCAGCTCCTGTAACCATATCGCACAGCTTAATTTTAATACACATTCTGATATTTTCCTTTCTAAAATCTAATAGCATTATAAATTTCTTAAATTACAGTTCACTACAACTGAACAAATGTAAAATATGTTCACTGCATAAATTATTCTTTTAAAAGAGATTCGATTCGGAACTCTTATATATCCAAGGTTCAATATTGAAATAAGAGAAATAGTTCTTGTTTGAGAGGGTATCCCTGTGTATTTATATATTCAAACAACCTTATCTCGCACTACCTTATCTCACACTTCCTCATTCCTCTCGATCCTCAAAGATTCTTCTATTTCTTCCTAACTGTAAGGACCAACACAAGGATGGAGTAATCACTACTTGTAACACTTGACTCTTTTTGCTAATAAAATATCCAAGATTGGATATAAACAATTCCTTGATTGAGAGGTTTTCAGAAACAAAAATAAAAGAAAAGAAGCTGTTTTCATTTGAAAGGGTATGCCTCTGTAATCATTTTGTTCAAACAAATAGGACATGGCCGTTTCTTTAGATCAATATGTATCTAACAAATAGAATGTCACAGACCCAATTTGTTATGTTCATTACATGATTATGATGTCTAACTTAATGTGATAATATAATTAAAGGTGTTCAGGCAGCTTACTGGGTCATGCTTGATGAGGGAAGGATCACTCAAACTACGGCCAATCTTCTAATGCGGTCTGTTGATGAAGCAATTGACCTAGTATCTCATGAAGCATTGTGTGATTGGAAAGGGCTTAAATCTTACGTGAATATCCCAAATCACTATAAGTTTCTACAATCAAGCATCATCCCTCGAAAGCTTGTTACTTACTATGCCGTTGAGAGATTAGAGTCTGCATGCTATATCTCTGCTTCCTTTCTCCGCGCCCATAGAATTGCAAGACAACAACTACATGATTTCATTGGTAAGATTTTCCTGCATTCTTTATTCCTTATACTGAATTGTGCAAGCTATGTGCTCTATATTTTCGTCTTTTGTTTCCTTTAGACACATGATTTTGATTGAGAAATTGTGGCTCTCTTTTAAGAAGTATTGAAGAACAATGCACCTATCTAGAAGTTTCTAAATGGTGTAGGAGAAGGAGTGTTCTAGAGAAATCAAGATTAGAGAACTCTACTTAAAATCTAGAGAAGTCTGAATAAGAAATAGTGTAGAGAATTCTAGATCGAATCTAGAGTGATACTCCTACACCTATACTCATATTCTACACACTATGCACATACACACTAAAACACTAACTCCTCTATTACATCATTTTCACTAAAATCACCCACCACATTCAAAACACTTATAATCACTTCTACTTTTCTTACAATAAGAAATTAAAATTTAACTCCTCTTCTACATCAATTTCACTAAAATCACTCACCTCATCAAAACACCTATAATCACTCCTACCTTTCTAACAAGAAGAAATTAACATTTTTTATCTAGAGAAAATCAGTGCAATGGAATGAGAAATCTCAAACAAATAAACAAAAAGGCCTCAAAATAGAATCCTATCTCTAACAATGTCCGACACAAAGGTTTTGAAATCTCTATGGTTCTTCTATTTTCTAACAAGAAGAAATTAAAATTTTGTATATAGAGAAAATTAGTGCAATGGAATGAGGAATCTCAAACAAATAAACAAGAAGACTTCAAACAACTATAATCACTTCTACTTTTCTAACGAGAACATTTTGTATATAGAGAAAAATGGAATATAAACAAAAAGCCTCAAACACCTATAATCACTTCTACTTTTCTAACAAGAAGAAATTAACATTTTGTATATAGAGAAAATCAGTGCAATGGAATGAGAAATCTCAAACAAATAAACAAAAAGGCCTCAAAATAAACCGAAACGTATCTCTAACAAGTTTTGAAATCTCTGTTCTAAGAAATTAACATTTTGTATATAGAGAAAATCTTTGAAATGGAATAAAGAATCTCAAACAAATAAACAAAAAGCTTCAAACCAGATCGGACAAAAAAAGTTTGAAATCTCTATGGTTTGACACCCAGACTCTAAACTTTGCACTTCCTTGATGTTCCTCAAAATTCTTCAAATCCTTTATAACCAAATTGACCAATATAAAACTGGAACAATGACACCAAAACACTTTGACCTCCATCATTTATGAGCCTCCAAAACTTAAAAAACAAATCCTAACCAAATTGACCAATATAAAACTGGAACAATGACACACAAAACACGTGACCTCTATCATTTATGAACCCACTTAAAGAACAAATCCTACAATGACACACAAAACACGTGACCTCTATCATTTATGAACCCACTTAAAGAACAAATCCTTGATAGAATGTGGCCATGGCTATGTCTATCATTTATGAACCCACTTAAAGAACAAATCCTTGATAGAATGTGGCCATGGCTATGTTTTACATTATTTGTACGTGAAGATTGAAGAAACACCAAATCCTTAATAGAATGTGGCAATGACTATGTTTTACATTATTTGTATGTGAAGATTGAAGAAACACCACCTGGATAATACAATTTTTGTTTTGTTTTGAAAAAAGATTGATGTTTTTAGTTTCAGATGATTATGGAAAGCATTTCCTATATGATTTGTACAATTTTATATGGATAAGGTCTATTTACATTAATCTATATAGCTCTCTGCACATAAAGTTTTGAAGATAAAGTAAGATGTTATGATTTTATGTCTTTTTAACTAGTTTTGGTTAATCAATTTAGTTTTTATGTCATTTCATTTTAAGTTAGGGTGCATTTAGACTTGGTAAAGTAGTAAGATGCTCTACAATGAGCCTTGTTTATGATTACATTATAATTAACATTTTTCATGTTGAGTGTTTTCAGTGTACTCCCAATTTCTCGTTTGTGTGAAAGTTCAAATGTGTGTACATGTATTGAAATATTGATTTTATTGGATTGAAAATCATATATATAGTTTAAGAGTAATAATTAATAGGTACCATCATTTTATCTCTTCAGTAAACTTTTGGGTTGAGAAATTATTATTCCATTTATTTTAGTGAAGCTATATAGAAGAGGAACTATTATCTAACTGGCTAGTGGATTGTCAGCATTCTTAAATTAGTGAAACATCATAATTAGAGTTATACTTTGGTTACACTAAAATAATATTTATGTGTTAATTGTTGGTTGTATGTACAAAATATAAAAGGTGGTATTTTTGTTAAAAATATTGAATTGGACTTTTTTTTTCTATTTTTTAGTAACGCAAAAGGCAGAAACAGAATTTGAAAATGAAACCAAAGAAGGTTTATTAGAAGATAAAGAGATGATCCATCTTCATGATAAATCGAACTAGATTGATTGAGTCACTTTCTAATATGTCCTTTATTTTTTTTTATTTGGTTTCAAATTGATTTCTAATTCACATCTTTTAACAAAAACCAATTGTCTATGTTATATTTCTTACATATGCATTGATAATTTAGGAGACAGTGAGATTGCAGCCACTGTAATTAGGGAAAGTGAGCAGGAAGGTGAAGAAGCAAGAAAGTTTCTAGAGGATATTCGTGTTACATTTCCTCAGGTATGCAGACAATAATATAGCCTACAGTACATAGTAATGGTTTATGAGATTTACAGTTAATAACATCTTCAGGTGCTACGTGTTGTAAAAACAAGACAAGTTACATATTCAGTTCTGAATCATTTGATTGAATATGTTCACAACCTAGAGAAGATTGGCTTATTAGAAGATAAAGAGATGATCCATCTTCATGATGCTGTCCAGGTAGGTTGTGCTCATCTATTTGTTATGGTTTTCTTTTTTGGGATTTTATCAATTCAAACTCAAAAGATAAATTAACTATCAATGGGGATATGATATGAGAGATAAATCTTGTAAATCCAGTTGTTAAAACATTGAAAACTATCAAATTAAGATTTCAAAATGAAACACTGTTAACATTGGAAACTATATTCCAAAATGAAACACCGTTAAATTTTTTTTTTCTATTAGGCGTTGTCTCATTCTCTTATCTCATTCTCTCCTTATAGCTTGAAAACTATCAAATTAAGATATCAAATTAAGATTTCAAAATGAAACACCGTTAACATTTTTCTATTAGGCGTTATCTCATTCTCTCCTTATAACTTGAAAACTATCAAAAAATGAAACAGTTAACATTGGAAAATATTAAATCAAGATTCCAAAATTTTTTATAGCTTGAAAACTATCAAATTAATATTTCAAAATGAAACACGGTTAACATTGGAAACTATCAAATTAAGATTCTAAAATGAAACACGTTAATATTTTTCTATGAGGCTATCAAATTAAGATTCTAAAATGAAACACCGTTAATATTTATCTCATTCTCTTCTTAGAGCTGACATGACTTGTCAATTGAAAAATTAAAATCAAAATTAGCGTGTAAAACCTTAAATTCTTTTTCATTCGTTATGATATTTGATAAAATATCCAATTGAATACAAAATTTATTGTTTTTTATATATTTTCAATATATACTCCATTTTAATTATTATTAGATACATTTAAGCATTAGTAAACTCTATTTTAATTAATATTAGATATATTTAAGAATAGTAATCAAATACGATATTATACATGAACTATCAATATATTATACTTGTAAATATATCATTATTATCATGTGGATATTTGTTCAATATATGTTAGTGGACACAAATCAATATCGCAAAATATCAATGTTATATTGTAGCCACAAAACATCGATATTATATTGTACCCGTGAAATATCGATATTATGTTGGATACAATATTGCGAAATATCGATATTGATTGTGGACTTTTGATATATATTATTGGATGAATATTAATATGATAAAAAGTGTAAAGATATTAATATTATCATACGGATATTTGTTCGATATATATTGTTGAACAAAAATCAATATCGGAAAATATCGATATTATATTGGATACAATATATAGAAAATCATCAATATTGATTGTGAACTATCGATATATATTATTGGACAAAAATCAATATCGCAAAATATCGATATTATATTGGATACAATATCACAAAATATCGATATTGATAGTGGACTATCCATATATATTGGATAAATTTAGAGATTTAATTTTTGTATCAATGTTGATATCTTAAAAGTTATATATTGAAAAAATATCTACATATTATTGATATTTTACAAAGCGTTATATATTGATAGTCCACTCAATATTTCAGGTTTGATTACTATACAATAGTAATTTAAGTGGAGTATATATTGAAAGTATACAAAAAAACAATAAATTTTGTATTTAGTTAGATATTTTTATCAAAAATCATAACTAATAAAATAACAATTTAAACTTTTATACTCTAATTTTATTTAATTTTTCAATTAAGTGTGATTTAGGTCGTCTTTCCAGTTATGGAAAGAGAATGAAATAATGCCCATGGGAAGAGAATGAAATAATGTCTAATAAAAAAAAAATGTTATGATCGATTAATTTTGGAATCTAATAAAGAAATGTTATGATCGATTAATTTTGAAATCTGAATTTGATAACTTCCAATTATTCATATTGGAAAGATAATGAGATAACATCTAATAAAGAAATCTTATGATCGATTCATTTTGGAATCTTAATATGATAACTTCCAATTATATATTGGGAAGAGGATGAGATAACGGAAATGTTAATATGCTTCATTTCGGAATCTTAATTTGATAATTTCCAATTATATATTGAACAAATATCTGCATGATAATATGGATATATTTACAAATGTTATATATTGATAGTCCACATAATATTTCGTATTTGATTACTATCCTTAGATGTATTTAATAGTAATTCAAGTGAAGTATATATTGAAAGTATATAAAAAAAACAATAAATTTTGTATTCAATTGGATATTCTATCAAAAATTATAACTAATAAAATATCAATATAAACTTTTACACTCTAATTTTAATTTTGATTACTATCCTTAGATGTATTTAATAGTAATTCAAGTGAAGTATATATTGAAAGTATATAAAAAACATTACATTTTGTATTCAATTGGATATTCTATCAAAAATTATAACTAATAAAATAACAATATAAACTTTTACACTCTAATTTTAATTTTTCGATTGAGTGTGATTTGGGCAGCCACATCAGCTATGAGAATAGAATAAGCCTAATGGAGAAATGTTAATGTCGTTTTATTTTGGAATCTTAATTTGATGTTTCCAAAGCTATGAGAATAGAATAAGCCTAATAGAGAAATGTTAATGTCGTTTTATTTTGGAATTTTAATTTGATGTTTCTAATCTTTAAGTCCTGATAAGATTTATCTTGAAAATGAGATAATCTCTAATAGAGAAATATTACTGTCATTTTATTTTGGAATCTTAATTTGATAGTTCAATCTTGAAAATGAGATTATGTCTGATAGAGAAATGTTAATGTCATTTTATTTTGGAATCTTAATTTGATGGTTTCCAATCTTTCAAGTCCTGATAAAAGTCTTGATAAATTTATCATGAAAATCAGATAACACCTAATAGAGAAATGTTAATGTCATTTTAGTTTGGAATCTTAATTTGATTCATCAGATTCATCTTTCATATTTAACTTATCTTTCGAATCTGGATCGATAAAATCCCTTCATTTTAAGGTTTTCATTTGAAAGTTGTAATGAATAAGATTTGATCTTTTTTTCAGACTGACTTGAAAAAGCTCTTGAGAAATCCACCTTTGGTGAAAATTCCAATAATACGGGATCTGATATCAAGCAATCCTCTACTGGGAGCCCTACCAGACATGGTGCGTGAGACGATAGCAGTATCTACTAAGGAAACATTGAAACTATCAGGAACAACTCTTTACAGGGAGGGATCAAAGCCAGCTGGTATCTGGTTAATATCAAACGGAGTAGTGAAGGTATATAGAAATTGTATTTGCTATAAGTTCTATTATGACTTGTATCTGATATTTATTTGTAGCTCACTCATGATTGTCGGTTCTGAGCAGTGGTCAAGGAAAAATATGAGTAATAAGCATTTTCTGCACCCAACTTTTACTCATGGAAGTACCCTGGGTTTGTATGAAGTGCTTGCTGAGAAGCCATGCATCTGCGATATCACTACCGATTCCGTGGTGCTCTGCTTCTTTATCGAGGCTGAAAAAATATTTTCTGCATTGAGATCTGATCCTGCCGTGGAAGATTTCTTTTGGCGGGTAGGCATTTGTGGTACATTTTTTCGTATTATTTTTGTGGCCTATAAAGTTCCAATTATCACTTCCTTTGTCAGTTTCTGCATATTTTAGCTGGCTATAATGGATGCATTATCATCCCACAAGTGCACATTCTTGGTTGTGTTTCACTTGCATATTTGAAGGAAAAATTGTCTTTGCTTCAAGTGGTGTTCTCAAATATCTTATGAGCTGTGCCTGAAGATTTTATTCTTTAATCTGCAGGAGGGTCTCATTGTTCTTGCCAAAATCATGCTTCCTCATATCTTTGAGAAAATGACAATGCAAGATTTAAGAACACTTGTTGCTGAAAGATCAATGATGAATATATACATCAGAGGGGAGAGTTTTGAATTACATCATCAATCTGTGGGTTTCTTATTGGAAGGTTTCATAAGGTTGCAAGGTGGGCAAGATGAGCTGCTTACAGCTCCAGCAGCAATTTTACCACGTGTTGATCAAAATTTTCACCGATCCGAAACATCAGGTACATACATTACTTGTCTAAAATACATTTTCCTAATTGATATTATAGTCTCGTGTGTTTTATCTTGTAACAGTTCATAATCCTGCTTATTGCGCATGCTTTCAGCCTGTCTAGCATCCATCTCCAATTTTCAATCATATTTTCTCTTCACATTTGATGATGTTTTAGTGTTTAGTTTGAACGTCTGAGTGTTGGATAAGTAGATTGTGAAATCATCAATGATTTATTTAAGAACTCGGTTTCTTTTCTGTTTGTGATTAGTGATCACAGTCGAGCCTGATGACCTGACCTATGGTACTACAGTGCTATACTTGGTATTTTATTAAGTTAAATAAGTTTGCTTTAGAAAACTCCGTGGCGTGGATTCATAATGGATATTTCACTTCTATTTGTTGCATCTTAACATCCTTTCACATGTTTTCAAATTTCAACTGTGATACCATTATGAATAGTAACCTGGGAAGAAGCTGTTTTTCATTGATTCAGTATTGTTTATACATATGAGGTTATATTCTGTTGTTAATCAGCCAAAAATCAGGAACTAAGTTAATTTAGGAAATGACCTAACTGTTTCTGTTTCTGTTTCTTATCCCTAAATAAATAAAATCAGATTTGTATATTTCTCTGTGAAGATCCATCTAATTTCCTTCCATTCCCAGCACAACAGCTACCATATCCATTTCCATAGTCATGTAGCATTAGTTCATTTTAAATTCTCCTTGTAGGCTCCAGAGCAGGAAGTTTCTATAATCAAGTTTCATTATATCAAGTTGAGACGAGGGCAAGAGTAGTCATATTAGATATTGCTGGATTTGAGGCTGGCAGAACTCTTCGAAAAAGGTCATCATCATTAATATCACATTCGGCTGATCATCTCTCTGGAACTCTTGGTCTAATGAGTTGGCCTCAGCATGTTTCCAATTCCAAACGTCAAGATCAGAAAGTGGCCGACGAACAAGGAAACAATTTGTCTACAAGGGCATTGCAGCTAAGCATGTTTGGTAGCATGGTAATTTTAATATTATCCTTTCTTTCTCCTTTGTTATAACTCTCTAGATTTGTGTGTTTTATCTACTTTTACGACAATGCTGCTTCATTTTCAGATAAACATACGAGGACGGCGTGCTAGAAGTTTTCCAAGTAGGAGAGTGATGCCAGCTCACAGTCTCTCATACCCGAGAGTTCCTTCAGCCCATGCACGACATCGAATGGTCTCTGTTAAATCAGAAGGGTCCAACACATTGCGAAAGAAACTTGATATGCAAGAAGATAAACGAGAAAGCAGCGGGTCACAACCTAAAAAATTGCGTCATGAAAGTCATGCAACAAGAGATGACTCGAGCGATGATTCTGGCTGTGAGGACGAACATATAGTAAGAATCGATTCACCGAGCAGATTGTCTTTTCACCAAGCTTCTTGAAGCCCTATTCAGATCATCATCATTGTTGTATAATAGTTGTTGTCTCTGTTTTCTGGCACTTGTCGATTCGTCTCTGTAATAAAACAGCAAGAAATTTCATATGCACAATATGTAGGTGTTTGTGATATTATGTAACAACAAAAACTATCATGTATACCTCTCCATTTATTAAAATATATATATAACAAATAATCGTAAACATTTTTATTCTAACATTTTCAACATACATCATCTTTATATTAATGATTTTGGAGTAAAAGATGTGAGATGAAATATTATTTGTAACAAATGATATAGGGTTATAATTTAGAGATTTTAAGTTATGATTATCTACAAATCCAAACACCAAATAGATTAAAAAATTAAATCCCAAAATGGAAACTCCATTTATGATATAGGAATTTGTGAAGGTGAGAAAAGCAAGAGAGTGAAGTGGGTGTTTCAGAAGAATGAAAAAGAAAGAAAAGAAAGCGTGAGCACGAGTTTGTACTACTTAACCAGTGTCTATTTCTTTTTTCTTTTTTTTTTTTGTCTTGTTATGTCAATTAATAAGTGAGATAGTGATACATACACTCATCTTTCTCTATCTTGATAGAGATATGCAGTGTGTTCCCTCTGCCACCATCATATGCTATGTCCTGTCTCCCTTAAACCAATGGCCATAATCTAATATCACTCTTTAAAACAAAAACAAAATCTAATCACTCTTAACTTTTCCACATTTCAATTGTTTGGACTAGGATACTCAATTTAGTTCAAAGAATTATAATCCATAATTTGATAACAAATTGTTATGGTATTGAGTATTTCACACCCATGCTTGATCAAGAACCGAAGTGTTTATAGTATGTGGACTCAAGTGTAATGCTCTTTATCCAACCATTTTATTGATATAGTGTATATATAATATATGTTTATTCATGTATTTTATTGAAAGTCCTTGATGCCACAAAATCAAATAGTGTATTATTTTTCTATCATAAAAAATAATTTTATTATTTTTCTACCACAAATTATGAAAATTGATAAAATTGCCATTATGATAAAAATTAGAAATCACTTTGCAGTTAATGACTTACACAATATTGAAAATCATGTAAGGCAGTCTGTGCGTAATGATTTTTGACTTTTTTAGTAGGGTAATTTTATCATATTTTTTATTTGTGGTAAAAAGGTAGCAAAACTATCTTTTGTGGTAAAAAATGGAATCTCTTATATCCATCATGATATTATTGTCATCGAGGCCTTTTATTGAACTGTCGAATGATATACAATACAATGTGTTTATAACGTTAGTTCAAAATTTATGTGTTGTGTCAAATTTTACAGGCTTAAAATTTAAAATTTTAGGGATTTAATTAAAATTCATCTTCAAAATTTGATCCTTGGCATGTATCATCAAATCCATTCTTTTATAACATTTCGTTTACTTCATTGATGATAGAAAATTTCAAAATTTTGTATATTGAGAAAATCGTAATCATACTTATAATGCACACAATATAATTATTTGTTTAGGCTGTTTAA
Source organism: Scutellaria galericulata (assembly GCA_946896805.1). Classification (NCBI taxonomy): domain Eukaryota; kingdom Viridiplantae; phylum Streptophyta; class Magnoliopsida; order Lamiales; family Lamiaceae; genus Scutellaria; species Scutellaria galericulata. The sequence continues at coordinate 16,164,832 of OX335791.1, read as the reverse complement.
TAGGATTTTAATTTTCCAAAAAACTTATATTAGACCATAATTCAGTAATATGGAAGTCATATAGAACCCTTACTCATACTCAAAATTCATTTAAACATTTTTATTATCTCTAATTGTAGATTATGGACAGTGAGTTGACTTATCTTCCAAATTAAATATATGAGACAATATTATAATAACATATTATTTAATTCATGTATATTTTTGTACTATAAAAATTCATATGAGACGATTTTATAAATAGATGTGAAATGAGTCTCACGACCTGCTAATCAAACCCATTTATGGAGTGTGCATGAGTTATAACTTGGTCATTAACTATCTCACTGAATATTAAATTGATAAAACGGTGTATCACTCATTCACTGTCATCCTAATTACATTAGTCAACACTACTTCATATTTATATATTAAATACCAATTGTATTCAAAAACCAAAAAAAAAAAAATGTGATTGACAAAATCATGGAAATATCAAGTGACAAGTAACCATTCATTTGTCTAGAAAAAAAAAACAAGTGGGGTGCCACAAAAACGTCACCTAAATTTTATTGACCTCCACAAATCAACCTAATCATTGTGGATTTGTGTCAAAGATTGAAAACTTAAAATTTACAAATTCAACAGCTGTTTCTCACTTACTTTCCAAGACTAACTGATAGCATAGCAACCACTTAATTAAAGTGTGCATTAACCTAGCTAGTGCATATATATATGTTAAATCTTTCAATTTATTTACTCCACTATGTAAATAAATATATAACTTTTATTGTTTTTTTAATCTTATAGTTGTTATGAGTTCTGTTCACACTATTAGCTTATAACAGTCAATTATATAAATGGATCCTCTCTGTCAATCAAACGTTTTATTATAGATAAGAAATCAAATTAAATAATGTGGCCAAAAATTGAGGATATTTTTTTGTTGAAATGCCAAAGTTTAACGACCCATATTGACCCTACGAACAAAACGACATAACATTCTAACTACTCTGACTTTTATGCTCGTTCACAAATTAAAATTATATTGTTATTGAAATTAAGTTATGATAATCATTCATTTGAAATTTTTAATACATATTTTATTCAATATTTCAAAATAATCACTAAAATAAATATTATTATTAATTAATATATTATATGTTAAAATAATAAAATATAAAATGAAACAACAAAATATAATCAATGATATATATAATAGTTTTCCCTTTTAATTAAGTTTTGTTGCTGTGGTAAAATGAATTCCCCAACAAGTGCAATTATTTGAAGTCGTGTACAATGATTACAGCAGTGCGTACCCCACCTTCGGCAACCCCTTGAATTACTCATAGTGATTATATAATAAAAATAAATAATGATACACATTTAAACTCTCAAAATAAATAACCTCGAAAATCATGGCACCACTATTACGTAAAATACAAACATGAGAACCAAAATTATACATTTGAATGTCAGAAAACAATAATTGCAAGAATTAGTTACATGTTGTGCAATATGTACGACAAAAATGGCACTTTTAGATTAATTAATTTGTACCTAAAAGGTTATTCCATCATTTTTTTGACATGAGGTGTTAAAGAAAAAGTTAAATTTCATAACAAAATCCAATTTATAGTTTATTTCTTAATTCTAAATCCAATTTTTAAAATTTCTCAATAAAGAATTCCATTTAATATTTAATTTTCTCAATTTAAGACAGATTGAGTTCTCAATTTAAAAAAAAAAAAATTCCTTTTTTTATTTTTAATTATATTTATAAATTTATTTATATTTTAATATATATTTTTTTTAGATAAATTAAGACAAGTTGGTACAATTTTAAAACGATTTTCATCCGACTTATATTGATTTATATGTGTATATATATAATTAATACATTATATAAAATTAAGATTCTTTTTATTTTCTTAATTTTATTAATAAAAGCACAGAAACTCAATTTTAGTATTAATCAATTTTATATAAATTATATTTTATGAATTAATTATATATATGTATTTTTTTTTTTTTGTTTATAAATCAATACAAGTCGGATGAAAATCGTTTCAAAATTACACTAACTTGTTATAATTTATCCAAAATATAAACACATATTGAAATATTAATAAATCTATAAATATTATTAAAAAGAAAAAAATAAAATGAAATGTTGTTTTGAATTGAGAACTCAATCTAAATTTCAAGTTTTAAATTGAGAGAAAAAAAAAAAGTTAAATTGAGTCTCTTATTAAGAAACTTTAAAAATTGGGTTTAGAATTGAAAACTAAACTATCAATTGGGTCTTCTTATGAAATTTATCCTTAAAAAAAATAATGATAATAATTATTATTATCTGACACGATACAATGTAATGATTTTGTTTCTTTACTTTTTTGTCTGTGAATTAATTAATACTATTTTTTAGGAAGAATAATTTTTAACCACGAATTTGTTGTATTCAAAAGTAGCAAAGTTTGTTTGTTTTACCTTTGTCGCATGCGCCGTACCTCATTCGCATGCTCTCTTTATTATTAATATAATATATATATATATATATATATATATAGTAATACATATATTAATGTATATTAGTAATTAAAAATAAGAAAAAACTATTTATTATAGAAGATTCGCTTTTTTTTAGGAAAGATTTTCATTATATCTTTATTGGCAAGTTTATACGTTGAAAATATAACTAAATTAATAATTGTCTCAACACATTATTCGGATGTGCAATCAAATATGACATCAAGATCTTGTCGTTGAAAATCCACACATTAAATGACTTTTAGATAATTATTAATATTTTTTTTTATTTTAGTCTCAATTAAACTATAAATATTTGTGTTTGGTACAGTATATGAGAAGGCACAATTGAATAGAACTCAAATTGAATCCAAGTCTATATATATTCGACACAATAAAACTATTACACTTTTTAGTACTACATACACAAACTCTTTAGATACATCTATTTACATTCCAACTTCAAATTGGGATCTCGTAACTCTATCATTTTGCAATTGCATACATATATCATTTTAATACGTACACTTTACGTGTCTAATATCATGATATCATAATTCAACATATGACAATTGAAACGAGGATCTTATATCTTGAAACCTCATGAAAATTTATCTCAACAAATTAAAAATGCCTCGTTTTTGATCCACCTTTCTCCATATATCAACCTCTAGTTCGGATAATAGTTATAGTGCCTCTCCCTTGGGTGTGAATCCTTGTGAACGCCACCACCGTCTTGCCAGACAACCCCGGTCCGTCCGGAGAAACGAGGGGTCGGCAAGCAAAATCCCCCACAGGGTGGCGCACCGGCCGTGTTGGCGGCATTAGGATTCGCTCGTTGATGTCGTTCAACGTCATATCCCCTTCGAATCCTCCCGGTTTCACTAGAGCAAAAGGATAAACCACCTTTGCTAGCATCCTCGACTTTCTTTTCTCTTGGGACCCTGATATACATATTGATGTAATTCTTGATCGATATTTAATATCACATGATATTTTAAAATCAAAATAGAGTATCAAAGTAATTCGATTTGGTTTGTTTCAAAATTCAAATAGATTAACTTTAATTTGAGAGAAACTTTAGATCTAAAAAATTTAGCATACTTTCATGAATTTGGTGACAACTTCGTTATTCATTTCTAATAATGAACTAAATGAAAATTTAAAACTTAAAAATGAGAGAAAATACAAAATTTTAACCAAGATAACATATGGGAGACATGTCGAGACCATGAAGACATAGCAGTCTTTGTTTATGAATTAAAGAGGAATAAAATCTATCTCTTTTCTCTTTTTTTCTTTTTTTATTTATTATTTTTATTTTCCACCCAAATACAGTTAATTAGTGCATTTGGTCAATCCCAATTTGCAGCCTTTGTGAGGAAAAGACAAGTGCAGGTAACATTTTGAGGGATAAAGTTGATTGATTCTAACAAATCCAATTCCACTCTAACAAAATGAAATTAAAATGAGTTGTTTTTAGAGAGAGAGAGAGAGAGAGAGACCTGCAGAAGAAAAAATGGGGTCTATGCAATATAGGTTGTCTTTCTCAGGTGTCCACTGCTTGTCTTCTGATTCTTTATCATGAGATGATGAATTTGATGAATCATACGTTTCTGAATATTTTCTAGTCTCTAATTCACCTCTTTTCATATCTGCATCCAAAAACTTCATTTCATCAGTATCATCCACCAAGAATGATATTAATTTCTAATTAATTAAGTATGTATGTACACCAATATTTAACTCATGATTCAATCTCTCTCTAGAAAAAAACAAAAAGACAAAAGACAAAAAAATTACCAGAAATTGAGTGAGTGAGGGTAGTATCAAAGTCTTGGTAACAATTCTGGATGAGGTTTGATGCCCAGCAATTCTGCATAAAGTGGCAGAGAATAATTAATTAAACATGCACACCAAGATAGAAACAAAATATGCAAGAATTCTTGAGAAATATATGTATGATTAATATATACAACTTATAAATGTTGATAACAATATTACATTTATATAATTAAATACAAACCTTGATAGAGCCATCAATTAGCCTTCTTCGCTTGGAGCTGAACTCAAAGAGCACATCTTGAAGATATCCAGTGGAGAAATCATCATAATCTTCATCATCATCATCATCATCAACTAATGAAGAGTAGTACTTATAATCATTATCACATGCTGATGCTGAGCTAATTCTCTCCATATCATCTGCTTAGTTATCAATTCACACCAATTAATCACATGCATGAGCTAATTAATTAGTACATTGCTCTCTCTCTCTCTCTCTCATCTCTTTCTCTCTGTGTGTGTGTGTGTGTATGTATAGAATAAGTAATAGATAATAGGTAGCATTAATAGTGTCATCAAAGTTGGGTAAAGAAGAAAGAAAGAAAAAAGCAAAGGGAGAAGAAGAAAAGAGAGAGATGAATAAATAAATTGGTAGTAAAAGTGGAATGCACATACATAGAGACATGTCTGCGATGAAAACTCCAAGATTATGAAGATCCCAACCAACACTTCTGCTGCTGCTGAAAGCTATGGACTCAATATCATCATCTCTCTCTCTCTCTCTCTCTCTCTCTCTCTCTCTCTCTCTCTCTCTCTCTCTCTCTCTCTCTCTCTCTCTAGCTACTATATACATATCCATCTTCCTCATCTAGCTATATCTACATCATTTATTATCTGCAATTACAAATTAATTTCATATAATGCTTTTACTAAAATATGTTAGTATTACGTAGTCATGTGCTACTAGTACTAGCTAATTATTTGATATAGATTGGAATTAAAGAGTTTATAATTTCAAAAGTATTAGTTAATTGGATTAGTAGTTACACTTACAAAGTCATGTTGGTGCTATTGGTGTTGTCAACCTAATTAAGAGTTATTTGGCCTAGTCTAATTTCTATTTTCTAAATCTTGATTTTAATTTTTATATAAATACTGTAAGACTGCTAGCAACACAAGACACAATTAAACAATATTTAAATTGGACACAAAACAACTACTAGTACACATGATATGAGATTAGATAAGCATAGTAGACAAACATTTTTCCTAGGAGATGGAAATTCGTAATAAATATTAAAGTCCTGTTATAATGAAAGAAATACAAATGTTATTATATTTGTTTCGATTTCTGTCTACGACTGTTCTTTATTCGATCTTCAACTACCAAATATGCATCTACAAGTTATTAAAACAAATAAAAAATTGGTAGAAAAGTTGTTGCTTGAAAGTCACTTACAGCATCTCCAAGAGTTGGAACCTTTTTTTCTTTTTCAAGTTTTGCATAATTTCAGTGCCAAATTTATCGCTAACCTAAATGTACCTCCAATTGCTTTCCTGATATGAAGATTGCTAGATATTTTTTTTCATTTATAAAATTTTACGTATTTAGCCTTATTTATGTCTATTAAAACGATATAATAATACAATATTGGTTTGACTTAATATTTTAAAAATTAATCAAAGTAAAAACAGGAATTATATAAATCTGAAGAAGATAAATACAAAATTAAAACAATACTTTCACAGTAAAATTTGAACATAAACATAAATAACATAATAAGATTCAGTAACATTTAGAATTAGAAAGTTGGTACCACAGATGATCAATCAAATGCACATTTTAAAGTTAGAAATGCATGAGTCTCTTTTTGCAAGTTTATGAACGTAGTTCTTTTAATTATTATTATTTAAATAACAATTTTTTCAAATTTTCAGACTTTTAATTTTCTTTTTTTACATATAAAATAAGTAATGAACTTTAAAATCAATCGGGATACAATTAAAACTCTTTTACAAATGTTAGGGAAAAAAAAAAATCTTGCTCCAGATATATAAATAGTGCAATATATGTTAGATGGGCTTTTCTCCACAAAAAAAATGACGATAGGTGACCTCAATTCAAATGGGAGGTTTAAATTCATAAAATATATTATGTAAAGAAGAATTTCAATAAGTGAAAAAAGATTAAAAAATTAGCAGTAGTTGATAAAGCATAATAAAGAGGGAATTATAGAAGGACAAAAAGGGGATGATTTTAGAAGAGAAGGTAACAGTGAGTCAAAAGAGGGAAATATGTTTATTGGGATTCGGAAATTGCTCAACTTTTATCATATTTCTGTAAATGTTAGGGTTGTGGTGGGGTTAAAGTAGGGGACTAAATTATTGCATTGGTTATCATAGCATGTTTCTATATCAAATAAAGAGAGATTTTTGAAAACCAATCTAAGAGAAACTAGCTATATACCTAACTCCAATATTACATTCTTTATTTGTAAAAAAAAAAAAAAAAAAAAATCGCGTCACATTGTTTCATGGATTACATTTTATAAAAAAAATTAATTGCAGGAATTTTATTAAATTATCAGTGATTTTGCACACAAATAACTGATTTTTTTTATGTGGTCATGATATATAAAATCTATACGGATTTGATACTTAAACCACTAAACTAATTTTTCGACAGTTTTACTGGATTTTGGCAAGTGACTTATGCATGACACATTTTTAAAGGTTTTTTTGTCCAAACAATTGAATTGTTGTATTTTTGCTGTGTAATTAAAGATTTTTTTTAATACAACAACTAAAATGTTTGGAAAAAAAAAAAAACTCTTAAAAATATGTCTTGGGGAAAATGGTTGAAAAAATAGTTTGGGTCAAATCCATATCGTTCATGTATATCAATGCCACAAAAAACTCAACAGTTTATATACAAAATTGTTGATAGTTTGATAAGATAAATAAGAATCTCATCAAAATTAATCTTCATTCGAATCTGGTAAACAAAACACCATCTTACAAATCAATATATACATAGAGACAAGTAACCTATGAGACTCTGTTTCATTAAATTACATTCATGAAATGGTTTTGTATAAATTTTCGTGTAAGTAAAATAGAATAGAGACAATATAGTTTACTTTTCAAATAAAATAAAAAATAATAATAATAGAGACAATATAAGATTGGAATATTATGTGTGGGTAAGATGTTGGTTTGAAGGAAGAAGTGCATGGTGATGGGACAAAATTCAAACTGGGTTTTCTCTTTTTTATTTTCCTTTGTGGGATGGTTTCCAACTGTTTTCTCTTTTTGGTTTTTGATTAGGTGACTTTTGATTCACTCTTGCTGTTGTGGGCCCATACCAATCTCATTCAACCTGCTTTTTACTTTTTTTTTTTTTTTTCCCAATTTATTTCAAAGATTTGTTAGACATATATTCTTTGAGTGGTTGGGACTTGGGGTTTGAAAAACTTGGTCAATACAAAAAATAATCATGGCCACAGTCAAACTTCTTCAAGGCCAAGTGTGTGTTTAGGGACCATGTAATGGCATGGTGCTCTCTAATCATATGTCATGAAAATTGAAAAAAGAAAAAAAATATCACTATCTTTTCAAAAAAATTATGATTTTATCATATAACGTTTTGAATGTAATCATAATATTTATTAATTATTACAGTTCAAACCATAATTTTAATTTTCAATGATAGGAGTTCACATATCCGATATATATGTCACATCAAATGCCATACAATTTCTAAAAAACGAAGGTTAAATTGTCAAAAAAAGAAAAATTTATATTTTAAAAATTTACAATTTTATCATGATGTCTTTTTTAAATTAACTTAAAAATTTCATTCATTGTTATAGTTCAAAAGATCTCATATATCATTTATCAAATGTTTGATCCTTATGTGAACTCGCTATCTCACTATCCCATTTTATTTTGTTAGTCATTACTGAATGTATTATTATTTGGCCTTCATGCAAAATAATATAATCTGTAAAAAGTGATTAATAACAACAAAAAATTAAGTCGTAATTCTATTACATAAGCTTATTAATTGCTACGTGTAGGGAAAAATCGTGTTAATAACTTTCCTCCAAAGAAAAACAAAATCGAGCTTAAATACTTGTGGTCAAGTTAGCAAAATCCATTGGGCCGAGCCATCCATGATACTTTATCGGGCCGGTCCAACTCAACATTCTATAGTAGGTTTGGGCTTCAACATCACAGCATTGGGTTTCACGGAAGATGCTTCCCTCCCATGTCTCTTGTGTAACTGGTGCATAAATCTTAGATTCATGCACTCAGGTGCGGTTGGATCGGATATGATCCGAATTCACATTTTTTTTATGATCTTTATATTATGTTAGTCATACATTTATGTTATATTTTTATGTCCAAATAACTTTAGTACAATACTTCAACTTAAAAAAAAAAAAAAAAAAAACGGATCTTTATATTTTGTTAGTCATACATTTATATTATATTAGGCATATTTATGTACAAATATCATACGTTTATTGGATACTTTAACTCCATAAAAACCCTAATTTCGGCACAATTTATATACGTTTACCTTTATGTGATATTACTTGTACCTTTATGTATATTATTCATACTATTATATTAATATAATCATACATTTATGTAATATATAAATGTACGATTAACATAACTAAAATGTATGAAAGATTAATATGTCTGTCTAAAAAAAATGTTAAGGTACAATTAGCATTATTAAATGTATAACTAACAGAACTAAAATATATGATACTACTAAAAAGGTATGACCTTTGGGCCAATGTGTGTGTGACCTTAGACTATATTTACTAACAACCTTCCACAACCCAACCTCTTAATAAAAAATTCATTTATGTCTCCTCCACATACACAACCCAACCTTTACAATTTTCACACTTTATCAATGACTCAACCCAACCTAAAAAAACTTTTTATTTAATTATTTAATAATTACATATATTTTATAATCAATTTTTTTTATTATTTGAAATGTGTACGAAATATATTAAATTATATGATATTCCAAATTCGTAATTATAAAAAAAAAATATGATACACTTAAATAAGTTACAATCTCAATAACAAAAATAAAAGATAGTAGACAAAAGAGATGATTTGAGATTGTGATTCAAAATATATCAATATTAGTCTTTATTTATAGAGGAAAAAAATTACGAAATTTGGTAATTTTTTTTTTTTATAAATAATTGAGTGTATAAAAATTATCTCAAAAAAAATCACATAAACCAATTTTTATTTGACAAGTGGCATGATTGTCCTTGGAAAGTGTGCACACCCTCCAAATGGAGAGGTTGTGTTCCCGACCGGTTCGTGGAAAAAGCCCTCGATTTTGATTTTTTTTTTTCTTTGTCCTTTTCTGAAGACCGGTTGCATGACTTCTCTAATAAACATGGTCTTAGGGATGTGTGGACGCACGTGGTGGGCTGGATCGATCCGGATGCATGGATTTAGGGTCCGTGCACCAGTTACACAAAAGTTTTTGTGCACATATAATTACCGCATTCTATAATTATTGAAGATGTTTCATGAAAGATAATTTATTTTATATCATATATAATATAGTACAATCCAACGAATTACCTATTTATCATAAATATATATTAATGTGTAAATCGTTGATATATAATGTATTAAATTTATTTATTAATTACATGATATCTAATTTTAAAAAATAAAATTTTTGTACATAAATGATAAACATATTAAAACATATTGTCCCGCACGTTTTCTTAACGTAACAAAATGCAAATAAACTATAAATACAAGACAACTTTCCTATTTCAAAACTTTCTAAAGCTTAAATAATTATGGTACTGTTTTTTACTTTCTTTTTTGCATGATTATTTTTAAGTGTTATCGATCCTCAAATTTCAGTAAGTGATCATAATTGACACGTTATTTATCGTCTCTTGACCCAGTACTTTAGCATCACCACATGTTAGACATATAACGATATTAACCGATCTTTACAAAACTATATTGCAAAGTTTAATATTATTTTCTTCTTTATTGGGATAGATTGTGAGATGAGTTTTATTATTATTATTTTTAATGGAAAAAGAAACTATATTTGGTTAGTTGTCTTTCCTCTAGAGATCCAAGCAGATGGGCAAAACTGTCATTTACTTTGAACCCGTTTAATGTACACAGGTTCAGTCTAGGTCGGAGCAGCATTCGTCCACCACCACAACCACCACCGAGGCGGCAATCCATGAACCTCTTCTACCCAAATGCAACTGGGCCTTGTTCCCTTTCACGTGTTCCAATTTCCCCACTCCCATTCTCGCTCGCCAGAACCCATAAGGAACGCGGTTCCCAACTGTTTATGCGATGGAACTTGAATTCCATTGCAGATAAATTAAGTCGCAGCAGCGTTACCGCTAGTAATGACAGCAGTAGTGGCCGTAACAATGGCGGCGGTGAAGTGCGGGAAGAATGCGAGGAGTGCGTGGAAGTGATAGTAGTAGGTAGCCGGAAAGATGCTGTGCTGGACTTCTGCTCTGTCTCGCCTTTCCTTTCCCCTGTTCTCAGATTTTGGTATATATGCTATTCTACTCCTTTTCTCTTCTTTGTTGCATTAAATTCTTACGTAGGGATGTGGGTGTTGTATATGTATAGTGCTCCCTCCATCCCTTAACATTTGCACCCTTATCTGTGCACAGTTTTTAAGAAAAATTGAATGATTGCTTTATAAATGAGGGTATAAGGTTCAATTCTACTTTTTCTAATGGAGGGATTAGTTTGAATGTTTGTGAAAAAATAATGACATTGTGTGTAAATAAGTGTGTATTGTGAGGGTAAGAATTGTGATAAAATTTGTCATTTTTGGGTATGCAAAGTGTTTGGAGACAGACTAAAAAGGAAAGTGTGCAAAGTGTTAAGGGACGGAGTGAGTATATTCTTACCAGGGGCTTGATAACGAAGGTTGGGGAATAGGATAGGCTTGTAATGTGATGCTGATGGATTGAAGCTGATGAGGATCCGAGAAGTTAGAACTAATGAGATTGCTTAAATTTTGTATCCTCGGGGTTCTTTTGTGCGATTGGGAGGATTGTTTAATGGAATGCCATACGGCATTCTATGATGGTAGGACCTACTTTTTGTCCACACTGGCAAAATGTGTACATACAAGAAATGCATTGGTTAAAGAAAATGTGCAGTAAAAGGGTAGGGACTTGAACCTATGAAATCATTGGAGGTAAAATGTGGAGAGTATTGAAGTGTGTGTTTTCTTGGTATGCTTGATAGATGGTAATTGCTGTGGCTAAAAAAAGAGGGGGGGGAGGGGATTTTCTTGTTTATTTGTGCTAGTGTGGAAAACTAATGACAGATATGAAGTTGGTATAGCAGATAAGAGGTTTTCTATGGCTTTAATCCACTGAGAAAAAGCTTCAAAGGAAACAAATGATTTAGAATTGGTGGACAATATAAGCTTTTAAGTCTCAGAGATTTGACAATTTCACTCTGATGTCGAAATCCACAATTGAAAGGATCATGTTGTTTTACTAGTTATTCTATAGTTATTTTAGAACCCATGTTGGTTGTCTTTGATTGAATGATGTAGCCATCATCTTCAAAGGATTTTCAGTGGCTTAAAACCACTAAAAGCAGAATCTTTTAGCTTTGCCATCTTGAAATTGTTGTGATTAGAAATTTGTTGATGTGCACTGTCTCTTGAAGATCTGTTTGCTATTACTTAATATTATATGATGTTCTTGCCAATGAAGAATGCAATTTTTGTAAACCTGAAATAATAAATTACCCAGAGAGAACCCCACTGGGTCATCTGGTTGACAAGTTTGATTGGAGGTCTCAGTAGAAGTTTGGATGTCTTTGCTTAACCTCAATTTTGACTGTGACAGGAATATTCTTGGTTATGACTCAGAACAGGTGCGACTGCAACAGAAGTTAACTAGAAAAGGTTAAACATCTGAACTCAGGTGTCCTTCTGTGACCTGTAATTATATGTTTATTTCTTTGGTCAATGTCTGGAAATTATATCAGCTAAAATTATATTATTTGCTTCACATCTTATAGTAAAGTGCTGTTGATTTTGATTGTTGTTTATGATTGAAAGCCTTAGTGCAACTTGCTACAGAGTATGCATATAGTTGTGGATTTATGGCTAGAACATACACCATGGATGAGTCAGCCTTAGGGTGAATTCTTAGTTTCTTCCTTAACAATCTTACTTAACATGTATTTAGTGCCAAAATATTAAAATCAGTAATTCTTCATAGATGAACAAATCAAGACTCAATCTTGATTCCGAGTAACCATACCCACTGCCATCAATCAGCTATAACACCACTAACCTGTTACCAGCATCATTATGGCGATCTTCGTTTTTGGGTGAGGAGTGGGGACATATTACAAATTTCCTTGAACTGTACAAAAAAATGGTATTGGCTCGTATTGTTTTTCTACGAACAAAGAAGAAAAATCAGGTATCTATAGTTATAATAATGGATGATTATCCACAGCTTGTAGTCATCCCACTATTAATGAATAAAAAGTTATGTTTCTTATTAAAAGAGTAAGAAGAATAAAATTCAGGTACATGCTTACTTTCTTAAATGTAAGAATAACTGGCAACTTACTTTGTGCTGAGGCATTTCCATCAATAACTTCTTATCTTGTGATCTTCAGCCCTTTTTTCCCACCTTTCTTTAACTTAGTCTGGTTGTGGTTTGGCAGATACCGCTCCAAGAACCGTGGAAGAATTTTCTGCTGGACAGTCATCTTGTAAAGCTGTGATGCTTGTTTGTACATTACTTGCCTCTCCAATTATTATTATTATTATTATTATTATTATTATTATTATTATTATTATTATTATTATTATTATTATTATTATTATTATTATTATTATTATTATTATTTTCATGTCCTAACTGATTTTCTTTGTGGTATTGGGTACGCTTTGTTTTCCAGAGCAGAGTTTTCCTTTTTTCTTTTAAAGAAGAAAGCATCACATGATGCTACAAATTTATGTACTAAAGGAATCCTCAATGATAAAACATTCTTGCTTAAGATATGAAAATATGATCTTAGAATCTCACCCTGTCGAGACAATTGTTTTGAATGTTCCTCGTTTCTTATTGATGGAAGATGGAGCTCTTGGCAGAATGTGATTTATTAATCCTCGTTTTGTCTCTTCGCATTCTCTTTTCTTTTCTGATAATATGAAGAGGAACCTATAGAGTTTCTTATTATATACTCGTTTTCATGCTGCTTGGGTGGCATACCAAATATATCTTCACTAAACTTTTTAATTCTTCATGCCCTTTTGGGTTAGGTTGCTAGTGCCGCTTATGGCTCAGATCATATTACAGCACTTGAGGTTATCAGTAATGTCAAGTCTAGAAATGGATTTGTGGTGGGCATAATACTGAAGCCATTTAGCTTTGAAGGACGAAGACGCCAAGATGAGGCACAGCTCTTTTCCTTTTTTGGTTTATGATACAATTTATGCATATATTGATAAGTCTTTGAATTATGATACCTGCAAATTCAAAACTAAAATGGAAGTTAGATATAGTTAATCTATGTGGTCTGTTATATCATATTATTGAAGGAAAAAGTTACTGGAATCTTATGGTGATTATCCCATCTGTAGGTCAAGGATTTGGTTGGCAAACTTCAAAAGCTGGCAAATTTTTGTATTGGTGAGCGACTTGTTTCTTGGGCTGATTTTGTTGTACCTAGAGCTAAACATTAAAAAACCTTTCCTTCCTTTTCTACAAAGTTTGGTTTCATAAACTTATACTGACATCTGGTATCTGTAATACTTTTACAATTTGTTAAATATTGAAGAGAAAGCAGTGAAATTTTTATTTGCATAAAGTAATCATTTTCTAATTCTCTGTTTTTGTGCCTTATTTAAAACACTTAACTAGTTAAAGAAAGAATCAGCATCAGGAAAATAACCATGATTGTAGGGTGCATGGGAATTTCTTGCATATTTATGGCTGCCCTTAAAACCATAATACTGCTGAGTATTGAGTTGCCCAGTTTATTTTACCAGAATCCTTTGCTTCACAATTAAACATACAAAAGAACAGTTGCCTTTTTCATTTTGCCTTGCTCAGTTTCTTAAATAAAAAATAAATAATTGCTTCTGAAGCTTTTATTTTGGAATGCAATGTGGGCAACAAAGTGCCATTTTTTTATTATTTACTCTTTTCAGCTGATCTTTCCGTAAAAGAGAAACTAAGGGTTTAAGGCAGTTCTTTTGTTCATGATAGCTGAGTTTCGGGCTGCTTTTGTTGAGGGTAGACATATTCTGGATTGTGGGACCATTGCATTTGAGGTTGTGGGGGACGATAGGTTTCACGGGAAAAACGGTCTCATTCTTAGGATAGATTTTGCCAAAGTTTATGATCACGTCAATTGGTACTTCTTAGATTTTGTGCTCAATATGAAGGGGTTCTGGGATCACTTGAGAAAATGGATGCAATGGTGCTTATCTCCAGTATCATATTCTATAATGAGATAATGGGAGGCTGAATGCCAAGTTTAGGGGTGTGAGAGTTAAGGCAAGGGGATCTGTTACCACCATTCCCTTTTAATCTAGTGGTTAACTGGTGGGAAGGTTAGTCTAGGTCGCTTTCTCTCATAAAGGAGTTCATAGTGGGCAGGATAGAGTGGAAATTTCTCACCTTCACTTTGCAGCCGATACACTGTTTTCCATCAATGACGAGTCTTAGTTCAGATGGTTGATGAAGGTGATGGAATTGTTCTGCAATATGTCAGGGCTCAAATTATGTTCCTTCTAGCCAAGGGGATCCGCTAATAATTGAAATTTTGTGGAAGAAAGGTTTTATGGAGAATGATTGTTCCAATCGTATGTTGGTCTATATGATTAGAAAGGAACAAGAGATTTTTCTAAGATTTTGAAGAACCTGTATTAGATGTTTGGGATAGAATTGAGTTTAGGGTGTCTTTATGGATCCAAAGGCATAAGGATTTAAGGAATTTGTTTCTTTTGACGTGTTTAGAGATATGCGCTTAGCAATGTAATTATAACTCTATAGATTTTTGTGGTGGATGTCTTATCTTTGGCTTGTAATTACCCTTAGTAATAAATAAAGCTTTTGTTTCTAACTAAAAAAAAAAAAAAGAGTATGACTGTAAATGTAAATATGCTCCTCAACCATGGATAGAGGATATTGCTAAATTCCCTAGGTAAAATATGTTGTACATGAAAGGTGCAGTTCTTGATACTGCTGATACACTACAAGAAGGTGCTATTTTGCTATTGATTAGGCATCTCATATTTGTGCTTATGTGTGATGGCTGCAGTTCTCGATACTGACACACTTCTAGAGAATGATATGGTAACTCTGGATGAGGCTTTGAGGACTACTCATAATGCTGTTTTGATGGCCATGAATGCTATCTCCATTCTCCTATCTGTAAGCAAAACTTGTTTACCCTTACCCTTATTTTTGTTTTAAGTTTTTTACTTTGCATTTGCTATTACATATTCATTACCTTTTACTTCTGAAAATTGAGATAACAACTTTTTCTTTGTCATTAACAGGAGAAGCACATAAAACTTCTGCAAACAAAAGATAATTCAACAAGAGAAATTCAACTTTCTGAGTTTAAAGAAGTAAGTCCCCCTACAATCTTATTTGTTATGAGTTTTCAATTTCTGAATTTGCCTAAACATATATATAGTTGATTTGAAGTTGACTGCATTTACCCATATTTTCTTTGCAGTTCCTTCAGGTTGGTTTTGGGCCTCTTCTATTCATGGAACATTCACAACAATGGGTTTCCACCTTTTCTTATAGCAAACATTTCACAGATGTTGATTTCTTTGGCATCACTTTTTCCTTCATCCACTAATCTCTTGGCTTCTCATTTACAGTTTTTTGAGAGTTATAATGAAGCAAGAATTGGATTTGGGACTGGTTACAATGTCAAAACTTCACTTTTGCAAGCAATAAATGACTGCCCTTTCCTAGGTGTGGGCATAAAGGTTTGACTTATTTGAATACTATTTATATTGTCATATTGCATCAACTTTTATTATTATTATGCTACTACTTAAACTTTTTGCAGCATTTTACTTAATTTCTTGATACTTATTCTGCAACATAATAGTTTACCTTAATTTCTGTAAATGACTGCCCTTTCCTAGGTGTAGGCATAAAGGTTCAACTTATTTGAATACTTTTTTATTGTCATATTGCATCAACTGTTATTATTTTATTTTTTTCTGCAGGATTTACTTAATGTCTTGATACTTAATTCTGCAACATGATAGTTTGTCTTCCTTTTGATTTCTACTTTTCCACTCAGCTTCCGTCCTTTCTCTATTCTTATGATAGGACCTTGATGGTGTAATCCTATGCGTTATTGCAAGTTCAGGAATTGTGGACGGCAGTGACGCAAATAACATTTTGCATACTGTCCGTGCAATTACAAAATGCGGTGGTGAAATAATTGTTTCTATAGATCATAAGCCCTATCTGGAGGCTAACACAATACTAGCTACCATAATTGTTTTTGGGTAAGGTTCCTTGCAAACTATTCTAATCAACTAATGGACTGTCCACATTGGACTGGCTATCTCGGTTTTGTTCAAGTTGCATCTTTTTTCCTGTCTTATCTGTAAGTGCATAGTATAAGATTTAAGGGATGAAAGTTCTAGTGGACCGCTTGAATGGGGCATGAAATGTTATATGAATTCACTTATGCTTGATAACCGGAAATTGAGCTGCTTCGATGGTTTTAACTTATTTGAAGCAACCCTTGCATCTCATGCATGCTTGATGATGATTGGGGTTGAGCTATTGGTCCGTTCAGTTTTGAACAGAACTGAAAGAAACCAAAATTCCTAATTTCTACACACCGAACTGAACTAAACCAGTATAAATAACCAAACCGAACCGAAATATTTTCAGGTTGGTTTGGTTCGCTTCGGTCAATTCTAGAACTGAAATAGCTGCCAGATATTACTCTGTCTACAAAACTTAAAATTGGAGAGAAGAATTGGTGGCTCTGGTCCTGTGGATTGGAGAAAAATGGAGATTCAAGGAGGGGATGAAGTGACTGTGCGAGTGCGACGAAGGCTATGGAAAATGGAGGTGAGAATTTAGAACAACTATGAAGATGTAGGCGAGCTGAGGTTTGAGATAGGGGATCGCTCTCGGGGTCTCTGACACCAGTAGAGTAAATTGGGGCAAGTGGCTTGTAGACGGCAGATTGGAGGATGCTCACTGGTAGTACAAATAGATTATGGCAAAATGCAAAGTGAACACTAAATGAGAAAATTCTAGAAGCTGAGTTCATAAGTGAACAACTGTTAATATGTTTAATAGTTAATATTACATGTAATGTAAAAACACATATAGCAAATTCGATTTGGGTTTTGGCACACCAAATTTGTTTCCCATATAAACCAAAATGAACTGAGTTGTATTTCAGTTCACATTTTTTCAACTGTACCAAACTGAATCTTATTATAAAACCGAACTGAACCAAATCACTCAGTTTGGTTTGGTTTGCTCACCACTAATAATGATAGATATACTTATTGGAAGTTTGTTATTTTATTAGCAGCGAATTTGGTCTTGTATGTTATGAAGTCTCTACTTGGGTTCAGACTTCAGACCAATCTATGGTTATGTTATTTGCTGATAGATCAGTTGATATCAAAAAATATATTACTCTAAAAAGTTCCTTAGTCTTAGAAATTCTTGCCAACTCAATTACATTTTGTGGCTGGGATTCTGCATCATTTCAATAATGCTGAGTTTTCATTAGTCACAACAGCTTGTTTTTTCTTTGACTCAATGTTAACTCTTAAGTTTCCTTCTATATCTTCATGTTTGTTGTATTTTGATGTGTTAATAGATACAGCAGACAGCAGTTGCCTCAGAGAAATGGCATATTCTCTAGCCTGGGTCAGCATTTCCCTTTCTTTTTCAATATCTTTAAGAAGCAACATCAACAAATGGACAACTCTGAGAATGTCATTTTATCTAAAAGTTCACTTGCCACTGATGTGATAAACCCACCCATCATCGGTGATATGCCTGAGGCAAATTCCTTAGATGGTACTGCTGAAGACACTGGTTTTTTATCTGGCAAAATCCAAAAGCATTCAGATGATACAGATGAAGAAGACTGTTCTTTAAGGTTCTTCCATATGCATATTTCAATTTCACCATGAATATGTTACAGTAATAAATTTTAGCATTGACAAATTCTTCTCATGTAGGGAAGAAAGTGAGGTAGAATTACTGGACACCTACTCTAATTCTTCTCCTTATGATTTCAGTTCTGAAGGTATAACTTTCATTTGTTCTGGTTACCTCTTTGCTAAATCATTTAGCAAATGGTGAATTTTACTATCTACTTGATTTTCTATTTGTCATATAGTAATTATAGTTGTAATGGATTACACAGGAAATTATACGTTCA
This sequence comes from Scutellaria galericulata, assembly GCA_946896805.1. NCBI lineage: Eukaryota > Viridiplantae > Streptophyta > Magnoliopsida > Lamiales > Lamiaceae > Scutellaria > Scutellaria galericulata. The sequence continues at coordinate 16,146,049 of OX335791.1, read as the reverse complement.
AAAGGGAGCTGCTTACTAGAGGAAATGTGGGGTCAGGTCATTTGACTGAACCGTCCAAATATGGAACTAATTTTTCAGATTCAACTGCATTAATTGACAGTGTCAGCATCTACAAACTTCCTGTGGGCGTAAAATATTTAGAGAAGTCGGAAGACAGTCCTCTTGCCACAAACACTAAGCATGGAGCAGCATGGAGAGCTGATGATTATGAAAAGAAGCAGCATCAATCTGGCCCAACCGTGACATGGTCTGGATTGACTGATACCGATTTCAACAATAAAGCATCTTCACTCAACAAAGGAAATTCAGTCAGTAATACTAAGAAGCAGGGAGTACTTTCCGTTCGTGCTGCATCCATGTTGGTAATTCCAGTATTTCCCCCTCAGCTTAATAAATTATAATGAATGCTCCAGTGGATTAGAGCAACCATCAATAGTCTTTCTATATTAGTTTCCTAGATAATAATATACTCCCTTGTTCGAGCCAGGATCTGTTAGATATGAGGAGTGGTTGATATTTCTATGGTCAATAATGTTAACTTTAACCATATTATCCAAACTATCCAATAAGGTTGTATTTGAGATTGTTATTGTTGGTTATATAAAGGAATCAGAGAGAGATTCAGAGAAGAAGTGGAACCGTGTGGTGGAAATGAAATATCGTGGAGGGATTTACAGGGGGCGTGCCCAAGGAGGACTTCCTGAAGGAAAGGTACTTTAATGTTCATCTGAAAAGCTAGTGAAACCCATCATTTGATTCATGTGATTAAAAAGGACAGCATGAATGATGACTCTCTCAGGGTCGCCTATTGCTTGGGGATGGAAGCATCTATGATGGCATGTGGCGCTATGGAAAGAGATCAGGCCTGGGAGCATTCTACTTCAACAATGGGGATGTTTTCCAGGGATCATGGAGGGATGATCTCATGCATGGCAAGGTATCATTGTTCCATGCTACTTTTACTTCACACTTCTTACTGAATCGTTTTGATCTACTCACATGTATGTTACTATCTATCTTTTGCATCTGCTGCACCAATTCCTTAATGAAAAATTCCAAAGAATTGATAGAAGTGTATAGATTTTTAAAGGATGAAATGAGCAGAATAGGCCCATTACTAGAGCTAATTTTTTCATTCTTTGTACCTTCTTTCTTTCACAGGGATGGATTTACTTTCATACTGGGGATAGATGGTTTGTGAACTTCTGGAAGGGAAAGGCAAATGGAGAAGGCCGTTTCTACTCAAAGCTTGGTGATGTTTTCTTTGGCCATTTCAAAGAAGGATGGCGACACGGACACTTTCTTCGTATCAATGTTGATGGGACAAGGTTTTATTTTTAGTGGTCTTTCTTTATTCATCATTTATTTCTTCATGTGATTTTAGCAATCTGGTTAATGATGCAGAGGTTTGTTTCATGCAGTTCTCCATTGCCTTGAGATTTCACCTTTTTTAACATATTTGGAATTATGTTCATGTTCACAGGTCTCAAGAGCTATGGGATGAAGGTGTGCTCATGAGTGAAAAGCAATTGGATACTGATGCTGAAGTTGGTTGAAGATCAGTTTCCATCTGATACTGCAAGTCTGCAAGTCTATACACTACATGCCTCGGATTCTAAAGATATATCCTTAGTTTTGGCCCCAACAAAGAAGTGTGGTTGGGTTATGTTCAGATGCAACGGATGCATTGAGCCCGAGCCTTTATATCCCGGCCTAACTGAGTTGATGGCTCTTCCATCTCTAGCTGTACATTGTATAGAAAACTATGTCGTAAATAGAAGTTTTCTCTTTATTCTTGGTTCCCCAGCTTGTTGCATACAAGTGCATTAGTAATTTGACTCTTACAATTGCATTGTGCATCCATGTATGTGTAAACAATGTCCTCTTGGTTTAATTCTTATAGCAGAGAGTGAAATGAGTAAATGAGTTGATTTCACTTCTTTGTACTGAAATTTCACTTGTGCATTGCAAAATGTATCAAAATAATTCAGTATTGCAAATTTTAACTGAGTTGATTCCCTATTCTTCCACCATCTTCGACTTTCTTTTGACCAGAGAGAGAGAGAGTACAACCTACTTTACCATTAAGTAATTGCCACCAGAGAAATATTCCAAAAATCCCACACGAAATGGTATAGAGGTAATACAATTCCAAGGCAAAGTGTCAAAGACAAAATCCTTTCCATGCAGAAATCCGACCAAATATTATCACAAGTAGCGACTATAAAGCAAAAAAATCATAATAAACATAAAATACACGATAAGTATCCTAAAGAACAAAAAGGATTCAAATAAACAAAAACATGTATATTTTGAGAGATGATCTTTGACCATATAATTTAAGAAAATAAAAAAAGTTAATTTGGCGTTAGAATATTCTGGTTTTGAGTGTATAATGGACTTCCATCCACCAATATATTCAAGCGAAGTTCTAGAGAAACATTGCTTTCAGTAGCATATATTTCTTTTCCATAAAATTTAAATAACACACAATTTAGGCCTATCCAAAAATTGGAACCAGTAAGCATAATGTACTGCTCTGCCGAGAGAAAGTTAGGGCAACAACAGTGATGATAATATCTCTGCCATTGTCTTTTCAGGCATCTCACCTTCATTCTCTACTTGTACACCAGACTCTAGCACAGCAGCATCCAACGTTAGTTTCCTTTTTGCAATCTCGTAAACATTCTCATCAACTGTACCCTTGGTCACAAGCCTGGCACAATTAAAGAAAAAAGTACATTGAATGGTCAAAATTACATCCACAACCACATGTCAATTATCCAGAAGAATGAGATGAACCAATATCAACATACTTAAAGATGATACACATGGATACATTTATGAAGTGTTTTTTGGTTAAAAGATGTGCAATTGAAATGCTGCTGAGATGGAAAAAACGCTAATTATAAATTGAAGTTATAGAAGAAAGGAATTCGGATATTTATCATTTCAGTACAAGAACAGGCACTAGTGTATCATGCATGTGAGGTTTGTTTAACAAAAGACTGGGGGTTGCTTGATGATCCTATATGTTTGTTCATTTGTATTCAGATGACAGAAAAATCACTTGAATCTTCAACTATATCTGTGCTACATGTCCCCACTGACTACAATTGCACGATCTTTACTCCATTGGTAGATGAAATTACAACAACTTCTAAATTTCTCTGTGAGCAGACTTCCAGATTAAAAACTAGTTTCTCACTGGTATCCTTTCTAAAACATGTAAAAGAGCAGCTTTACAGGCAAATAATGGTTAATATGATATCCAGGAACTTCTCGACGTTTGTTTTAATCCTTGGTCACTAGAATTGGAAATCTCCATATACCATGAACTGTTAATACCAAGTGTTGATCTCATAAAAAATTTCCATGTCAACATGACCAAATACCCCCTCCCCCCTCCCCCCACCAAGCACAGAACCTATTGGAGGTATACAATCTCTGGTATTTAAGTTCGATATTGTCATAATCAAGGAGAACACAGGCAAAAGTCTCAATTACTAGTGATCTAAAATGATAGGTTAAGTCCATCTAACATATATTCTTCTTCTTATAAAATATAATTTATTCCACCTATTGGATGATAGAATAACTAAAAAGATAAAAAGGAAAGAGTAGGTCTTGTGTAAGACCGTCTCACGGAATGGGATCCGTGAGACGGGTCAACCCGACCCGGTCAAAATCAAAAAGTCAACGGTCAACGTCGGTCAACACTATTGACTTAAAAGTATTACATGATACATATAAAAGTATTACTTCATATACATGAAAGTATAACATGATATTTTTATAGTTATTATGAGATATTTTCAAAAAATATTACATGATATACATAAAAGTATTCTATAGTGATATTTTCAAAAAGTATTACATGATATACATAAAAATAGCACATCATGTTTTATTCTCATAATGTAATACTTTTATGTGTACCATGTAATACTTTTATGTATATCATATGATACTTCATAATGTAATACTTTTATATATATCATGTGATACTTTCAAAAAGTATTACATGATACACATAAAAGTATTACGTGGTGATATTTTAAAAAAATATTACATGATACACATAAAAATATTATCTCATATATATAAAAATATTACTCCCTCCGTCTCACAAAGATAGGCCTAGTTCTATTTTCACACAGATTAAGAAATTTTTTGAAGTTCCAGTTATACCCTTATCATACATTAATTATTCAAAGAATTAATTCTACTCCAATTTTGAAGTTTCATTAATTGAAACAAAAATTATTTTCACACTTGTAATATTGCATTAATAATATTGTTTGTCTCAAAATACATTTTTCTACTTTTGAGGAAGAGAGACAATTTAATCATTAATGAAAATCTGGAAATATGAAATGATTATGAGAATTTGTCAAAAATGAACAAATGAAGACCACACATTCAATGCAACTTTTTTTTCCTAAAAAATAAATAAGGGCATATATAGAATTACAAGTTAAAAACTACACTAATATAGTAACAGACCTATCTTTGTGGGACGGGCGAAAATAGTATACAGGCCTATCTTTGTGGGACGGAGGGAGTACATAATTTTTATGTTCAACCCGACCCAACCCGTCTCACGGAATGAGATCCGTGAGACGATCTCACCCAAGACTTTGTCAAAAGGAAAAGGGCTTTACCTGTATATTGTGACAGGCTTTGTTTGGCCAATGCGATGACAGCGATCTTCAGCCTGTCGATCAATCTGGGGATTAAAATCCATGTCATGAATTATAACTGTATCAGCTCCTGTCAAGTTCAGACCCTGTCCTCCAGCTCTTGTGGACAATAAACAGGCAAATATTGAAGTGTCTCTGTTGAAGGTATCCACGATAGTCTGTCTCTCTGTCACCTGTGTACTGACAACAATATAACATAAAAATGAAAGTCTTTGAATTAATGACAAGTTTTTAACATAACTAGAATTATCTATTTCACTCGTCTACTTTAATATTGGCGACAAACTGAGAACATGACCTCAAAAATAACGATTGGGAGATAAAACCTGTGCTTAGGAGGTAAGTCAATTTTGTCAATCAGCATATACGTCATTCATGAAAATGCATACGATCACAAGGTTTTTGGACAGTATTCTTAGATTCAAAACTAACCATTTAGTGCAACTACAGAACCACGTTCCCAAGTTACCAAAGTCATTCATTCATGATCACAAGGTTTTTTTGAAAATATTGATGACTCAAAACCAACCATCTAGTGAACTGTCCAACATCATCCCAATTCCCAACTCACCACTGTCTCAGCCAAAGCCATAAACATTCAATGACAAACATAACTCAAGTACACACTTTGAAATGTAACATCAATTTCTTCTTTGGATCACCTTTTCTAGTGGAAATTACCAAGGACAAGCCCTTATTTGTACAGGTCAGTGGATTTTGGTAGGGCATTGATCTTAATATTTTATGCTGTGAAAATGAAACAATTTTACAAAAAAAAAAAAAAAAAACCATTATATGAGCCTCTAGTAAGTAGAACATTTCATAGTTGTTTTACATCTTTTACTTGCACCTATTCAAAATGACAGATTAATTAAATTGTAGATAGCAGCAGCTCCTCTATGTGAAATTTGCAGTCTGCTCAAGCAAAAAAAAAAAAAAAAAAAGTTGCTAATCAACTTCAAGCAATTCTAGGACTCTCTTACTCATCCTTTTCTCTCTGGGGACATCTATCATCTTAGCTGTTGATGGAACATAAATGCCATTATCTTAAACTGGGTAAATTTCTGGCATAGTACACAGATTTATTCATATTTGCTGTTTCTTGGCTTAGTTTTCACCTACAGCCCATGATGGGAGTTTGATTTGGAAAAAGTGATCAGAAACCGAGATGTGAATAGCTGACATCTAAACAAATAAGATATGATGGAACCTCAGTCAAAACCTATTTAATTTTTTGAGTTCAGATCATCTTCCAGAGATAAAATTCAAGCCGACCATTTTTACAAGCAACCCCCACCCAAGTAGATATTATGTAGTTTTTCCCTGATCCTGAGAGATTGTTTACCCTTTTTTCCTTAATTACTAGGTAAATGGAAAGAAAAAGGTTCAACCTCACTTTGTTTATCCTTTTCAGCCTACATTTGCAAACAAACAACAGTAACCGAACAATTAATTCGAGCAGAAAGCACTAGTCCCTGGAAAATGCTAAACAAGTTGAAATTAATGCAAGTAAAATAAAGTGAAAAACAGATGAAAACATAAGTTGACAAATCCAACACAGAAAATTAAACTCTTCCTAGCCATGACTGTCAAATTCCTTTTTATTTGCACTATTGAGACTTGTCAGAAGGAGCACACACATGCATGTACCAAACAGTCAAATAAAAACTGCAGAGAAAATCTAACAGAGAAAAACTTACCTTCCATCAAGGCGCCTGTAGGTCACACCAATTACATCCAAAGTCCACTCCAATATGTCAAGCATTGACGTCCATTGGCTAAAAATAAGAACACGACTTCCCGACCGGCTTAGCACAGGGAGAAGTTCAGCCAATGTCTATGACACATGCAGTACCAATTAGTCATTATAGCAAGCAAAACAAGAGGCATCTCCTACTTCATAATTCAGCTTAATTCAATATCAATTTAATAGGTTGAAGGACATTAGACCATACCCGACATTTTGCAGAAACCATAACATGTTCATCAGAAAGATATTCCTTCATATTAGCATCACCATAGTAAAGTAGAAGCTGCATTAAGGCAGTTGAATCTGAGTACACATGTCACATGACATCTCAAACAACTGATTCATGATAAAATTCGAACAAAAATAGAGAACATGGATTAAGAACTGGATTTTCCTTTACAAGGAGAGCTCATGCCAGTTAAGAAATATGTATCTAATATAACCAGCACATCTCATGGTAAATGATATTGGCTGGAGCAGAAAACTAAACTACGACAATTGCCTAGGTAATTGACAGGTAATAGTATTTCTCATCACAACTAATGTATACACATTTAAAAAGACCAATTACCCGATGAATAGAGAAATCATTATAGCTCTTGAGCTCCTCAATCACACGCTCTAAGGTACACTCAAAGCCAAATACACCTTTTGGATGCAGCATTTTAGCAAAACGAACAACATCATCATCTGTGTAAATGCGTCTCACCAATAAAGGATGATTTGCGATCTGGAATTTTAGAAACATACACATTCTAAGAAACAGATAATTTCATATATTAAATAACATTAATAAATCAAAGAATAAACAAGTTTACCTTACGAAACTCCAGAAAATAATTAGAAATTTGACGTCGAGGCAATAGCTTGGCAACATCATGTACACTAGTTTCAGAGGACTTCATAATACGAGCTTGAGATATTGCGCGATAATTCTCAATAGCTTCTTTATAAGCATCTTCTTGTCGTTTTCCCATGCGCACATATTCAATCTATAATAATATCATGTCCAAGTTCAGATTTAGCAGATGTAAAAATAAAAAATAAAAAAGTTCAGCAAATTCTAATGTAGTGAACAGAATATTCAAAATAATCAATGAAGCTAAATTAGCCAAAAAAAAGCTCCAATACCTTTTGCAACTTTGGAACTAGCTGCTGCATTACATCTGATTTTAACCTTCTTAAGATGAATGGTCCTAAAATGGACTTCATTCTGCTAATTAAATCTTTATCTTCTGCATTTAGCAACTTTTTTAAGTCAATATCTCCAGTTTCGAAAAGATCAGGCATCATAAACTCCAACAACGACCACAGCTCCTGCAAATAAAGAACCAACTACTAAAGAGAGGCACTCCAAAGTACACAAAAATGAGTGAAAACATAAATTAGGATCAGAAACCCTATATAAGATCCAAATGATTACCAATCATTCTCAGGAAATAACAAATTTGAGTAGAGAACTCACAGGCATTACAGAAACACTAGTATACATATTCGTAGCTAGTTACCACCAGAATTATCACAATTACAGATTCTAGTTGTTGGCTAAGCTCAAATATACTTTTCCTTTTTTGGTGGTGATTGGGAGGAGGTTCGAACACAAAGAGGTAAGAATGGAAGAGGAACATGGAAGCAAATCAGTCGGTCAGTTTAATGTCATATTAGAGTTCAAACCACTCATGGCACACACAATGAGTAGGCCTGGGCCTTAGGAGGTATTGGTGGCAAAAACTCCTAAGTTGGAACCTCAACGGTTTATGCCACTTCTTCTTTTGAAAAGTAACTACTGTTATATAACTAAAGAACACGTTCCAAGAATCTCATATAATTATGTTTATCAGAAAACAACGGCAAGCCCACAAGAAAGCAACAGTACTGAAGATCTCATAAATCGAATTTCAAGAGGCAATCAAATTGATTTAGTTTGAGTCTTAGAGAAAGGATCATATATGGGAGATTACTTGAAAACTAAGGCAAAACCAAAGCAGAGCAACTAATCCACTTGCTAGAACTTCCAATACCTATGGCATGTTGACTATATGAGATTAAATCAAGACAGGGAAATGTATTTTGATAATGCTACTTCACCGTAAATGAACATAATCGCTATGTGCTTTAAGTTATAAATATGTATCTGAAAAACAGGAAAATTTTCCTTTTGTTGGGTCATTTTCAAGTTCAATATAGGGCTTTGTTTGGACTAGAGCACAAGTAGATTTTCCAAGTTTGAATTTTTGCAAGTTCTAAGATTTTGAGTGTAATGAATATTGAAAATCCGGTGTTTGTTTTTGGATTTTAAAGAGTAGGATTATAGCTAAGATGTCACATCATATGTGAAGAGTTAAAAAAAGTATATGTAGTTGTATTTATTATTTATTTTGAAAAGATGTTGAATAATGTTGTTTATTGGGATTTGTGAGAAAATGAATGGAACGTGTTTAGTATATTTTTGCACATATATTGATGAAATGTCAGATTCTTAGGGTTTAATAGGAGGTTAGGTTTTGGTGATGATTTTTACATCCATAGTCAAACACAAGACTCAAATAGGCACATCCCAAATATGGATTTGCTAGTGCTAGTACAAACAAGGCCAGTAACCAGCAAATATGATACAAGCTACACAAACATCACCTAGAAAAGCGCATGACATTATCTAGGTATGACCATATGGTTCATCAAGGATATCATTGCTAACTTGAAATAAAGAATAGATTGCAATGGACGTACATGCAAATCATTTTGTAATGGGGTGCCTGTAAGCATCAAACGCTGTCTTGCAGTTTTTGCTACTGACATCAAATTTTTCCACCTGTAACTATTCTTGTCTTTCAAGGCATGAGCTTCATCCATTATCACACAACTCCACTTCCAATGTCTGAGAATTTTGCGGTCTTCTTTCTGCTGCAAACTGAAAAATGACTTTCAGACTTCGTAATGGCAGAAAAACTCAACTACAAAGCACTTTTCACCAAAATAGAAAAACCCTCAAGAAAAAACAAACCTGTGGCGCTCAAAAAGTGAATAGCATACAAGAATAACATCAAATGGTGGTGGACGCCCGGCCTTTCCCAGAGAGCTCAACTGTTTTGAATATGCTGACCGTGCAGAACCGTGATACTGAAGCACAGAAAATGTCGGACACCATTTTTTAAGCTCCCTTTCCCAGTTTTCCAGAACTGAAGCAGGACATACAATTAAATGGGGACCAGGATCATCTTCCAGATGCTTCAACAGGGTCAAATATGTTATGGCCTGAGATATAAAATTTTGACTTACAGTTAGGGGCTTGAGAATTTAGAGAACAATCATAGTGATGATTCAGCATGATAGAACTTACCTGGACAGTCTTTCCAAGACCCATCTCATCTGCCAATATAGCTGCATGCCAAAATTTTGTCAAAAAGATTTTCCAAATAAGTCAAAACCAAAAGCAAAACCAAACACTTTTTCTTCAGTTTTCATTCCAATTTTGCATATCCTTGTTTTAAGAGAAGCATCATCAAAATCCAACAAAGTAGCATGCATCAGAAGCGCATAAAACCAGCAACTATAGTGGAATAGCAAATTAGCATAGGAGTTTCACTTTAATAAATTGAGAAAATTAAAATTAGTGAAAGGCCAATTACAGACCGAAGATTGCTCTTTTAACAACAGAGAATGATAGAAGACTATGATAGATTGAAAATAGGCAGTATAATTTACTCAAAAGCAAATAATAAAAGAAATACCTCCCCCAATTTTCTTTCTATACAGAAGCATAAGAAAATTGACTCCAATGAGTTGATATGGCTTTAGAGTTGGCTCAAAATCCAAATCCCCAGATCCGCAAGCTTCAGTCACTATATCCTACAATTTTAATTGGAATCGTTCAAACTATCAATCTTAATTCTAAGACTTTTCTTGTTCACTATGCAGCAAAAGTAACTCGAAAACAGTTAGAAACTCATATAGTTTGCCATCACAAATGCCTACGATATTGAATCAGAAAAATCTACAACTTCAAGATGATTACCTGAGTGACAATTCTGGCAGCAGAAGAACCCAACTCCACTTCCGAGTACCGATCGCAAGCAACAGAGGTTGTACCGTACAGCTCCTGCTTTAACTCTGCTGAAATCTTCTCACACTTGCGCAGAGCTTTCTTAACTACATCCTCTTCTTCCTCCTCCTCTTCCTCCTCCGCCAACCATACCTCGTCGTCGCTGACATCAGCCACCTTAACCTCACCATCGTCATCGTCCTCATCATCATCGTCCTCAATCACAAACCTATTACCCCGGGAAACCGTCGAAGGCCTGGTACTTACCTCCATGTCAGCGTCCTCGTCCTCCAAATCCTCGAATCCGTTCCCGTTGGCCGCGGCAGTGATTCCAAGTTCATCGGAGGAGGAGGAGGTGTCGATTATGTGAATGTCGTGCGAAGTGCTGGTGTTATTGTGGGGTTTGGAGAAAGCAAAGGACTCGATGGGGGGAGGAGGGTTCGGAGAAGGTGGTCTGGGTTTGGGTTTGGGTTTGAGGACGCGAGAGGGTTTGAAGGAATCGGAGTGGTGAGACCATTCGTCTTCGGATAGTTCGATGAATTCTCTCTCTCTCTTCATTATAGCTTCAGTCGGTGGATCAATGGAGGAGAGGAGAAGAGAGAGTAGAATGAGCGCTCAAGAGAGGGGGCTGGGGTTGTATTGTACCGCCATTTCTGCTCAGCGATTTCCAAATATCTTATATTCCGTCACCACTTGGTACGCTATCAAAATTGGGAAGGGTTAAAGGCACAATTCTAACTTTTAAGAACATAACACCAAATTTTTTTTTTCCAATTTTATCCTTGAGGATGTTGAACTAGTTTCGTTCGGTCAAGATGGCCGAAAAGGCTACAAGATGTTCGGCCACGATAGCCGAACACTCTTCAATGTGTTCGGCCAACAGTGGCCGAACGAAATTGATCCGGTTTAATCATTTTTTTACGTTTTTTGCTACGACGGGTGACAGGTTGCGTTTTTTTATGTTAAATCTTTTAATTCTTTAAAGATTGTAATGTCAACACGATGACGAACATTTCATAAATTTGTTAAATGTGTAAAAATCGTGTGAAAATCATAGCAAAAAACGTAAAAAAAATGATTGAACTGGATCAATTTTGTTCGGCCACTATTGACCGAACACATTGAAGAGTGTTCGGCCACCGCGGCCGAACATCTTGAAGCCTTTTCGGCCATCTTGGCCGAACACTTTGAAGCTCGTTCGGCCATCTTGGCCGAACGGAACTAGTTCAACATCCTCAGGGGTAAAATTGGAATTTTTTTTAAAGTGGTGTTGTGCTCTTAGAAATGGGAGTTGTGCTTATAATCCCTCCCATCAAAATTATTTTAGGGGAGGACTAAAGCACAACTTCAATTCTAAGATCACAACACCAATTTTTTATGCTAATTTAATAAAATGTTAAAAGACTAAAATACCATCAATGCATATATTATATAAAAAATAACTCTTCTTCTATACTTCTCAAGCTTTTCACCATTACTACAATACTAATTTAAAAAAATTTCACCATTTGCCCCCTCATTTAGTGAAGAAACGTACAATGGCGGATAAAGATTCATTCAGGACAAATAATGTAAGTTTTCGGTTAAATGTATATGGATTTTATGTTTCGTTTTTTCAATTTCGCAAAATCACGCAGAACTTACGCGTTCGGCCAGCACAGACCAAATATAAGTGTGCGCGTTCGGCCAAGGCCAGCCGAACATATCCGCGCGCGTTCGGTTAGGCCGGCCGACATTATCTTGCGCACTTTGGCCAAGGCAGCCGAACTTTGTTTGCGCTATTCGGTTGTCTTGGCCGAACTTTTCACTACATGTTCGGTCATCTTGGCTGAACAGTGTGGTCCTCGATGTTCAATAAATACGAACTTGTTTTTTATGTTCTTATGATGTTATTTACTCATTTATAACAGGAAGACATCTCATATTCCACTGAACTAAGCCACATAAACCGAATGGATGTTGAAGAACCGTTGGATGAAAAAGAACCGATGTATATGAAGAAGAACCGATGAATTCAGACGATCTAGATCCTCAATATATGCAGATTGATTTTACTGTTGACTTTACCACTGATTGGTTTTTTCCGTTCATGTAATTGTAGGTTAACTTGATAGATGGTGCACCGCTTCCCCCCATTATAAATATGTGGTTTGCGTGTCGGTTTCCATGCACTGGTGGATAAGGCCTTATTTTTCAGGCACAAATTGCAAAGTACAACGACATCGTTGCAAGTGAATCCGGCTCGTTCAGTGTGGAAACCATTAGTTTAGATGAGAATTAGTGTACGATTTTTGGAACATTTGTGTACAATGCGACAATTGTGTACAAAATTTTGAATTTTGTAATATATTTGAGTTGTGTAATTATTTTCGTTCATGTTTTCGGGCACAAACCCATTTAATTTGTCGGCTTAGTAGTTGATCTAGCCTAAGCCGAGTGGAGTGTATTATTTTAACTGTTCGACCCAATTAACCGAACACGTGCAATAAAATTCTGCCGAAGCAGCCGTGCATGTGCAAGGAAATTCGGCTGAGGCTACCAATTTGTTCAGCCGACGCACGCGCTGGAATTTCGGTCTACGCGGCCGACGCGTGTGTTGTGCATTCCGTCGACTTGGCCATTACGCGCGCTGCGCGTTCGGTTGACCAGTGCCAACGCGTGTCCAGATTTTTCACAACAGCAGTTTCAATTTTTCAACAAATTCGACGAAAAACGAGCGTTTTACCATACAAATTTATCAAATTAAACTATTAATTCACTAACCCATAACAAATCCTAAAGATAAGTAAGCAAATTTCTATAAAAATCGACTCCAACAATTGCAAAATCGAAAACTTACCCGAAAAATTTATCTTTCCAAAAACCGAACAAGTAGAACCGATGAATTCTTGAAGAATCGAAATTGTGGAAGAAAATTGCACAATTTGAACCGAACAAGACTGCCCGTTTTTTTCTCTTTTTTTGGCTGATTTTTGGTTTTTTCTATTTTTTTAATACTAGGGGTAATATTGAAAAATAGTGTGGTACCCTTGGAAATAAGTTTAAGTGATGTTTCAATGTGTGTTGTGCTCTTAGAAAGTGTTGTGCTCTAAAAAGTTGGAGTTGTGCTTATAATCCCTCCATTAATTTATTTTAAAACTATTTTAATTAACACGCTAGTAATATTTAGAGTAAGATATATTGAAATTGAAATGAAAATTATATATTGCATCTTCGAAAATATTATTTAATTAATATTAATATTTTCGATATTTGATTTATTTTGGTATATATTTTTAAGAAATTTTAATTTAGAAATTTTCGGTATTTTATTCCAATTCTAATGCTACTGACATATCTATTTTGGACAAATTAATATATGTCCACGAGTGTTGTGTCATATATCTAACGTATTTATTAACTTTACATTTCATAATTTAAGAAAATGTTATCGCTATATATGGTGTCATATTAAAAGTAGACAATGATGGATATGTAACATTTCTTTGACTTTAAATTACTAAAAATTAATTGAATTTTTTTTTTTTTTGAATATACCGATAATTAGGATGTGAAAATTATATACACAAATTCAACCTAAAAAAATTAACACTTATTTCGTGATTTTAGCACACATAACATATCATTAATATTTATTTTTAAAATTGCAAATTGAATTAGGATCATAAATGTCTAAATATAAATAATTAATTATTTAATAAAAAAAAATTTATGTTGAAAGGATGTAGGAATGAATTCATAAAAAGAAAATTATGATGAAATACCTAATTTATAAATTAGTTTTGGTTCAATTTTAGGAATAGTCCATTTATTAAGGAGATCCAGATTTTCTGGAATATCATATTCTTCAATAATACTGCTTTTAACTAAGGATGTAGGAATGAATTCATAAAAAGAAAATTATGATAATATTTCATCATAAATTCATAATATAAACATTACGGATTATAAATTATAACTTTTTTTTTATAATCATATAAAATTTAACTTAAAAAGTGTATTTTCATTAAAAAAAATTAAAAATATTTTTGTACCTACTAATCACTATAAAACTTAATTTTATATTCTAATCGAATTGATGAAAAATTCCAAAGTTTAAGTTAAGGAAAGGACTAAATGCACCAACCATATTTCTAAGGGCACAAATCAGATTTAAAAAAAAAAAATCCAATTTGCTCTTAGGGTTGTTGAACTAGTTCCATTTGGTCAAGATGACCGAACGGACTTCATGGTGTTCGGCCGTGGTTGGCCGAACGAAACTGATCCGGTTCAATCGTTTTTTGCTACGATTTTCACACATTTAACAAATTTGTGAAATGTTCATCATTATGTTGACATTACAATCTTCAAAAAATTAAAATATTTAATATAAAAAAAAACGCAAAAAATTCGATCAAACTCAATCGCAAAAAACGCAACATGTCACTCGTCGTGCGCGCGCACCGTGCCCCCGCACGACGGGTGACGGGTTGCGTTTTTTTTAATGTTAAATCTTTTAATTTTTTGAAGAATGTAATGCAAACATAATGACGAACATTTTACAAATTTGTTAAATGTGTGAAAATTATGTGAAAATCGTTGCAAAAAACATAAAAAACAATTGAATCGGATCAGTTTCATTCGGCCGGTTGGCCGAACACACACATAAAAGAACGTTTGGTCAGTTTGACCGAACGAAACTAGTTTAACAACCCTAAAAAATAAAATTGATTTTTTTTTTAAATCTGATTGTTGCCCTTAGAAATCTGGCTGGTTGGTGCGTTTGGTCCTTCCCTTAGTTAATGCGAGCCCATGGATAAATAAGAAGACTAACCCTACCAGGACCTTAATCGAACATCCAATTGGAACAGAAAACCCCAAATTTCCCAGAATTCATCGTTCCAGTGCTTCAATGGAGGTCCCGGGTTCATCAAAGAAGATGATTGCGACGCAAGAGGAGATGGTGGAGGCGAAAGTACCAATCGCATACAGAGATCAGTGCGCCCATTTGCTTATCCCCCTCAACAAATGCCGCCAGTCGGAGTTCTACCTCCCATGGAAATGCGAGGATGAGCGCCACACTTATGAGAAGTGTGAGTACGAGCTCGTTATGGAGCGTATGCTTCAAATGCAGAAGATCCGCGAGCGTGAAGCCCAGTTGAAGGCTAAATCGCCGCAATCGATTCCGCTCGTTCCTAAAACCGCCAATGCTTGATTCCAGATTGTTGACGATGATGAATAATCTTTAAAGGTGAAATTCTTCTTATTATTATTATTATTATTTATTATTTATTTTTTTGGCAATGTTTGTGTTTTCTCAGTTAAATGGTAGAAATGGCGATGAGATGCGCTTACTTTGATTTTTGAATACTGTTTTTTTTTTCCTTGAGAGTGTTACCTGCTTAATAATTCAAAATTTTGGTGATGCGGAATGATCTTCGCTGGTTACTTGTTTATTATTTCCTTTGACTTCTGATTGAATTGAGTTTTAGAACTGCTGATTATTGAAGATTGTGCAATGATGAATGCTTTATCTGATTACTTGCTTATTTCTTCTTTCAGCTGTGCGACGATGTTTTGATTTTCTTAGTTTTGGTTCTTTTGTGCATTCTTTCAATAGAAACAAAGAAATGACGACAATCAAACATGGTTTGTGGGTTTTCTGTGATGATGTTTTCTTGCAACTTTTTAAATATAAAATGCTTGAAGATCATGATGATAAAATATCTTGTATGTGAATCTTTTATGTTTTCCTCAAGATACTAGAAGGTTGTGTAGATGGTTATATGCTATGTTATATAAAAGTGATATAATTGACAGGAACTGATGCTACTGGATCTTTAAGTGACTTTTACTGGATAAATCAATTGGTAGATGTCACTCATTTGCATTATGGCTTCCATCGATAGAAATCCTTCTGTAAATTATCTATCTTGCATTTTCTTTTAGACTTTTAGTCATTCATAACTTTTTAGTCATTTCTTTTTTAATCTTCTATTATTTATAGATTTCTGCAATTCTTATCCCCATATTCTGTGTAGGTCAATGTAAATGTGTTCATGTCATATCATTCATAGATTTCTGCAATCCTTTTTTTTTGAACTTTGTGATTAAGCTATGTCCTGCTTAATTAGCCATGGCAGTCCTTGCAATTCTTTTTTTTCTTTTTTGTAGTAGTTCATGTAACATGATATTCTGGAAATTTGTGCATTCCATTCAGTTATCTGAGAAGTGTGATGTGCAACTGAAGAACTACTTTTAGTGGTCTTTAAAACTAGTGTAGCTTGAAGCTTGAAATGTATAACTTAAAAAAATAAGATAATTGTAGGTACTGATTTTAATATGAAATCAGTGTTTGGTGGCTTTATTGTAAAATGCAATTTTAAATCTGCTCCCCGTCTTGTATTAAAGTTTTACCCGCACACTCATTCAGCTTGCTTCATGAATGGATATGTTTACCCCTTTCTAGAAATATTCGACTTCTGTTGATTGGTTGAACAACTGATCAAGGTATCACATTAAACTGATGGTGTATTGTTAAATTTAGTGTTGTTTTATTTATATCTTATTTTCTTTAATATTGGGCTATCAAACTAGGTGGGTTCTAGATCGGATTCCTGTGTCCTATCAGTTAATATATTGGATGAATACATAGGTGGGAATGTAATGAAATTATGGACTACTTTCTTTACAAGGACTCTTGGAATAAAAAAGTGATGAGAAAATCTATCACATCAGAAACTTCTCTCTTGTAGCTTATTTTTGCACAAGACTGTCTGGACTTTTGATGGCCAATTGCTCTGCTGCTGCATTGTCCTCTAGAAAGATTTGGGAATTGTAATGACCATCTCAATCAAGAGCCTTAAACCAGTAAGAATGTAGTATAGCTACGAGGACCCTGGTAAAAAAATCATCACTTGTGAAATGCGTCCTACATAAATTTATATACTGTTAAGGACACATTCTATAGACCTTAAAAGATCCCGTAGTTCAGGTCAAGTGTTGGGCCTATATTGGAGAACCCCTACATTTTCCTGGTTTTGCCATTGAGCATTTGTTCAAACTTAGTCTAGAGTTCCAGTGATTTCTTTGCCAAAAATGTCACAGAAACTGCATCTCTTCCGGGCATGCCTTTGAAGACCCCATTAGTGTAGCCATATGGAAATCTTACTCTGTGTAATCTTTAAAGATCATGTCTGCAGTTCTGGTTTACATGATATAGCCTGTTTACGAACTTGTGAACCTATTTTTAGCATGGTTGCATCAGTGTGCTTGCACATATGAACCTGCATTTGAGGTCAGTGATTCCAATCTAAGAAGATTTTACCAACAAAAAATTTTCTAATAACCCCATGCTTAAAAATTGTGGTAAGAAATTTCCTTTATTGAAGCTAAACCAAAAATAGTTGTGAAGTATGTGAGCATCTTTTTTGTTTCCTCCCATATAGGCAAACATATTACACTATGTTCCATTTCATGGCAGCACCAATACTCTTGAGTTAAGTTGGTATTTAGATCACCTCAATGTGAATCCATCTTAAAATTTAACTGTAGCACATTGTGGAGATGGTGAACAGAATCTGGGATGCCCTATACAGGTGAATGGCCTGTAGTTCTAGATCATTGGATGAGTCTATGCTCATATTTTTAATATTTAAAGGAATAGTGGCAGGCATTCAAATCCACTATATGCCCAAATAAAATATATTACAGCTTTAACGGCTGCAGCTTCCTTGTGGGTGTTATCTTTCAACTTCCTATGTGGTACGACGAGTCTTGGTATTACTTAATATTAAAAAAACAACTTTGTCACTGTCTAACACACCAGAATAAGGATTCCTCTACCGAATCCCATGCTTGGCATGTTCTTCATCTTCTGCCAATCAAATATGAAAGAGAGTATCACCTGGATACTGCCACAGCTGAATTTTCTTTCAGTGAATATGACTCAAAACTACTTTTGAGCATCCTGCTTTGCTGAATCTTCATACGAAAATCCTGGTTGATATCCTCTGATGTCTGGGGTTCCGTCCCATTTCCCACTTATTACAAGGGAAACATGCATTTTAATACCCAAAGCCATTAGTTTTCTGAGTTTATTAAACATAGTTCAGAGGCTTCAAAACTTAGATGAAGTTCAACCTTGTAGAAGGGACCATTTGAACAAAGTTAGGAGCATTGCCTACAAATTATGATATTCTAGGAATTAGTAAACACCTTATCAAAAGAAAGAGATTTAATCTTATCCATGTTATGAGAAATCTCTTTGGAGTTAAAACTTTTCAATATGCTAAGAATCCTTGGGTTCTTTCTCATGCTCCTTATCATCTCCGACTCTAGTTCTCAGCTAACTTGCCCTTTTTCACAATTTTATGGACCAAGTACACTGAAATTTGAGACTCAAATTTGCATCTCTGGATGGTTAGGGAAAGGATTTGCAGTCTCTCTCGCTCTCTCTTGTGGAAAACCTTTTCTATAGTTGCACATTTCTGCTCTTCAGTGCAGTGTCATTATTGTAGAATTTGTGGAGACTGTGACTGTGTCATGGTCCTCCTTACCTGCTAATGTGTTAGGTTTATCAATTTCCACCTTCTGTTTATATTGTCTTTGCATTGGATTAACTGTCCTACCTGCTTATTTCTGTGGTAGTTTTCTGCTTTCTCATTAACGCCTACACACCTCACCAGTGCTAGGAAGAAGCTGGAAGTGTTGGCCATGGCAGAGAGTGATGGAGTTTTATCGAAACTATTTTGTGTTATTTGTACAATGACAATAGAGTCGACTTTGATTATCCAGTTCCTCATGGTAAACCCAATTTGTAATAAATATCTCACATATGATTGTCTTCCATTTGACATCTTTTTCCAGTGTTTAATCAAAGATATGATGCTGTGTTAAAATTCTCACGGTGTTTCTATTGTACTAGTAAATGGGACCCATATACCAATGACTATCACTATGCATTAATTAAATGAAATGTTACATAAACACCATTTGACTCACTACAGGGAGACATTCTTAATTTTATCATGTCACAACATGGATTTATCCTAGAAGAAAGACAGGGATTTTTCTGATTGAAATTTGTTCAAATCCATTTGGGGGATTTGTTCTAGGAATCAAAAATTGAAAATATATTCTATAGTTGGTCGTCAGATTTCACCTTGTGTCCTATCTTTCCTCCATCTTGAGTAGAGTTCCAAATTTATTTTGATTTTTTTTAGTTTTTTCTTCAAAAAAATATGAAAACATATTTTTTCTCTTAAAAATAATATTCCCATGTTCCTCTAAAAGAACAAAAACAAAAAACCATGTTCTAATATCGTTTGTTATTTGTTAAGTAATAAAGGAACAATGCATATGTAGGTCATTTCTACTTCCTTTTTTTTTTTTTTTAATCAAGTCATTATATTCTCATTTATAAAAACATTATATTGCTATACTTTCTTATTTGTGATAATCTGACATATGTAACGAGCAGATAGTTTATTAGTTGGTTTATTTAATGGAGCCACGTGTGTAATATATATTAAATATTAATTCTATTTATTCTATTTATTTTTAGGAATTAAATCAAATGTAATCTTTTAAGTAAATAGTTAATAAATCGATTAATATAATATACTTTTCTGGAGACAATCGAAGGTGTGTACATCTTAGGCGTATATAAGTGTGTTACAATATTATATATGTGGAAGATACAACTTGATACTATTATTTTAAATGTTACATAGTATTTAAATCAAAATCCAAGTTGTAAACCATTAAGTTATTTCAAGTCAAAAATGAAGAGTGGGGAAGATTGAGCTATCAATTCCACAATCAAACTTCATGTCTAGAAATTGTGTTTAAGGAGAAGAAATAGAAGATTGTATCTACACAATTTTTTTATTTGATTGGGAGAGTATTTAATTTGTATAACTTCTCGAGTCAATAAACTTTTTGTACATGGTGTGTTTTTTTTTTTTTTTTTTTTTATGAAGATTATATTGAATATATATGTAAAAAAAAAAAAACTGTAAATACAAATCATGTATATACAATCTTCTGTAAATGCAAAAGATCACATATTTTCTGCAGATGAAAAAAAGCACACGCAATCTTCCGCTTAGGGAAAAACAATATAGGCATATCCTCACACTTATTAAACAAGGACATAGTGAAGGTGGTAAAAAAAAAAAAAAGGTTGAACATATACAATAAATTAACTTCAAAGCTACTGAAAATCTGATCTTGACAATTTAGTTTCTATTTACAAACATACATGAAACTTGTATTCTAACATCAATTTGCTAGAACATGTTTGCAATGAGATTCACAAATTCGAATTTTAGAATCATAACTTCAGCATATGAGATCTTAAAATTTTACTGAATCGCAGACCTACCCATATAATCTTTCCAATATTAATTTTGAAATCTACGGTAAAAAAAAATTCACACACAACTTTATAACAAAATATATTTCCATTATTTATCAGTTATAAAATTCAGACATTGAAGTTGTGAATATTATTTATAAACACAATTACTCTCAAAGAAACCCAATATTATACTAATTTTTTTTTTTTTAAATGTACATAAATATACAGGCCAAAAAAATACCGGCGGCCTCGATGGTGAGGCATGAAATTGTAGGGTAGGTAGGTTACCCCGCCTGTCCTATTCATATTATATCTATTTTCTTGCAATGCTGTGTGTGAAATTGACAAGACATGGTCAATACTTCCTTTGAATTTTAGGCCAATATTTCTAATCATTGACTTACATCCTATAAATACATCCATATATACTACTCCCTCCATCCCGCTCAAATTTGCACGTAGGGACGGATATGGAGGTTAAGAAAAAACTGTTTTTGAGCACGGAGCTCAAGAAAAAGTTGTTTTTGTAATGTTAAAATTGAATAGTAAAGGGCAATTTTGTAAATTTTATTTGCCATTTTTTGAGTGTGCAAATCTAAATGGGACGGACGAAAATGGAAAGTGTGCAAATTTGAGCGGAACGGAGGGAGTAGTATTCTTCTTTGCTTCTGAATTTTGTCAAGTGGGTTTTTTCTTTTCTTTCAATAAAATGGCACCATTTATTTGTAAATTATTTTATGTATTGTTGATGGACATCAAGTATATGCTTCTTTACATAACTACTTCATATCATTATTTAATATATATCATATGCAAGGATAAAAATTTTGTGAAATTTTAATGAAATATCGGTAAAATTTAACTTTTGAAATCGAAATTCCTACCGAAATATCGAAATTTTCATCCTTGATCATATGCCATGATGGAATTCCTAAAATACTTACAAAGAACACGATTTACGGTGAAGCATCGAGTTTTATATGCAATTTGAATGTTAGATAATTGAAAGTGATCCATCATCAAAATAACTTTGTAGATGGATTTAGAAATCATTTTAATTGCACATTTTTCATTTCAAAAGATAATATTTCCTATGAATATATACTTCTTAAACAAGTATATATTTTAAAAATATGATTTTTTTTATTGATACGAGAAAATAAATATTAATATATTTGTAAAGTATGTTCACATCCAAACAATATCTATTCATGAAAAGCTAAAACATTCCTTATCAATGAAAATAATTTGCATAGATTCAACCTTAAAGCCTACTAATTTAATTACCAAGAATAGACAATAATAGAGAGAACACATCTCATTCGTGCAAGTGTTGCCTAAATTAATCTATGTTACAAATATTGAGCTACATATATATACACACATAAGTATGTGTATGTATATGTTAGTATGTCAGCAAATAATAGTAGATACTGATAATAATGTCGGTAGCTACGAATGCCAAATGCGAGTGGTAAGGCAAAAGGGATTTGCAGAGTTGAGTAATTAATAAACAAAATAAAATAAATAGTAGTAAAGTAGTGTAGTGTGTCTAGTCTAGTGAGGCTGCTATTGTTTGGACATATTATCCCATCATTAATCTTTCTGATCGAATTTCCATCATTCCCTGCCACCCTATTTAATGCCTTTTTGCCCCCCACCCCCAATTTAAATTCTCTATAATATTTTATAATATTTCATTGCTCCCCTCATCTCGGACACAATGAAAAAAATTCACACAAATCACATTTTAATGTGTTGGATAATAAATTTTTTTTTATATAAATTATACTTTGAACTATTCCACATTAAAAAAAAAAAAAAAGAGTTGTATATAATAAAGTTCGTTGATATCTCAACAATGAAACTAGTCAATTATATGAAAATAGAAAACGAGTTTTTTTTCTTAATGTGAGGTATGTAATATTTGAATATATATTTGGTCTTGTGTGTACTTGGTGCACATGTAATCCGGGTCGACCCAATTTTGATTCGGATCTGCGTGTTTTTTAATTTAGTTTTTTTTTTTTGTTTCAAGTTGTTACCTTTGTGTTGTATTAGTGTGACATTTATATTATAAATATGTGACATTTATGTACAACTATCATAACCTTTATATACTATAACTTAGAAAAAAATGAAAATTTTCAACATAATTTGAACCGTATATCTTTATGTGATATCAATATGACATTTATATTATAGCATGCCACATTTATGTACAAATATTCCGACATTTATACACTTTTATATATTACATAAATGTCAGAATATTTGTACATAAAGATAACATAATATAACATAAATGTCACGTTGATATCACATAAAGGTATACAAATGTCATTTTACAGACATAAATGTACGGATGTCATTTTTTTACATAAATGTCTAAGGATATTACATAAATGTCTTTTTTTTTTTTCTAAGTTATAGACATAAATGTATGGATGTTTGTACATAAAGGTCACACATTTATAACATAAAGGTCAAGACAAAAATTTGGAATTTTTTTTTTAAAAGATAGAAATTCACGGATCCGGATCGGATCGACTCGGATTGCATGAATTTTAGATCCATGCACCTGGTGCACATGAGTTTTTATGTTGAATATAAAGTTAAAGTGCATTATAGCATACAATAGGGTATAACATGGACTTTTGGATTTTATTTGGATAAAGTGATTCGAAATTCAAGTAAATTTTAAATTCGTATAATTTTTTTTTATTTATCCTTAGAATCTATATATATATATTTATGCTCTTATAATTAAAATCAAAATTCATTGAAAATAATGGTAATGAGAATTATTGAATGTTTGAAATTAGGAAACATTATCATATTCATGGACTCAACAATAATTCATATCAAATATTGTGAAAGGTATAATTCATAATCCACTCGTTTAAAAGCTTGTTTTTTGTTTGGACTATCATGTTACTCTTATCTTTTATTTTTTATACACAATATATGACATTATATTAATTTGGTCATACACTAAATCTTGGCAATTTCAGTAAACCTCAGACAAATGATAAAAATATAAATATATTTAATTTGTCAACCAAAGTATGTTAGTTAACATTTGTCTTTATTTTTGTCTTTGGTTCATAAGAAAAGGTAAAGGAGTGACGTTTATTGCTAGAAGCCTATATAGAACCCCATGCCTGACTTTGACTGATAGGTCAGTGAGATTCCTCTTTTATAAATTTGAAATCACATTTCATAAATACACAGTACATCATGTATTGACTCATATAATTAACCAATTTATTACATTTGAAATACATAATTAGAAAAATAATAAGAATTGTACAAAGGTATAATATCCTGAAACACAACACTTCATGTAATAGATTACTTTTCTAACTCAAAATATAGTTTTGTTACTTTTCTAATAAAATTCAGGAATTTTGACTAATTTTACCCTTCTCATAAAAATAAAAAATGTCAAATTTATGTTACACGATATGTGTTTTTTATAGAGTTACACGATATGATTATATCGTCAAACACAATGTTTTTCATAGGGTTACATGATATATGTTTTTGATATGGTTACAAAATATGACATGAAAAAACACTAAAATTAAACGGTACGATCATATTATGTAAATTTCGACAGAAAAATGTTTTTTTTTTTTTTAACATTTATCAGAAAAATAATATTGTCCATTGTAATGATCTGTGGTAGAAAATTAATCTCTTATATAAATTGTGGTATTTTATCAATCCAACTCTACTGAGTAATATGCAATCAGACTATTTTTACAAAATACTTCAACATCCACTATAATATATATTAATTTGGCTAATGTTAATAGGTAAAATAATAGAAAGATTGATTACATGATTTGATAATATGAAGGAGTTAAGAATATAATACTTGAAATTAATCATCATGTTAAAAGGAAAAGAAAGTGGCACAAGGTTAGTGAAGTTACCCACAAGGGAAACTGCCCCATATGCTATCACACTAACAAAAGCTTTTTGGAAGATATAACAAAATGGTACTCCTATTTATTGGATTTCAAATTCCAAAGGATATCTGTAATCAATTTGATTGTCTCTTTTGTTCATCCAACATTAATATTTCCTCCTTATACTCTGCCCCATTCACACCTTTCTCTTAACCAACCTTTTTCATTTTGTCTTTTTCCCCCCTTCTGCAATGTGTGCCCAAAAAATTAGATAGTTGTGTGTTGATGAATTCTCAAACTTCTGATATGATAAGATATTGTTCGTTTTAAATCAAGTTCCATCAATATATATGGGGTGTTTTTGCTGGTGTTGTGAATTTGAACTAATTAATGTTACTTGATCAAAGTATATGTTTTTTTTTTTTCTTTGTATTTTAATTGAGAGTTTAAATTCTGTCCAATTGATTATGGAGGGCTTAACATATTTAGCATGTACTTATTCATGCTTTTTTTTTTAAGACAAAAAAAAAAAAAAGAAGTTGTGCAACATTAGTACTTCAATTTTAAGAGGCAAGATGACAAGATTTCCCCTAAAGGGGCATGTCCAAGGCTCAAGAGTCCGACCCAATTTAATTTAAAATGGAGAATTTTTTTTTATTTTCCAAAAATCTTAGAATTATCAAATTACAAAATAGGGACAGTGTGATTTATATACTTTTATCTATAAATAAAAATGATGTATTCATAAACCCTAATATATACTTATTTGTGAAATTATCCAAGACCAATCATGGAGTCTAAATTAAAAAAAAGTAGGCATTAATTTGCACGTGAATCATGAATGACTTTATTAATACCATGGGAGATAAAAAAAAAAAAAAAAAAGAAAAAGTCAAATACCACACCTTAACTGGGTTTGACAAAAGTAGCCCCAATAATTTACATCATTTATACTTGCCACTCATGCTTCTATTAATACTAAACTTCATTTTCAATCATGAGACATATGTTTTTTAACTTTGAAAAGAATGTTCTTTGTATATTAAATACATTGTATTAATACATAAAAGTATAGAAGTTCTCATTAGAAAATAAAAGTTGAGGAATTTGAATTTATACATTTTCTCAAAATAAAATAAACCAAGTATTTGGAAATTGAATTAGAACACATTACTTTTATGGAATTCCAAAGAATTTGCACGCAAAATATTTAATAATTAGTCCAAAGAAAAACACGACGTTTTTAGACTTTTCCTACATATACACACACACACACATACAAAACAACTATGTTCCCAACATACTTAGCTGTCAAATTTTGTTTTTCTTTCCCTTCTCCTTTATTTGGAAATAGTTATATCCATAATTCTATTAGCCAAATCAATAAATATTCGTATTATTTTATTCTTTATTTTTTTTATAACAACACAATAAGCATGACGTAGCATCTTATCAAGTTATGGACATTTTGTAAATACGTGGATTAATATATATGTAACATACTTTGGTGTGAGATTGAGCTATATTCATACAATAAAAAAAAAATCAGATATAAATATACACTTCAAATATAAGTACATATGTTTGGTTTGCAGTTTGCACACATGAAATTAAAAATAAAAACTAAATGAGAGTAGTAAAATATATGAAGGTTTAAATGGTGAAAAGAAAAGAGAAAAAGAAAGAGGATTTGCATGTGAAGGGTGTGTATTTTAGTGATGATGAAGATTAGAGAGAGAGAGAGAGTACTGTTGCAGGTTATTTGTATTTTGGTAATGATTTCGTGTGGAGACGAACATCAGATGCCTGCCTACTCGTGATCTCTCTTTCTCTCTCATGCTAATTAATGGCTTTCTGCTAATAAAACTCTACCTTTATTATACTAATTCAGTACTCGCCAGGAATTTGCAGCTCTACTACTACTACTACTACTACACCTACTCTCTCTCTCTCTCTCTAGTCTCTCTCACTCTAGAAGGAAGGAAGGAAGGAAGGAGCAAGTGCAACAACAACAATTCTTCCTTTTTGTTTCCTTTCGATTAAAGTAGGTTTAAAGGTGAGAATATATCTGAATCCTCAGCCTTCAGGTGTTTAGAGTTGGGATAGCAATATCAATATTCAATATTATGGGAAGTAGCAGCTATGGAAGGAATAATGGAGTGAGACAATACATTAGATCAAAGGTCCCTCGTTTGAGATGGACTCCTGATCTTCATCACTGCTTTGTTCATGCCATTAACACTCTTGGTGGCCAACACAGTATGTCTCTCTCTCTCTCCCTCGTTTCATTTTATTCATGATGATAAGGTGTTTGTTTGTTTGTTTCAGAAGCCACCCCTAAACTGGTTCTTCAGTTAATGGATGTTAGAGGTCTCACCATTTCTCATGTCAAAAGCCATCTTCAGGTGCAAATCTTTCTTTATCTATACTAACCAATTTAATTTCTTCATCATTCTTTTGTAATATGCTCATTAATTCTTGTTTAATTTTAGATGTATAGAAGCATCAAGACTGAAGCCACCAGACAAGGTACATTCTCACTTCATTTATGATTTACTTTCTGTATTTGTGAGTTGTATAGTGTCAAGCAACTATCCCTTTAATCATCTAATATTAGCATATCTCATGAAAACAACATGAACCCTCATTAATTCATTCATTTGTATTAATTTGTTTTCCACATGCATGTTTAAATGCCAAGCAATTGTGTAACCCTTTTCAGATAGGAGCATTTCACTACAAAGGAAACATTCTTGTGATGAGGATGATGATGATGATGATGATCACCTCTTTCTCCCTCCTACAAAAAGGTCAGACTTCTCATCATTCAATTTCTTGTAGCAAGAAACTACAAGGATTTGGATTTACATGTTTCCTTTTCTTTTTCTTTTGGGAGATCATGAATAAAATGTTTTTCTTGTGGCAATAATAAAAAAGGGGAAGAATAATGGAGAAGAAGAGATGTGTGTGTGAGAGAATATGTGGATGTGGAGAAGAAGCAGTGAGATGGAATTATCCGTACAGTGATGATGATTACATGCATGAAAAAGTAGGAATAAAGGAGAAGGAAAAGAAGGTATTATTGAGAGTGGAAGAAAATCCTCAAGAATATGCAAACCCTTCTTCTGCCACTGCTCCTCCTTCTGCTACTGCACCAGATGCAGTCCTACTATCTGACTTTTTCAAGGTATAATCAATGCCCTATCTATCCCCCTTCTCTCTCCTCTCCCCCCCCTCTCTCTCTCCTCAAATTTATTTAAAATCTATTATTTGAGGTTTTATTTTTCCAACATGAAATGGGATTTCTTGGTTTCTATGATGCTTTGCACATTTACATGTATACAAATAAGGGGTGTGATTTTGTGTTTATTTACATGAATGTTATACTATCTAAAATGTTGGCATGTATTTCTATGATTACAAAAGAAGAGGAGTAATGATTTTTTTTTTTTTTTTTGGTTTTTTGAATTTGATGCAATTATGAAAAGGTGCATGTATCCAAGAAAGTTGTTCTTGGTTGTTGATGAAGGATTGACAAAAATAGCAATGAGTTTAAAATCTTGGGAGTTGGTGAATTGAGTTTAGTTTGGTCAATACTTCTCTTTTCCTTTACATTAATGTCATTCTGGACAATTTTTCTACCACGAGTTTGCATTTCTTGTGCTCTATTATTTCACCTCTTATTCAAAATATATATTATATTTTATCATTACAATCTTGTCACTGCAGATATAGCACTATATAATAAAACAAAATTTATAGAATCTCATTTGCTTTCAGCCCTTGTTTGTGCTTGTTACTTCCATTATGTGGCTTTTGGTATATATTTCTATAAAAAAAATGTTACAAAAATACTCGGATGAGTGTCTTACAAATATAATTTCATGACACAAAACTTATCTACTCTCAAATCCATTTTCAAGGTTGATTGTCTCATCTAATTATATCCGTGTTGGACTAGTAAAATTTGACCTGATAATTTCTTTCCATTGTGAGACAACATTTTTGGTTTATGTACTTTGGAAAAAATGTTGTTATTTCCCCTTTTAGAAAAAGATGTGGTAAAATAGGCCACATGCTTTGAAAGCAAGTTAGATTTCTTAATACATTTCTGGAAAAGAAAAGAAAAGAAAAGAAAAGAATATGATTTTGTTTGTTTTCAGAAAAATGCAAAAATAGTTTGTTCTAAAAACAAAACAAAACACAACAAACTGTCGATTTATGATATCTTCATCTTCCATCTAATAAATGTTGTTTCACTAAAAATGTTTCCAGCCCTACAAAACAGTGTTGGGCTGTTTGACTGGTAAAAATTGTCTTATGGAATTTGGTACAACTTTTAATGCTCTGAATTGGTACTGTTTGTTACCAATTTGCAGCAGTGAATTAGGCCATCAAGTTAATTCATTTGGTGAACCTTGTATTTATTACACTTGTGTGAATTCACCATAGATACCGATCCAATATAATATCTGTACGAGCATCTTTCTATCTATCGAAGGGTTTTATTTTCTTGAATAACAATCGAGTATTAATAGAAATGTAACTATACATGTCGTTGATTGTTCGTATATTTGCAGGAAGAAGCATGGAAGGTGGAGAATGGAGTGGTGGATGATGGATGTGAATTGTCTCTGTCTCTGTCTTTGCCTTTGCCTTTGAAGCAGAATCAGAATCACAATCATGCTTCATTTCAAAGGAGTAATGTGTCTTCAACTAGTGAGATTAGTGAGACAATTTCATCCTACTTTAGGTCTAATTCTTCCCAAGAATTGAATGAAATTAACCTAGACCTCTCTATTGCTCTATGTGGTGCTTGACTTTTTTAAAAATGGAAGGCCCCTTGTCTATTATTATTCACTTTATTCTTGACCAACTAATTTTGTGTTCCTATTTCTACTTCGTATCTTTGGTGTTTGTTTTTTCTCTTGCAAGTTGCTATAATTCTATTTCCCGTTACATTAAATTGGACTTGTCATCTTGACAATTATTGCAAATTAAAGAGGAAAATATGGACCATAGTGATGTATTTAAAATGTAATCATTTCTCCATCCACCAATTATTTTGTGTTTTCTGGGATAAAATACCAAAATCTAGCTTTGAAATTTTTTATATTTATGTTAAAAATGTCGCATCTTCCATTAGATATCAGAAATTCTCTTTGAAAATGTATGCAAGTTGAAAAAAGAAGAATAAATTCCTTAGCTAAATTCAATTTCAAAAATGGTGGGGGCTAAACACACCCCGCTCATTAGTAAACACATTCCATTAAAAATAAATATAGATTAAAAGACATAATATCCTTACTATTTAAAATTTATTTTATTTTATGTTTTATAATTGAAAGGAATGATAATGTTGTGGATTGTGTTTAGAAATTTGATAGTATTAAATATTTTGAAATGACTGCGTTTAGTAATTGAGGTGTGTTTGGTAATGGATGGGTGTGTATAGCCTTACCTTTTGCAAAATAAGAACAAATATTAAGAATTACATGTAATTAACAATTAGTTTTATTTGTATAAACATATCTAGAAAGTGAACAAACATACCTAGAAAATGAGAGCATTTACAGAGCAAGAGAATTTACAAAGTAGTGAGAATGGAGAAATACATGATTAGGTTCCTAACCTCTTAGTACCACATTCTGAGCAGAATTTGGAGGTTTCTCTCAGGTAAGGAACCCCACATTCATCACAGAACTTTGCAGGACTCGTTGGCTGGAAACGAAAAACGAAAGATTAAGTGCAATAATAAGGAGGAGCCAAGACGACGAAGAAACAAACATAATATAAAAAAAGAGAACTATTCTTCCTCTAAAAATCATGAGTTGATCGGTGAAAACACAGTGCCACAGCCCAAGCATGTTCTTTTCTATAATATCATTGAGATGCATAGTCTTGTTTTCCTATATAGTGACAAAGAAGCTAAATAATAAGAAAAACTCACCATGACATGGAGACGGCCTCCAACATGACCAAGAGACTGTAGACAAGCTATATGTTGAGCAATGGCTGATGGCTGCTGGTTGTGAGCAATGTCGGGTAATTGAGGAGGGGGCACACACTGTTGGCCATGCATAAAGTGAGTTGCATGTGGGCTTTGATTCATATGATGATGATGGCCCTGGGGAAGAGGATGAAATTGAGCCTGATGAGCAAGTGTTTGCATGTGTTGCTTTGATGGAGTCTGCTCATTATTCTGTGGATTCAAGCAATGGAATCGATGAATCAAAGATTAAAGTAACAAATTTGCAAACCAAATACCAATATGAGGAGAACTTTAAGAGAAATGTTAATATATACGTATAAAAGCAACCCAAATAAAACAGAGAAACACTGTCCATACAACCTGAAATCATACAATCTATAATTAATTGCAAAAGAATAAGAGGACTGTCATACAACTTCAGTTGAAATTACAAAAATCTTACTTTAGACGTATGATGACAAAACTTTTAGGAAAATAAATGCGATTCATACGAACATGCTACTACACAAATTTTCATCAAAAGATGTTAAACATGTTTATTGTATTTAGAGGCTTTCTTTCTCTGACCGTAAATTTTCAATATGAAAGTTCAAATTGGAATAGCCTTATTCAGCAAGTTGAATTGGACCATACATATTTATGAAAAGGGAAGAAGATATTCTTGATGCCCCTGAATATGACACCAACCATTGGTTATTCACCGAACCACTTTGAGTATCAAGCATTTTGAACATCCTCCAGATAGAAAAATAATAATTCAAATGAAATATTTCCAGGACAAGCAAATCGTAAAAGCACACACATCAACTCCAGTCACATAAAAAAAAGAATGTGTACTCCAGTTGCTAATCCAAATGAAACATTTCTTGGACAGGCAAATCGTAAAAGCACACACATCAACTCCAGTCACATAAAAAAAGAATATGTACTCCAGTTGCCAATTAAAAGTATATCTCACTTCATTAGAAGAGCGATAGCCTTGAGAAGTAGCCATTGAAGAAGAATTTTCTGGACTAGGGAATGCCTGGAAAATATGTAAGAAGTTATAATCTGAATCATCTGATGGACCTTAAAATGGTGAGGCTGAAAACAAAAACTACAGCTAAAAGATTCTTACATTACTTACAGGTAAACCAGGTATGTTCGAGATAGAGTTCGATACAACACGCCTAAACTTGTGTCTTGGGGCATAAAACTTGTAGTCTCTGGCAGAAACAGCAACTTCATTCCGCCCGGTCAATCTTTTAAACCTATTTTGAGATATATAGAGTAACAGATGGCTAAGAGCTTGTCACTGAAATTGTAGCCTCAAGTTATAGACTTTTAGATAGAGATATTGTGATGTGCTAGAATATTGTTACAAAATATAGGATCACTTCAAATCAATACTCCTAAAATACTTGACAACATTTTTTACATCTTCCTACGTATTCAAACTAATGACAAATCAATTTGAGCCTTTAACGAATCTTTACCCAGACTTATAAGAAAATTAGAATTAGACACCCCACTTGCCTCCATCATTTGACAAGAGTTAAAGCAATTGGATAGATGATAGTGATCAATGCAAGAGAGAGAGAGAGAGAGAGAGAGAGAGAGAGAGAGAGAGAGAGAGAGAGAGAGAGAGAGAGAGAGATGTCTCAAAGAATGAGAACCAAGCCTCATGACTCTTCTCTTTTCAGCTTTGACATGACAAATTTATCAACATTTAAATGCATATTTTTAGACTTAAATTACGTGACTACTGTTTACCAAGTAAAGGACACTGGGCTCACAACTTACCACTCAGCATCTTCAATACCAATTTTTGTTGGTTTCTCAACGATAGCTAAGCCATTGACCACCACAAATCGAACACGTTTCTCTTCCTGTATCACTAACTCTGGGAACTTCGATCTCGTTTCAAAAGAAGTTGCTAGCTCCCTTCTCTTGAAGATACAAGGACCTACATATAGAACATGAACACTAAATATTTAAAACTTTAAAGACCATATAATTTATCTACCTTCAAAGAGATAGAGGCCAATATCAACATTAAAAAAAATCAAGCAGACAGCATGTAGCAATGCCATAAATCCAACAGTTGTCTCAGTATTCTAGGTGCTGTAACAGATTATTTAAACAACATTCAATTTTCCTTTCTCTCATAAAGGAAATGGAGAACCAAGAGGAAGCTGAAGGTGGAAAACAAAAACCATGAACACATCCAACTCACAAATTTATTTTGTAAATAGGTAAAGGATTTTAGAAGTCAATATACATTAAGCAAGGCTAACAAAATGATACAGAACCGGAACCATTTTGACATTTCCAGCAAGAAACTTCAATGTACTAATAAATATCTATCAAGAGAAAAAGAAAATCATACCTTTCCTAGGAAACTTCTTTGCAAGCTTTCTGTACAATCCACCAGCAGCTTCAAGGGCCACACCTATAGATTTTTCACGGATGCCACTCATTGTTGATAACCTCATGTTAACATCATTGACTAACGTTTCATACATGTTAGCAACATACATTAAGGGCAAAGCATAGCGTGCATCGCCTTCATATCGGGTCTCTCTAGATTTCCTCTTGCTTAAATTGTCTTGAGAGGATTGTTGCACCATATAATCAGCCTCATAATCCGACATTTCAATAACATGTGGATCAATAAAATGATCTACAATGATGTCCAAAAATCTTGCCCTGGCGGTTTCCATTGGCGAAACATCTGGTACATAGGTATGAAAGTCAGATAGACATTACATAATCTTAAACTACAGCCAAAACCCAGTAATTACAAATTATGCAGAATGATGATAAACGTCACCATCAATTGTCAAAATCGAATAGGGACCACATGAAGACGCATTATTTTCAAGACTGCTTCTATCATCCTCCACACCTATGCTGTGAAGTGGTATAGAGTTCTGGTAAGGCTCATGCATGCAGTCCTACATGATTCAAACAACCAAGTTGATGATTCCAAATGGAAAAATGAAAAAACAAATCTTTAAACAGAGAACCTTCTCAGAGTTGCATTGATAATATAGTGGGTAGAGACAAATATTTTACAGAGCCACTTCAAGGCAAAATCAAGTAATTTTTTTTATTATTATTACAATCATCATCATCAGCAAGAAAGAAAGATTGAAATCCTAAATTAACATGCTCAAAATTCAAATTTTATCCACAAACTCAATGCTGTGTCAAAACTTCTAACACCGTACAGAAAAAAATTCCTGACGAAATCAGAAGTTAATAATCAAATCTGTTGATAAAGCCAAACAACTGGATGCAACCGCAAAGTACCGGACACTAAACTCACGAGAAAACACAATATTATAGAAAGAGACCAAATTTTTTTTTTTTTTAAGCAATTCGAATTTCAAGTTTGCAGTTTTGCAAAATTAAGGTGGTCAGCAGAATAGTAGAGTAGGAAAAATCAGAAATTTCATACTGACACTGACAACAGCAGAGGAGCGATCGTCGTTATCGTCGGTGACGTCATCGGCGGCAGGGTCGGTGACGTCATCACCAGAATTGAGGTCGTGCAAGGAGGTGCCGATGTAGGAGTTAGCAGCGGCGGCGGTGGATGTCAAATTGTAGTGCTCCACCGGAACCCTGCTCCCCATCGAGAGCAGCTAAAGCCCTAACCACAATCAAAGAAAATAGAGGGAATTTGAAGAGGGAAAAGTTTAACGGCTATACAGACTCTCTCCTGGGTTGAGGGTTTGGGGGTTCCGAAGCGCAGTCCGAGCCTGCGGCCGATGAAGTTCCTTCCAAACCGGTGGGTTTGAAGTGATGTGGGGCTGATGCTGTGACCCTTTTACCCTTGTTATTTTTTCTTTTCTTTTACATTTTCTCTCTTTTAAAATTTTGAATTTTTATTTAATTGTTAATCAAGAAAGCTCCAATAAACTGAATACCAGTCCATCTCGAATAATTCAATTTGTACACATATTATTTCATTATTATTTATTACTAACCAAATGCAGATCCAGACAGATTTTATATTTCTAAATGAATAAATAGGTTGACTTTTTTCTTTTTTACTTGATGGTGGAGTATTTTGTTTGATAGAATTTCAAATTTGAAAATATCTCAATTAGTCATAGTTGTTTTCGATATGATTATCTAATATTGACATATTTTAATGAACATCAATATATTAGAAGGATTGCGACTATTGTATGCACAATTGTTCTAATGTGTCACTGGTAGACAAATTAACGCGTGCTTCGGTAGACAAATTATCAAAGTTGTTATTATATATGCTTTTATACATTTTCTTTTCTTTCCCCTATATTTTGAGTGCTTTTAAATATTATAGTTTGTTTATATTACAATTTTTATCACAAATTATTCTCAATTAATATATCAATCACCGATAAAGATATCAATACATAAATCAATATCAATAGCGCAACTTAATATATCGATATATTGAATATCAAATATCAACACTAATAATTATAAGATAAAAAAAAAAATTAAAATAATATAGAAATATTGTGAAATTCTCTTTTTAGTGGAAAAAGTAAACAACCTACTGGAAATTAATAACAAATTTATATTAAAATAAACTTGCATCACAGAACATGATCCAAGACTTATATTACAAATATTTCCAATATATTGTAAGCATGGCTTTCAGTCTAACATACATCCTCGCTGAAGAAGTGAATATCTCTATCCCAAGAATCAAGATTGCCACGTGGCAACCCACAAAGCCAAGTGCTTAATTCAACCAATGGAAACAAAGCCTTATCCTATCTTATCTTGCTCGAAGCTAAGCCACCAACATCAACATGATCTCTGCTGTCTCATTCCCACAAATTATTTCCTATGTCATACTGATACTACCATACTTGTAAATAAGGGCAGAGAGAGAGAGAGAGAGTGCGATCAAGAAACATGGCAAGCTCAGTTCAAGCAGCTGCAACTCTGATGCAGCCAACCAAGGTTGGTGTGTCGGGCAGAAGCAGCCACCAGCTCCGATCAGTTCAGAATGTCGGAAAGGCCTTCGGCGTCGAGCTCTCCGGTGGAAGGCTCACCTGCTCTCTACAGGCTGATCTCAAGAACATGGCCCAGAAATGCTCTGATGCTGCCAAGATTGCTGGCTTTGCTCTTGCCACTTCTGCACTTGTTGTCTCGGTATCATATTTTACTACCTTAGCTCTAATATATATATATATATATATATATATATATGTTCATCACTTTTCTGCAATTTACAAACTGTTCTTGAAACTGGATCAAGAATTCCACTGTGTGAACCCAAAAACAAACATTTAGTCACTCATACTGTTGTATAGGGAGCAAGTGCAGAAGGAGTTCCAAAGCGGCTAACCTTCGACGAAATTCAGAGCAAGACTTACTTGGAAGTAAAAGGGACAGGAACAGCTAACCAGTGTCCAACCATTGATGGTGGTGTGGAGAGCTTTGCTTTCAAGCCAGGCAAATACACAGCCAAGAAGTTCTGCTTGGAGCCCACATCTTTCACAGTCAAAGCAGAGGGAGTAAGCAAGAATGCAGCCCCTGAGTTCCAGAAGACGAAGCTCATGACGCGTTTAACCTACACCTTGGACGAGATTGAAGGGCCCTTCGAAGTGTCACCGGACGGCGCCGTGAAGTTCGAGGAGAAGGACGGGATCGACTACGCTGCAGTCACAGTACAGCTTCCTGGAGGCGAGCGTGTGCCATTCCTCTTCACCATCAAGAATCTGGTGGCGTCTGGAAAGCCGGAGAGCTTTAGCGGCCAATTCCTGGTTCCATCTTACAGAGGATCATCCTTCCTTGACCCAAAGGGGAGGGGTGGGTCCACTGGTTATGACAATGCGGTTGCGTTGCCAGCTGGAGGCAGGGGAGACGAGGAGGAGCTGCAGAAGGAGAATGTCAAGAATGTTGCATCCTCAACTGGAAACATCACATTGAGTGTTACTAAGAGCAAGCCAGAGACTGGTGAGGTGATTGGAGTGTTTGAGAGTGTCCAACCATCGGACACCGATTTGGGGTCTAAGGCTCCCAAGGATGTCAAGATCCAAGGCTTCTGGTATGCCCAGCTTGACTCCTAGAATGAATCTCTTTAAGATCATTGTAGTCAATCCTTGATTTGAGTTTTGCTGTAATTGAAAAGGATGCTTGTATATTACTACTGTTGTTTAATGCATGTCGGGACATGATAATCAATGAAAGCAACTGGAAATATGTTTTATGGCATGTTCAAATGAAACTAGATGGAGTATGTAGACAATGTAACTTACCATATTAGATAGAATCAAGAATCAAGAACACGGAACCAACTCCTTGGAGCAAGGAGGCTTCCCAATTGAGGCTCGGTATTATGAAGAAATCGACAAGTGTGATTATCCAAGTCGCAATTCCTTGTAAAACGATCAAGATTATATCAAGCTGCATATGACTGTTAGCATCAAATCAGGAAAGAAGCTGAGCCAAGATCATTTCTCTTCATTTCACAGAAATTCTAAATGTCACATTCTAGATTCATTTGAGTTTACCAAAAATCTCTACAAGAACATAATCCATCTTTAAAATGGTGAAACCTCAAGGAATCTCTAACGATGATTTCGACACCAACGAACTTTGCTATGAATTTGATGGTGTTGTGACAATCACCACATATCCTCAGATTCTTAAAGACCCTAAGGGATGATTCACCTTTCAAATTCAGTATTCCAAAGGCAACAGCCAGCTTCTCACTATGATTGCACAAACTATCCTCCTGCTCCTCTCCATCCAAATCTTGTAGAACAAATTCTGTATTAGGATGCAATCCAGCAGACTTCATCTTCTTGCGTATTTCATCCAAAAACTTATAAATGTCATTGCTTGTATCATTGCTTTTATCACCAACAACAAATGTATGCACTCTGTTGTTCACTCGAACCCAACTGCAACCAGGAGCTTTCCTAATTCCTCTGTCTCTCATCAATTTCCTAGTCTCAGAGGCTTCCTCCCACTGTTTAGCTGTAACAAGGATGTTAAAGAGTAACACATAATTCCCTGGGTTGTCCGGTTCTATCTCAAACAGTCTGTGTGCAGCAATTCGCGCTAGATCAACATTCTTATATATGCGGCATCCTCCAAGCAATGCTCCCCATGCAGGTGCACTGGGTTCTTTGGGCATTTGTTTGATGAAGTTATATGCCTCTGCTAAGCGACCACCACGACTAAGAACATCAACCATGCAGGAATAGTGCTCAGCATCAGGTTCAACTTTATGATCCTTAGTCATTGAATGAAAAACTGAGAGCCCCTCGTCTACCATCTTTGAGTGACTACAACCAGATAGGACACCTGTAAAAGTAACAGAGTTTGGTTTCACTCCTAATCCCACCATTTTATTGAAGAGAGATAGAGATTCCTCTCCTTTTCCATGCATTGAATTTGCAATGATAATTGTGTTCCATGCTACAGTATCTTTTGATGGCATCTGACTAAAAATTCGGTTGGAGATTTCTAAGTCACCACTCTTGGCATATATATACACTAGCGAAGTAGTGGCTGCAAGATCGTCCATAAAACTATGTTTTACCATATATGCATGAATCTCCTTTCCTCCCCCCCAAGCTTCTAAAAATGCACAAGCAGTTAACACACTTGTAATAGTGATTTGATTAGGTTTGCATCTTAACTGCTGCATGTCTCTGAGCAACTCCATTGCTTCTTGTGCTTTTCCATTATCAGCGCAACCAGAAATGACTGAATTCCAGGTCACAATATCTAATTTGATTCCTTGTTTTCTCATGAGTCGAAATGTATCAAGTGCTTTGCAGCTCTCACCATTTGAAAAATATGCTGATATAATCACATTCCATGACACAACATCAGGCTGTGGCATGTTATGGAACACTAGTTCGGCGTGCTTAATGCTTGAGCAACTAGAGTACATATCCACAAGAGCACTACTTACAAACAGATTATCCTCCATTCCATTCTTAACACCAAAACCATGAATCTCTCTGCCCCAGTTCAAAAACTTCAAATCCGAGCAAGCAGGAAGCACCGTGGACAATGTCATCGCATTAGGCCTAATTCCACTCAACCCCATCTCCCGAAATGCCCGAAGTGCCGCTCTTGGGAGTCCACAATTAACACAGCATGAACAGAATGATGTCCAAGTGATCACATCCTTGATCCTCAAATCATCAAAAATTCTTTCTGCACCCTCATAGTACCTACATTTCCCAAACATGTCAATCAAAGCATTCCCCAGAACCAAATCCGAACTACACCTATTCTTCTCAGCATCACAGAGAATTTCTTTCGCCTTTTCCAAATCCCCAGAAGCTGCACAAGCCTTGGCAACAGCTAAAATAGCAAGCTTATCTGGGTTTATCTTTCTGCTGTTTTTCACTTCAGTGTAAATTTTTATCGCGTCTTTATACCGACCGTTCTTGGTATAAGCTGAAATTAACAACGTCCATGACTGCACATCTGGGTGAGAGATTTCATCGAACAACTGGCGGGCGCGTGCCAAATCTCCTAAATTCAAATACTTTTTGATGAACTTTACATTCAAATGCGACGGAAGACAAGTGGGCACCTTGGAGAGCATCTGATCACCAGAAGCCGATACTGAAACAACGGAATGCAAGGGAAATTAGAACCCTTTTGAGTATGCTTAGCGAACACAATAATCAAATAACATAACGCAGAAAGTAGAACTTCAATTTATACGTTTCCAGGTGTTGGGGTTGAATAAAGACAAGAATTTTAAGGAGAAAATTTGAAGCCTTCAATCAGAAGCCAGAGATAGGATTGAATAGTATTGAATCGGTTGAGAAGAGTTTAACGTCTACAAGACTGCAACGTCGTAAAGGTAGGTAGGTGTAGTAACAGATTTTCGACTAAATTATTACACTGCTTAATAATTTTCAAAGCTTGCCCGCTTGAAAACGACTGCCTATCACGGTATCACCCATTTGACATCTTGCAAAAATAATAATAATAATAATAATAATAATAATAATATTATTATTATTATTATATCTTCTTCATAAATTTAATTCATAATCCACACCGTCTTTCAATAATATAATTTTGTATTCTACCTATCAATTACCATCTAGTTTAACATTTACGATAATACAGCTTGATTAATATATTATGTAATTATATATATCACATTTTTCAATGAATATAAATAATTTTTATTTATTATATATAATAACTTAATACTTTTATTTCTATCATATAATCATATTCTTCAATTCACGATCATTGCACAAATTTTCTAATTTTTTTATTATATTTTATTTTCCATAAACTTTAAACACTAAAATTTAGAAAGATCACTGAATTTTATTTTCAATAATATGATAGAAATTTCAAAATGAAAATTTCCCAAATAATTGTATAGTTGTTCTAAAACACGTGTATGCAAAAATAATTAATTAATAGGTTTGGAAATTCCACCAATCTTTTAACATAAAAATTCATGTGAAACGATTTTACGGATGGTTTTTCTGAGACGGAGTCTCATCATCCACAAACTACATGTGAATTGTAGTATTTGGGTGGTGGGTAATTGGGTTGTGGTTTAACCCGTCTCATGTATTAAAATTTTGTGAGACGGTCTCACAAGAGACTTACTCATCTTTTAAAACATTCCACCTCTATTTTAGTTTTTTTTAATCTTTTTTTTATATATTTTTGTTAATTTTATAAATTATTACAAAATTTGAAATATATTATGAAATTAAGAAATTTGAGGATTCTGTGGTTATGAACCATTCCCCCAGCGGTTATATATATATATATATATATATATATATATATATATATATATATTCTAATTTATGATTTGTTGAAAAAATAAATGATTCGAACAAAATTTTCTACGGATAATGTCCAATTTTTTTTGGCAATAATTTTGAAAAATAATCAGTTTTTGATAGTTTATAATCTGAAATCTTTATTTGATAGTTTACAATCTTTAAAACTCTGGATTGATAAAATTTATTGATAGATAACTTATCTTTTGGGTTCTAAATCAATAAAATCCCTAAATAATAATAACCATAAATTTATAATGATTAACATTATTATAAAGAATGAGCGATAAAACTTTTTTATGAGAGAACAACATACGTCGTCATTGATTGTTTCTTCAAACATATAGAGATAGAGTTTGTCGATGATGAACAATAGAATTTACAAAAAAAATTATTAATGCACTTTATACAACCATAATTTTTTTTTATTTTTTGA
Organism: Scutellaria galericulata; assembly: GCA_946896805.1. Lineage (NCBI taxonomy): Eukaryota > Viridiplantae > Streptophyta > Magnoliopsida > Lamiales > Lamiaceae > Scutellaria > Scutellaria galericulata. The sequence continues at coordinate 16,105,085 of OX335791.1, read as the reverse complement.
GGTTTGCAACCATAAAAATAAAAAAATCATTTTCCAAATATATCTTCATGTAACATAATTCATTGTGATTTTTCTTAAAAAAATAAAATAAAACGATAACGATGATAATCAGATAATGTTTCAACTTCGTTCAAGAATCTAGGATTCCAAAGAGATACACGGCAGAAAATAGGATGAAGAAATAAAATATGACTTATTTAAATATGAGAATGTATATAATCTATTTAAAATTATTTATTTTTCAAAATTTTAACTATAAAGGGATGGAGTGGGGCATAGTCCCACCGTTGGCCATACCAAGAAATCTTTCAATTGTGGGACCCACCCACACAAACAGAAATTTTTGTTTACTCAAAATTAAATTCTGAATTCAATTCCTATTCCCAAGAAAAAAGCGAATCAGGCCAAGGAAAAATCTAAGAGCTAAACACCCTCTTTCTTCCATTTTGCGTGGACAATCCTTCTTCCAAAATTCCAATTATCCACAGCACAATCTAGTCAAACAAACACAAATTGTACGTATTCAACGAAGGTGCTAATGGGTACGCACGAGGAAGAGAGACTGCTGCTAGAGGAGGAGGGTCGTGTAGAGGTGCATCTCCTTTTCTTTTTATGCGAGAATTTTCAGATTGTTATTGCTATATCTGTTTACCCTTCAGTTCGATTGCGTGGATAGCGACTCTTCAGTCTGCTTGTTAGTTTGTGTAATTTTATGGTGTTGTGTGAATATCTTTCTGTGGATCCATGATTTTGTTTTTCTTCACTTTCGTTTGGGGGCAACAGGGGAAGCTGGGATTTTAGTTTACTGGGAAGTGGGTTGTGTTGATTTAATGTTATTAGTCTTTCGAAAGTTGGATCAATCACTTGAAGTGGATTGATGTTAATCTACAGAAACGAATCTTAATCTGCTTTTGCATGTGCCATGGAATGTTAGAAAAAAAAAAAAAATTCATATGATCCTGATCTTGAGTTTTCATATTTTTATTTTATGGTCATCTGTTTCTCTACTCATTATGTGTGTTGCCTGTTTCTGTAGAGGGAAAACGATACACTATATACTGGTGATGGTTCTGTTGACATTAAGGGGAATCGTGTTTTGAAGAGCAATACGGGAAATTGGAGAGCTTGCCCTTTCATTCTAGGTATTTTCAGTTCAATAGTACTTAGTTACTGTGCTCATTCCGCAGTTTTCTGATCTTTTATCTCATAAAGAAAAGTTTTCTGATCTTTGCATTTATGGCAGGGAATGAATGCTGTGAGCGTCTAGCTTACTATGGGATTTCAACTAATCTAGTTAGTTATCTCACCAAAACCTTACATGAAGGGAATGTTGCAGCTGCTAGAAATGTGACCACATGGCAAGGCACCTGCTATCTTACTCCCCTTATTGGGGCCGTCCTGGCTGATGCTTACTGGGGAAGATATTGGACAATTGCCGCATTTTCCAGTCTTTACTTCATTGTGATTTCCTAACTTTCATCTCATCATAGCTATGTGCTATAACTAGATTTATTGGCTGGCTAGCCTTTTTTTGTTTTCCAGTTGTTAGATGACATGGTTTGCCATCTCTAACCTGTTTGTCCTGCATGTTCTTTCTCATATTCAAATCTTGATCTTTACTGTGAAAGAACATTTTGACTCAGTTTTGTCCAAGAAATTTGAAGTATGCATCTGCATTTGCAAACGTCCTTTAGTCTCTCTGTGTTCTTCCTTTATTAAACAGAGTAAGAAATTGTATAGTCTTGTGTTTTCTTCTATTTTCATTTCTTCCCAATAAGTTTAAACCCTGAAAGACGCATCACACTCTCCTTACTGTTTGCAGTATTGAGTTCTACACCCGAAACCTTTGCTCCCATAAGTTTTTTATTAGTGTTTACTTCACTGCCCCTTTCCTTCTCCCGTTAGTGCACACAGAGTTATGTATCAAATTTCTATTGCAAGTTGAAATTAGTCTAACTCTTGTGTTGAGCTGGTAAATGTAAGTTACTATGGGGTTTCTAGCACTAACATCTTTTTATAGAATTTTCGGTAAGTTTAATCAGAATTTAGGCCATGCAATTGAGTGATTTTGGATTTGATTGTAAATTAACATCAGAGAATTGTCGAGAAAATTTTAGATATGTTTTTGAGTGGTGAAGAGTGCCGAAGGTCATGTAAGTTTTAGTATATGGGTTTGTTTTGATTGTTTAAGCTATTGGTAGGTATGCGTTTTATTATGTATTGTTAAACTCTGAGGAAAATTAGACTGTTGAATTGGTTGACCTCTAAGAATATAGCTTGAAGCAGGAAGTTCAGTTTTTGTCCCAAACTACTTAAAAACTTCAAATTTAAAGCCTACTGTAGCTGCATGCTTTTAGATCGACATAATTAAAATTATGAAATTATGAATTGTCCAAACACTTCTTCTTTGGAATTTATCATTTTTATCATCTATCAGATGAATGTGATCTGTCATAAGACTCATAACTGAACCATTATATGTAAGCCTAATATCAACTTGATATAAATCTTTCCAGAATTGTCTTACTGTTCACTCATTGGTTTCTGGTATGTTCTTTGTAATGTTTGCTTCTTTGGTTGCTCTTTATCTTTTACCAACCTTGTTTTCTCTAATTTTTTGAAGGGAATGTGCACATTGACGATGTCTGCAACTATACCGATTTTTAAGCCTCCTGAATGCATTGACTCTGTATGCCCTGCTGCTACACCTGCTCAATATGCAATGTTTTTCTTTGGGCTTTATCTTATAGCCCTTGGAACAGGTGGAATCAAACCATGCGTTTCATCTTTTGGGGCTGACCAGTTTGATGATACTGACTCTGTAGAGAGAGTTAAAAAGGGTTCTTTTTTCAATTGGTTCTATTTTTCTATCAACATAGGTGCCTTGATATCGAGTAGTTTAATCGTGTGGATTCAAGATAATGCTGGATGGGGCCTTGGTTTTGGCATCCCTGCTTTGTTTATGGGAATTGCTATAGTAAGTTTCTTTTTAGGCACCCCTCTCTATAGGTTTCAGAAACCCGGTGGAAGCCCTATTACCAGAATGTGTCAGGTCCTTGTAGCATCATTCCACAAATGGAATCAGTCCCTCCCTGTTGATAGCAGTCTTCTATACGAAACACCAGATAAAAGCTCTGCAATTGAAGGAAGTCGAAAATTGCTCCACACTGAAGAATTAAAGTAAATCCTTTTTGCATTACATCTTTTTCTTAGCCTCTAGTTTGTTTTTCAGCAATTCCTCTTTTCTGTTGCATAGTTAATGAACTTGGATATGTCTTTTAAAAGAATCATTTCTGGTGTTGATAAAGGTGATCAAAGCTTATGATAAAAGGTTAATGATATCTGTATTGCTGCTTTAACAAAACAATCTGCAAAGTTATTAAAGCATCGACTAACGTGCTGCCTTATTGCCAATGATGCACTTGAGATCAGTTCTCAATGTTCTCCAATTCTTGAAGCATAATATGATATCCAAATTTATTTCAGCATAGTTTAACTCCGTTAAATGATCTTTGCTTCTAGGAACTTTTTCATGTAACTGTATACGTTAGCACTTTGATGTCTTTCGTACATACCTTCACATTATCCTCCAATTACTTAGTTGGACTTTTATTATCCTGGTAGATGAGATACTATTCTAATCCAAACTTATTTGTACCTATTAAATGCTTTGACATCTCCACTCAGTGACGGTCAATCTGCATATTTCTAGTCTGAATTTGTTATTCACAAATATGTTCATTTGGTGTGTCTAAGCCATGGTAGAACTTATCTATGTTATTAGACTTCTAACAGCTGAACATTTCTAATATGCTCTTTCTTCTGTAGGTGCCTTGACAAAGCTGCTATAATCTCGGACGCCGAAACCAAAACGGGAGATTACTCAAACCCTTGGAAGCTCTGTACAGTAACACAAATCGAGGAATTTAAGATCTTGATCCGTATGTTCCCCATCTGGGCCACGGGAATAGTCTTCTCCGCAGTCTATGCTCAAATGTCCACCATGTTTGTCGAGCAAGGCATGGTGATGGACACTTCAATTGGCTCCTTCACAATCCCGGCCGCCTCCCTCTCGACTTTCGACGTCATCAGCGTCATCTTCTGGGTCCCGGTCTACGACAAGTTCCTCATGCCGATTGCCAGAAAGCTCACAGGCAAAGAACGAGGATTCTCCGATCTTCAACGGATGGGAATTGGTCTTTTCATCTCCATCCTCTGCATGTCGGCAGCCGCCATTGTCGAGATCAGACGTCTCGCCATCGCGAGAGAGCTCGGTTTAACCGACGAAGCAGTGGCTGTTCCCATATCTATCTTCTGGCAGGTACCTCAGTATTTCTTGTTAGGGGCAGCAGAAGTTTTCACGTTTATCGGGCAATTGGAGTTCTTCTACGACCAATCTCCAGACGCAATGCGCAGTTTGTGCAGCGCGTTGTCGCTCCTCACGACCGCGTTGGGCAATTATCTGAGCTCGTTTATTCTGACCGTAGTCACGTCCTTGACCACACGAGGAGGAAAGCCAGGGTGGATACCGGATAACTTGAACGAGGGCCACCTCGATTATTTCTTCTGGCTTCTTGCTGCACTCAGCTTTGTGAACATGGTAGCCTATGTTTTCTGCGCCAAAATGTACAAATCCAAAAAGGCCTCATGAGATTTCCCAGTAAGTAATATAGGATTGATTTCTGTAAGTGAAACTGTAACATCTTTGCTTATGGGTTTTCTCCAGATTATAAGTTCCAATTTGTCTACCACTTTGCCTTTGTATCAATCGTATATTGATGGGTTATAGTTATGTCAAAATTGACTTCATTTTACTTACGAATTTGTCATTTCTAACATTTTGAAATACTTAGATGTGGAATGTCTCAACTCTTATGGAAATACATACTGAAATTTGTGCATATAATGATAAGCAAATTAATTATGTCTCAAGTACCAAGACCATCTTTTTGTGTTCTCCTTATAGTTTAGTGTTATTAATTAAATTTTATAAATTTGTTTATATCACAATGAATGTATCAAAAATAATATTGGATATTAGTAAATATATAACAAACAAAAAGAGTAATGAATATTTGACACTATTCATTTTAAGTGAAAAAAAAAATGGTGCAGTCTGTTGGAAATGAGTTGTAGATTTTACTCTAAAATAATGTAAAATCTACAAACTGTGGGTGGTGTTGAGATGGTCTAACTAAACCTATACAATTAAATATTTGTTATTATTATTATATACAACCATGGTGGAAAAGGTCAACATTAGTAACCTTAACAAAAATCCTTTTTTAATCCCCACTTTATATATAAAAATTTGTATATAATGGTTGAATTTCTATTTTATGAGTTATTTGTTGATCTGTTTTATTAATGTACGTAAGATGGTCTCTATTCAGTTTTATATAATTGATTTGTAAAAGTTGTTAGTTATAAAATTCAAGAATAAAAAAATTCCCTGAAGTTTATCCAACTTAATTATTAATAAATAAAGAGTCCATTAATTGATACGATTGTTGTCGTTAAACTGCTCCACCATTGATGTTAACTCCAAACTTTTTTGCTCTGGAAAACGTCTAAGATGTAAGCGAGTCAAGACATATATAAAGTTTTAAATTTCAATCTAAATCCAAAGAATGTTTGCTTTATTTATTTATTTTTTCTTTTTTTGAAGTTAGATCAAAATTTGACCTCGAACGTAGTCAAAGTATCTTCAGATCGTTAGAAAATATAATTTATGATTGCACTAGATAAATCACGAATGATGTAATAGCAAAAGTAAAAACTTAATTCAAAGCTAATATAAACTGAAAGATGTATACATAATACATCCATATAATTTGACCAAATTAATTTGGATGAATATATACTTTTGTTTGTTATATTAAAGCTAGAATGACGATATCATGGCGCATAAATACATGTAATTGTAATTATTCAAGTGAGACGGAGTTCTACCACTCACAATCCAAACCAATTTTTATAAATTAATATCTATTTTACAGATTGTAAACTGACCCGTTTCATGAAATCAAATTTATTGGAACTCGTCACTAGTTTCTTGAAACTTAGAGTTGCTAAAAAGTGTAGACACTTTAGGAGGCAATGCACTTGGATTGCTGTGGGAAATAATTGGAAGTGTTTGAATTCATGCATGGTGGAATCCAATGTGATGAAATTTTCTTGTGGACAATCATTCAAAAACAATTCCAGTTGTAGCATCACATGGATATTAAATCTTCCGAATTTTTTCAATAATACAATATACTATTTGCTTATTCTCTATGTTTAGTTGGTACACTTTTTTTGTATGTGAAATATTTATTCTAATTGCCAAATTCGTAGCACATTCTGTTGAGACAAATCATTTAATTACTTTTAACTTTATTACCATCTTTTTTAAAACTTTGTTACGTACATATTTGGGGGGTTCAAAAAGTGTCCATATATACCATTTTCTTGGTTTCATGTTTGGAGGCATTTGGCTCCACAAATCTTACCCTTCTATTACTTTCTTCATATATCAAATTAATTAAAATTCTCCCTTTTTTTTTTCTTTTTCTTTCTCTCTCTCAAGAATGTATATGTATAACTCTCTTGTTATTCTTTATTGATATTAAATCACCCCAAAATAAATAGATATCATTATTCAAAAATCAAAGCAAAATAAAATTTTATTTTTAATTGGCTTAGTAATCTTAGGTTGCATTGTGTTTGAACAGAGAATTTTGAGGAAAAGGGAAAATATCATTTTATGTTTTGTAAGATACGTCTTGTCTAATTTTTTTATAGTAATTATGTGTTTTTAAATTTTTGTTCTTTAATTGTCGATTTTTTTAAAAAATTTCAATCTAATTTTGGTCGGAAATTTTTCCGGACTTATGTGGCTAACTTATGTGATAATTTTTAACTATCGCTTTTATTTTGAACTAATTTTTATATAATTTTACAGGATTTTAATACGTTTTAATTTAAATTGATTTAATATACATGTATTTCAAATATTATATTTCATTTCATTGAATCCAAACACATCCTTATTGGATATTGTAATACTATACCACACGTGATCCTTTTTTAGCGGTTTCTAGAGTCTGTCAAATCTGCAACTGAAATATAAAGTCCACTATATATAAAGTGTAATTTCCTGGATATTTTTCCTTTTCATTTCTATTCATGAAGTATCTTTTAAGTTTTAATACATAAATAATAAAAAGTAATATCTCATTATCTTTTGGTATCTTCATGAATAGATTATATGTTTAATTTTATTTATTTATTAATAGATAATGAGATTTATACATATGAAAATTTGCATTAATGATCACCCCTTGTATTATTAGAAATGTGCCTAAAAGTTGAGGGAGTCTTGCTTAAGACGACAGATCCCATTTCTGAGTCGGATTGGGTTATAAGAAAATATGTCGATACAAAACATAAAATATGTAATATTTTTGTGTATTAGGTAATATATTTCTATGTATTAGGTGATATTTTCATATTATCATGAGATCCAACATAAAACATGTAATATTTTTGTGTATATTAGATAATGCTTTTATATATATTAGATAATACTTTTGTATTATGAGATCCACGAGCGAGTCGAATCGGGTTAGGTCAAAAGTATTATGTGACCTTACGTTGACCGACCTGACCCAACCCCATGGCATATAATAAGAATCGTGAGAATATGCCCTAAGAGTTTAGTTAAATTACTTTTAAATTTTTACTATTAGTGATTTCACTCGTTCTTTTTGAAGGTTATATGCATTATTCAGTATTCTCAAAGGTATATTTATATTTTTTTTCTTTCCATTAGCATAATTTACAGGTTAAATTTCTAGAACAGTTAATAAAACAGCACTAAAAGAAATGATTTGTTTTTATGAGAGGTTTATGAATCGATCATGCGTTATCATGTTTTTGTTTTCTTTAACAACCGACCCTCCCAAAAAATAAAAAAATAAAATCAAAGTGTGAAATTAGAAGTTCAGGTGACCGAAAACTGATACATACGGTGAAAAATCAATATATGTTTGTAAAAAACGGATAAATATATGTGGATGAAAAATAAAAAAACTAATACACACGGATGAAAAATCGATATACATGGTGAAAAAGGGAAAAATATAAAAAAACACAAAGGATATGGATTTGTCTAGTGGGCTTTAATCTCTTTCACATTTTATTTCTCAAAGCTTTTAGTTAAGTTTCAAACCATTCTTCAAAAAATAAATAAATAAATATTACAAAAAAAAGAAGAAGAAAATATTCAAATTAACCCTTATTTTAATTCCTTCTCACAACTACCTTAATGTTTCCTCTCATGATTTCACTTGCCAAAGATTCAATCATTTATTTGATATTTTGTCGCTTACCATTTACAGAAATGTTTATATAAGAAAAAATGTTATTGCGGAATAAATTATAAATAAAAAGTTTCCATATATTATAATTAATCGTAGAAAATCTAACCTATATTTGCTGCAATTAATATACGATGTATCATGTACTATATATTTCCAATTTTCGACACTGAAAAAGATCTTTGAGTAGGTAAGATGACAAAATGGATAGTTATAAAACATTCTCTATACCCATAAGTCATGACAAAGTCTTGAATCAGAAGTCCCCTACACCTAATTCTATTATATGAATGTTTTTGTCTACTTTGTAACTATATTTTATAATTAATATATATATATATATTATTGTGAAATATTGGTTTATTTATCTAGCTAGCTAGCTTTTCTTTTGTAGTGAAACTTCAATATTGCATATTTTCTTTTGAAATTTTGTATTATTCTTGGGCAAAAAGTATATTAATAAAGTGAATTAGATATATCACAACATATTTTATATCATGAGACATTCCTTTTTGTCTAAAAGGATAACTTGAAAAGGCAACTCATGCCTATTGCATACTAAATCTATGCACTTTACATACCTTATAAAAATTTAGCTTCTTTAGTACATAATTTGCAAACACAACAACTTGGAAATGCCCTAGCATGTCAAGAAATTTGTGCTACATAAGTAGTATATTATGAATATTAGCTTATATAAATATACAAATTAATAGTTGTTCAATTAATTCCAAAGTTTTTTGGTTGAAATAGAGTACTAGTTGTTTTAATTTTAGAAACTATTAAAATAAAGCAATATATATGGATTCAACTATATATATATATATATATATATATATATATATAACCAAAATGTTGCATGATTTTTTTACTTAAATTAAATTAGAAAGAGTATTAGAAGTGTTATAAAATACATCTAGTAATTTTATTACATTTATTTCAAGATATATATATATATACATATATATATATGTAGTTACCATATATATAATTAATTTTAAATAAACATGTACCAATGTTAATTGAATTTTAAAAGGAAACACGATTTTTTTTTTTTAAAGTCCAACTAAAGGAGAATTAAAAGTTTGTATTCTTATAAACTTAAATAATTCAATTGCCCCTTGTAAATTACCACAAAATGATAGCGGGTAACAAAATTTCCTGTAATTTCCTCTTAGGGACATTTGAACTGAAATCCAGTGGGGATTATGCTGGCCTTCCTTTCAATTAATTTAATATACCTTAAAATTTCATTTGGCAATAAACAATTAATTTCATTATCATTATTTAACACAAAATTTTCAATCAGGTCTCCCATAAATTATTTTAAATATTATGCTGGCCTTCCTTTCAATTATTAATTCAATTTACCTAACAATTTCATTTGGTAATAAACAATTAATTTCATTATCATTATTTAACACAAAATTTTCAATCAGGTCTCCCATAAATTATTTTAAATATTTGAGCAAATTTTGGTATAAAGAAAATACCGAAGAACATAAATTTGGGTTTTCAGAGATATTCATACTGGCCGCGGCCGACCTGACATTCTCTGCTTATCTCAGGTAATTTCAATTTTGTTTCTATACGTTGTTAAATTAACATATGTTTGTTCGATTAATTAAACATTTATCAAATGAAATAAATTTATCTCGGCTTTCTTTATGGAAAGGGATTTCATTAAACTCATTTATGTGATATGTAAATTTTCATTTTCTTAATGGATCTACTAACTATCAACTCAATTTTTTTTTATAAAAAAGTATATCTGTAAGTTACAATTCTCTTTTTAGTTAATTTCTAATAATTCATTTTTTATATGTTCTCTACTTTTTCTACATGGTAAAAATGAAAAAATTACAGAACCTAAAGTTGTGCTTTTAGTAGTACTAAAGTATATATTCTAAAAATTTAAATTAATCAAAATATTATAATATATACAGAGAATTGTTTAGATATTTTCAATAACATTTTAATATTAGTATTTAGTTTCTCTTATTGGTCAAACCAAACTTTTTTGAATGACAATATTAAAATTAGAGGAAAAAAAAGTATTCTAGAAAAGCTAATAAAATAAGAGGAAATCCTTTACTTGGAAGAAAGGATTACAGCTTAATTTATAGAAATAACCATGTAATATATTTCGGTTGTATCCATATTGTCTTATTTTATTAGAGTTTGAACTTATAGAAATTTATTAAAGCAACTCTTAAAAAAAAAAAGATTTTGAAGTTAATTAACTCTACATCTTAAAGTGATGTGATGTCTAAACCACTATTTTATAAAAGTAGACTAATATTCATAATAAACTACTTATATAGCACAAATAATTTTGTAATTGTACAACTATTTGAAGATTGGTAAAAAAAATTCACAATATATATCATATGTTAATTTGGAAAACTTGTTGCCATATATTTAGTTTTCAATAACATGCTCATACACAGTTTAGTTTAATTAGTTTAACTGTAAACAAGAAAAGAAAAATAAAATTTATTAATATTCCATGTATTGAGAGAAGTTTTATTCTTAGAAACTTAAATAATTTAATTCAAACTTGAAAAATACCACAAAAATAAGAGGGGGTAAACATTTATTTTCCTCAAATTTATTTACAGGAACATTTTCATGAATTGAAATTAGTATGCCAGTCAAGATTTTATACTGGCCAGCTTCCTCTGAAATTCAATGCTTACATAGAATTAGATTCTGCTATATTTCGAAATTAATTTTATTATTGTAAATCTAATATAATATTTTCAATTTGGTCTCTCATGAATTCTAGATCTGAACAATTAAGTCATAAGAAAATGTCGAAGAACGTATAGGGTTTTTCGAGATAAACATATCGGTCAAACCCCAATTCCTCTGCTTATCTCAGGTAACTTCAATTTCTTTTTTCTTTTCTTTTTTAGATTCTATAATTATTATTTTTATTTTTTTATGAGTAATTAATATGTGAAACGAAATAAATCTAAGCTATGTATATATATATATATATATATCTGTTCTTTAGTCTCATTGTTGTCTTTTGATGATTTTCTTGAAATATATTATTCAACTTTGTTCCCGAAATTCGTTAGACTTTGTTATTATTTTAATTGTGTTATTTGTGTGTAGAGATATTTATAAAAAAAAAAAAAATTAATTTAGACCTAAGAAGAGAAAATTCAACTGACAAGATATTATATAATTTGTTCCTCTTTGACAATTCTACCAACAAATAATTATTTATAGTCAAAGTCCAATCAACATGTTTTTAATTAGGCCAGATAACTAATTTTCTCTAATTAAGCATTTATCATGCAAGCTTAAATTTATGCTTTACAACATTGATAAAAAAAAAAAAAAAATTATAGTATCGTTTGAGGTTTTTAGGCGCAAATTTAAATGACTTGTCCACATATATAGAACATAATATACTATTAGTATTACTCAAATGGTAGAATAATTTAATTGGTATATATTATCTTGCTCATATTACGTATATATAAGACCCACATAAGTGAAAATATACAAAAATTATTTAATATTGTATTTATTCCAGTCTATCTTTCCTTTATACCAAACAAAAGCTAGCATAGCCTGCTTACCACATAAAATAAAATGGAATAACATGATATAAATTAATATAATTAAATAAGTAATTAAAATGTCAAAATTGGAAAAAAGAAGTGTAACTCTTTCCCCACATTCTTGTTGGTTGTTGCATCACACACAACACAACACATGTATATACAGTGTGTTATGTGTAGAGAAGAGAAGTAATACTCGTAACTAGTCGAAAATGGAGGTTGTCCATATCCAACCACACATATATATAAATAAATAAATAAATAAATAAATATATATATATATATATATATATATATATATATATATATATATATATATATATATATATATGTCATTGTAGTTTGTCAGTAAATGCAGGTCTCTTAATTCCTACCAAAAGGGTCGTTGCTCTTTCCCACCCCTCGACAAAATCAGTCGTAACTGAACATTTAATTTCTTCATTTATTTCAACCTTACCTTTCTCTACATACATATATACACTTTACACACCTACATATATATATATATATATATATATATATATAGAGAGAGAGAGAGAGAGAGAGAGAGAGAGAGAGAGAGAGAGACGAGGTTTCTATAAAGCAATTAATGATCTGGACTTCGAATATATATCCATTTATATATGTTGCATTTTATTGGATGTAAATAATTTGAAAATGAATTTCAACTTCATTTTCTGATGAGTACTTTGAAGTCCATCATTCTGGTGCTCAATTGTTGTTTGAGTGAGATATAAAATACACTCTAACTTAATTGTATTTGGAATCCATCATTTATTAATTTTTAAATTTTAAATGCATAGTTTTGGATGTTAGTTAATAGAACTCTTACATTTAATGTAGGATAGCGCGTGATTTAGTACTCTGTGTTCATTTTGACATTCACAAAGATTTGAAGTTTTATAATTAGAGTTACATTAATTTAAAAAAAAATTATTCAATTTTTGAAAATTATTGTTTTTAAATTCAAGAATTTGATTCATTGTATAGAAACTATGACGTATCAAACTGATCTATCTAAAACAAAAATCCTAAATTCTGTGTATTTAGAAGCATTTAGCTCATGTTTGAATTAAATGGAAAATCATTTAATTTGCAGCCACAAACTATTGAGCATTTGACTATGTTGTTACTCTCTTCGTCCCAAAACAAAAGTCGTTTTAGGTTTTTTCACACAAATCTATTAAGAAATGTGATAAAAAGTTTAATCTACCCCTATTAAGTATAATTATTGTGAGAGTCTTTCTCTTTTCTCTTAACAACCCTTTTTAACACATTTAATTTTGTAGGAATAAATGAGAGTATTTTTGATGATTTATAGGTAAATATGATTTGAAATCCTATAATTATACTTATTTTAGAACTTTTTTTTTTAAATTAAAATGAAATTTATTTTAGAATGGAGGGAGTATTTCCTTATTGGTGATAAAATATTTTACAAACTTATTGTCATAGCCTTTCATGGAAAAAAGCTCTTAGCGTTGCATTCTTCTATAATTAGCTAATCAAGTAGACAAAGTTGAACCCACAAAATATTTAGGTAGTTTAAGTTGAACCCTGTCACACACACATACATACACACACACACACATATATATATATATATATATATATATATATATATATAATAGCTAAATAAATAAAATGCTTTAGTTGATAATTGATGTGATAAAGTCCTTTGGGTAATAGTTATGTGTCTTGTTTAATATTCATGTATATATGGAAAACACCAACTTTATTCAAATAATTAAATAAATAAAGATATTTCTCTAATTATTACAAATAAATCTAGCTATATAATAAAAAGGACACATCTTAATCTGATGTTGCTTGGGCTTGCTACGAAGGTAGAAAAAGGGTAGCATGGGTATTTTCACAATATGAAGCTGAGTAAATAATTCAATCATTGAATCCTACCTACGAGCTAGATTGGACCTAATAACCTTCAAAAGAAAATAGGTCAATTTGTTAGGATGACCTTAATTATAACTACCCAATGTTTTAAGTTATTACTCCCTCCGTCCCGGCTCAACTTGCCTACGTTGATTGGGCACGAAAATTAAGAAAATGCAGTTGACTCAAGTGGATATGCACTTTTTGATGACATTGTTGTAATAATGTTAAAATTATAGGGATATTAAGGTAAAAAAAAATTTACCATTTATGGACTGACAAGTTGAGTTGGGACAAACCAAAATGACAAGCAGACAAGTTGAGCTGGGACGGAGGGAGTATTTCATATATATATATATATATATCTCAAGTATTATCATGTGTAGTATGTATGAATATGATAGATTTGATTGCCCATTTATATGCATATATTTACTAACTAGACCAAATGATGTGTTTATAAAATTGAGGGTCATTATTGATTTTCAGGAATTAATCATTCGGTCTATTTGTGGGTCAGAACTGTGATACCTACTTCAAATCAAGTTCACACAATTTTACCCTATTTTATCCCTTGATGTGACCCCCTCTCTATTCTGTATGTATTCAAGATAGCATCAAATTTTGATATTAAATTTAAGGGTGGCATTCGAAAATAAATGGTCAAATAAGTCTGATATATATATATATAGAGAGAGAGAGAGAGAGAGAGAGTTATATATTCTAATTTTTTGGAAAACAAATAATGGTTAATTTCTATTTTAACCTTGTATGTAAGGTCTTTTTATTTTTTTGATAATCAAGCTTTTTTTTTTAATTTTGCTCTTTTTTATTTAATTTCAATCTAATTTTAATTAGAATTTTCAAAATTATTGTCACTACCTCCGGAGTCGACAACATGACGCTGGAATTGAAAATCTCTAATCAATGGAGGGAAAATTAGCTGATTTGGGCATTTTTTAAATATTTTATGATTTGGTATTAAATTTGCTCAAATTAACTCACTTTTCCCTCCGTTAATTATGATTTTCAATTATGGTGCCATGTTCTCAATTTCGAAGGTCATGACAATTTTAAAAATTCCGACCATCATTAGAATGAAATTGAAATTTTTTGAAAACATTTAGAGCCAAAATTACTAAAATTGAAAAATGTATAATGTATACTTGATTGTAAAAAAATTGAAAATTGTTATATATATAGGATTAAAATTGAAATTAACTCAAAACATACAGAAAATTTCGGTATGTAGTTTTACATCAAAACACACAGTTTATTATGTATAAATGCAAGTTTGGCTTACAAAACGATGTTGATGAAGCAGTGCATCATTTTCAACTACTTGCTATTATCTGAACAATTATCTGAATGTGTTTATAGTCAAAAAAAAAAAAAGAAAAAAGGCAGATGTCTAGCAAACAGAGTTCCATGTTTAGTGTTAAAGATGTAGTAGGAAAAAAAGACATATAGTGTTTGGACAGAGACGAGATGAATATGGACAAGCTTGACTAAATACCACACTTTTTTATATTATTTAAATTCTTTTACTGTGACTGCCAAGGAAGAGGTGACGAAGGTATGTTTGTCTTCAAGTGATGACCAAAAGATACGAAATTGAGAGGGGGGGGGGGGGGGGGGGCCCACTTCCTCGCCGCTTAAGGACACACTATGGGACGTGGGCTCAGGAGATGAAAGCTCTGCTATCCACCTTCCTTCTCTTTCTCTCTCTACATGTATGTATGTATTAGAATTGAAATTGAAAATGTCGTTGAATCAAGGAAATAAATGAAAGAAGCTGACCCTAGCTTAGCATCTTTTTCGAAAATCTCATAATTTCACTGAAAGCAAGGGCTGTTACATTTCTAGAGAGAGAAGAAAAGCATCACATCACACACTATTATCTATCTCTCTATCGCCATGGATTGATATTCTTCTTTTCCTTTCTCTCTCTACATACACAATTCTGAGACGCGGTTTTAATGAGAATCAACGTCATCGACCTCAATTTGCAATTAGGGTTCGCTAATTCTCTGATTTGCAGATTGGTCCTTGTCTCATCTAGATAGATAGATAGATAGCCCAGCCATGGCAGCTTCTTCTTCTTCACCTTTTCTCGCAATGAGAGACGAAAATGACAACCAGATTCTGCAGCACCAGCAGCCGCCGCCGCAGCCGCCACCGCCGCCGCCGCCGTCGAATAAGAAGCGAAGAAACCAACCGGGGAATCCAAGCAAGTTTCGAAACCCTTATTCAATTAAAATGAGCTAGCTCAATTAATTAATGTTTTATAATTGTTTAATAATGGCAGATCCAGATGCGGAAGTAATCGCGCTATCTCCGAAGACGCTAATGGCGACGAACAGATTCGTGTGCGAAGTGTGCAACAAAGGGTTTCAAAGAGAGCAGAATCTGCAGCTACACAGAAGAGGGCACAATCTGCCATGGAAGCTGAGGCAGAAGAGCACAAAGGAGGTGAAGAGGAAGGTGTATCTGTGCCCCGAGCCCAGCTGCGTCCACCACGACCCGGCCCGGGCCCTCGGAGACCTCACCGGAATCAAGAAGCACTATTCCAGAAAGCATGGCGAGAAAAAATACAAGTGTGAGAAATGCTCCAAGAAATATGCTGTTCAATCTGATTGGAAAGCTCATTCCAAAACATGTGGTACTCGTGAGTATAGATGCGACTGTGGAACCCTTTTCTCGAGGTATTCATTTCAATTTTCAAACAATTCTTCTATTTAATTAATTCTGGGATTAATTAAAAACAAGAATTAGGGCTTAGATGAAAAGGTTTATATCTTCTCACGGGATTCCTTGTAAAGGTATCAGCTTTTTCTACTGTTTCAGATTATAGCCCTTTTAGTTTCTTTCTCCTTCACACACACACACACATATTATTATTTTTTAAAAATGAATTTGGAATATTGTTTGGTATTTTCTCATATATCTCGTTTTGTTCTTTGGATCTTTGCCTGTCGAAAAAATGACTCCACGTGAATTCTCTCTGGAAAACGCCATGACCTAATCGAATCTCTCTCTTCTTGGAACATCCGTCCTCATAGATAACTAATATTATTACATACATACATGGCCATGGTTTCAGCTTTTACCTCTTTATTTACCAGTTCACGTGGTGTTAATAAGCCATGTAAAAGTTTTTAAGAATACCAGATTTGTTCTCTTGTGACTTGGCTACATGTCTTCACCACTGTACTTGTAGCAGGTACCCCTTTTCATGATAATGTTTTTCACTCTCTCTCTCTCTCTCTCTCTCAATTATTTGGACTTCTGCAAATCCATGTTCTCCATGTTGGGCCTGTGTTTTTACTTCAAATTTTACATCTTTTTACTAAACCCTCTTTTTATATATTTTAATATAAAATTAATTAAAGATTCTTGATATTAATAAAGTTAATAAGTACTAAAATCATTTGTAGAATTCCCATCTCTCTTGCATTTGCTTATCTAATGGGTAATTGATGGAATGGTGATGCTAGAATTGCAGAAATTCTTCCACCTAACATCCTCAATTATATACATGTTTGTCCTTTTTTCCCTAAACTTATCTGCATTTCTCCTATAAATATCTCTTAAACTATCCTACCAACTATATTCTATTCTCAATAAGATTCCCTTCCTCAGAATTACACTACAAATATGTCCATTTTTTTATTACAATATTTTAATTTCATCGCATCATCACATACACCTTCAAACCTAGCTAGCTACATACCTACCTAATACTCTTCTTCTAATTTCAATCCACCATTAATTAACTTTCACAAACACACAATCACAATCACAATCACAAAAACCTAAACATGCACGGTAATACACTGCAATGGACCATATATGTAATTGGGTACACCACATTATAACATCATGTGAACCCTTGTGAAGCCAGTGACAACATTATCCAGCTGCTAAAAAACATGAACAACAAATTAATCAAACCATATTTAATCAAAACTATCAATCTTGCAGGCGTGATAGCTTCATCACACATCGGGCTTTCTGCGATGCACTTGCGCAAGAGAGTGCACGAAACATGAACCCGCCTTCGTTGAGCAGCATTGGGAATCACCTATTAGGCCTCTCCCAAATGTCATCACCACAAGATCAGATCATCAATCCACCTCTATCTAGCCATGATATACTCAGATTGGGGAGTGGAAGCAGGCCCGGCCCGCAGTATGAAACCCTAGTAAGCCCGGGATATCGCCCCTCGCCTCGGAGTATGCCCCCATCTCCTGCCCTATACTTGCAGTCACAAGTGCCAAGCCATGAAGATGATCAGCAATCTCCACATGGGATGTTGTCAAGCAAGTCATCTTCACTCCATGGACTAATGCAACTTCCCCAGCTTCAAATGAATAATGCCAATAGCTCATCTTCATCCACAGCTAGCCTCTTTAACCTCAGTTTCTTCCCAAATAATAGCAGCACCACCAGTACCATTGACGGCAGCCACCACTCCGGTGGCGGAGATGACTCCTCCCTCTTCTCATCAGGTATATATATACTAATCAATACTTTATAATTTAGGATTCTTCTCATGTGCATGGCACATGAAATGCACAATGCATGTTTGTTGTGTGCACTTTTCATGACAAGAATTGCATAATACAGTGTTGAGCACATCAGATGATCTAAATCCGTTAACATAAGGGTTGAAAATTTTGCATTTGGATCCTATTAATTCATGATTAATTCAATGGTGTTAGGAAAAAATGTAAAATTGATCTCATAAGTATGAGATGTGGCAAAACCGGTCTCTTTCATTTCAATTATCGCATTTTGTGTTTCAAAATCAGTCAGAATTTTATGTACTACAAATATTTTAGATGGTGTAGTCGAACCAAGATGATATGAAGCTGACATGACGTTTCATAAGACAAGTAACTGATAAATTGATGTAAAAATTCAATAGTCAATTGTCATTTGTTTGTACCATTTTGGGACATCTCACACCATCTAAATTAGTCTTGGTACGTAAAATTCTAACTAAATTAAGAATTTTAGTAGAAAAAACGCGAACTAGTTTTGCCACTTTTAAAAGAAAATTTGTTGTATTTACCATATCCATGACTACAAGAAAAATAAGTATTTGCGATAATAAAATGTTGTTGCAAATTCATTGATAATTGATAGCGCAAAAATATTTTGCGATAGCATTTTGTCACTAAATTATTATTGCAAAAAAACTTTTTTTTATTGTTTTTTGTGATAACATATTGTTAATTTATATTAATATTTTTTGTAACAATTTGTTGTCACAATGACTAGTCTTTTCGCGACTACTTTTGTTGTCTCAAAAAATCTTATCGTAAATACTTATTTTTCTTGTAGTTGATTTATCTAAACCCTAGCTAACTATTGTGATGATCAGGCAATCTCATGAGCATTGCGATCCCATCTCTATACAGCAACTCACATGGCATCCAAACCCCAACTTCAGCCCACATGTCAGCTACAGCGCTGCTCCAAAAGGCAGCTCAACTGGGCTCCACCACCACAAACTCCGGCGGCGCCTCTTCCTCTCTCCTCAAAAGCTTCGGAAAGCCCGGCGACCACGCCATGGACACCCACGCCTTCGGAGGAGGCTACGGAGGAGGGAACAACGGCAACCACCTGCATGATCTGATGAACTCCATCGCCGCTGGCGGCGGCTCCTCGTCCATATTCGGCGGCGCTTATGGCGGTGGAAGCCATGAGCAGCAGGAGATGGATGAGTACAGAGGGTTTCATGGCGCCAACAAGCTGGCATTTGATCAGCAGAATAGTAGCAATAATCCAGGTGGATTTAGCAGCTTGGAACAAGGGAGATTGACTAGGGATTTTCTTGGAGTTGGAGAGATAGTGAGGAGTGTGAGAGAACAGCAGAATGGTATGGATATTGGCTCCATGGATTCACGAGCTGCCAACAACTCCTCGCAAAGCCAGGGTTATGGAGGGGGGAATTTTCACTGAAGGATTTAAGGTTTGGATTCAATTACAGGTACTTGCATGGACTACTTTTTGCTGCATTTTTTCTATTTTTTTTTTAAATAAAAAATCCAAATTTGGTTCCATAACTAGTATCAGCTGCAACTCTTAATTTTTTGCAATTTCGGGATAAATTTCCAAGAATTCCGAATTCCTTAGACGATTTTATGGGACTTTGGAGAAATTTAGTATTGTGGTGAATTTGTTCCCAATTTGCAGAAAATTGAGAGTTGCTGATAGTAAATTAATGCATAATGTGTGTGGTGAACCAGCAAAGTCTCCCATAGTTATAGATACCAAATTATGCTAATTTGAATTATCTATTACCCCCTCCGTCCCGAAACACTTTGCACTTTTATTTGTGCACAGTTTTTAAGAAAAATTGAATGATTGCTTTATAAATGAGGATATAAGGGTCAATTCTACATTTTTTAATGGAGAGATTAGTTTGAATGTTTGTGAAAAAGTAATGACATTGTGTGTAAATAAGTGTGTATTGTAAGGGTAAGAATTGTGATAAAATTTATCATTTTTTGGTGTATAAAGTGTTTGGGGACAAATTAAAAAGGGAAGTGTGCAAAGTGTTAAGGGACGGAGGGAGTATAAAATAAGATGGTGAGGCTAATTGGTTTCTTGATAAAATTAAATATGATAGTAAAGAAGTTTTTTTTTTTTTTGGTTGATTTAAAGAATTAAGATTCTACAATTTGAATTTACTAACCCTCTACATAATTTATCTATAATGAAAATTACTTAGCTAATCAGTTTCAAGGCAAAAAAATATAAACTTGATGATATAACTAAAGAATTTGCCAATGTATTGAGATCGATCATGTGATCATGTAATTATATTGAGAATAATTATATTTATAATAAATCTTGATTTTTTATGCAGGAAATATCCAACTTGCATGGTTCAAGAAGATACTCTCATGATATGGTTCTTCTATATAGTATGAATCCGGCGGATCGGCTCAAAAAAGAAGTTTGTTCTTAAATATATTTTTAATTAGGTGAACTAAAATGGATTGAGAAGTACCAAACTTTGTTATTTTAAATTTTGTAGCATGACAATTTTCTCTCTTTTTTTTTTCTTTTTTCTTTTTTTTTTTGTTTTCAATGAATTTTTTTAAATAGAAAAAAATATTCCAGTTCAGATTGTAATTGCAATTTTTAGAGTCAAACTATGCTTTGATAAGCAAAACTGATGTTAATTATCAGTGACGAGTCTATGATTATTTTTTACCTTTTTTTTTTTTTGGTTTCGTTTGAGTAAAATGGAGGTAATTAGGTGCATATGATATCTTCTATTACACTTGGTGTTACATTTCTTATTCTAAAATAATTATCACACGCTACATGTATTCGATGACATCATTATTTAACACATGTCATGTATTAAATGATATAAAATATGAAATGTAACACCAAATGTAATAAAAGATCCAATTCAAATTAGTTGTCCCTTTAGTGAGTAAATGTTCAAAGCTGCCCTCTAATGGAGATTTATAATGCTAACTTCTGCTCTAAATTAAACTGTATTGAAAGAATTCAAAATTCTCCAATGTGTTGTTTTAAGGAGAGGTGTATTGAAATTTCTAGCTAGTAGTAAATTTATCGGTGGTGTGTGGATAGATATAGATTTAAAATCCATCACTTTTCAGTATATTTGAACTAATTTTTTTAGCAATGTGAGTGAATTTCAAATTCTTTTATCCAAATTACTCAACCTAAGTGAATTTCAAGATCTTCTAAATGGTCTAATTAGATCAATGTCATGGCCTCGTATACATATAAATCATACATATATTTATATATCTCTTAGGGTTCATTTGGATGGAGGGATTTAAATTTTCTAAAAGTGAATTCAGTGGTAGTGTTTGGATAGGTATGAATTTGAAATCCATCAGTTTCGTTTTGAATTAATTCTTGATCAATATAAGTGGATGTCAAATCTTGTATTTCAAATCATTCTATCCAAATATATATTTCTTGGCAAAAACTTATGTGCACCAGTTGCACCACACCTTTATGTTATAAATGTAGTACATTTATGTTATAAATGTAACATCTTTATGCATGTTCATTTTAAAATGTACAAATATTTGTACATAAAGATACTACATTTATAACATAAAGGTCTTCCGTGCAACTCTATGCACCAGTTGCATGGAAATGTTACTCATATTTCTTTTGTGAAATTATAACTATAAATGTCATATTAAGACATATTAAGTGTTTTACCTTTTTTTTTAATTAAGAAATTTTTGATGGACCTATATGAATATAGATTAGAGTCATGCATTGCGCTGAATTACTAATATTTTAAGATATTTTTCCTTCAGTAGTACGTAAAATGATCACATTAACGCAGCCTGTGTTAAATATTTATCCTTGTATTGGATCTAACGCAACATGCGTTCAATATTTTATTTTTCTTTTCTTCTTTAATTTCATATTATTTTATTTATTTTTTTATAAATAATAAAGAATATTATGGAATATTCCTTTTTAACGTAAGAAAAAAATAAGTGTGGATTGTTGGAAATAAGTGACAATTATTATATTAAAATTAATAATATAAATATTGCAATATTTTTTTATATACTGTTGGAGATGCAATTTATAATTTTTAATTATTGATGTTAACTCAGTAGTAATTTTGTAACACACAATTTTTCATAAAACTTGCATAGCATATTTTATAAAAAAAATTTCATTCTTTATAAAATAATTTATAATGTATGATATTTTTGAGTTTAAGATGAATTTTAATTTTTATCAAAATTATGTGTGAGCTAATGTTTCCTTAAGTCTAAAAGTCTTGCAGGATAGCTATCCGAAGAGATCGGGTTCGATCGTGATGCACTCAACATGCACGAGAAAAGGAATGACCAAAAATAGATAAGTTACACATAAAAATGATTAAATAATTAATATAAGAAATGTGACTTATGTGTTTAATTATAGTTATGTAGATTTTTATTATATAGTTTATGTGCAATAAAGTATGTGACTATTATGATGTGTTAAATTAAACATATTTCAAACATACTCATGTGACTTATATGATGTATTAAATTGAAAATAAGGTTATGCATAATTACCATGATTCATTTATTTTACATGTCACATTAGGTAAGAACCACACTCTATCTCTTCCATACCCCATCAAATCCAAACCAAATTTCAATGACACTAATCATCACACCTCTAGTGGATAAATACTACAAGAGATGATCTACTTGTATAATACATGTATCAAGGTATAATTGAACCTTATATATATAGCTAGGGGCTACTTTAAATCTCCATATCCCCATATGAAGATCTCCTTCTCTATCTTTCATTCTAAACTTCCTTAGTGAAACTCATTTCTCTCCCTTCTCTCTACCATTTCTCTCCTCCCAAAAGCCTTCATTCACACCTCAAAACAAGCTGCAAATTCAAGTCTTAACAAAGAAAAATGAGTTTTCAAAGTAAGGAGAAGAGTTAAGCTCAAGAGATAGTCTCCATTCAAAGAACACTCAAGAACTCCTAATTTTGTGTGAACCCAAGAGGTATTTTAGCTAAATCTCAACAATCTTCTCTTTAGAGTCATGGTTAGGTTCTTAATATTGAAATTCATGTTGAAGAAAGTATTGCATGTTTGTTTTCCCTCACCTAAACCCATTGCATGTGATCTAAGAGATGATATGTGGTTGATCTTCAAAGTATGTCATTTTGTATGTTGATTTGACAAATACATGTTGGATTAAGCCTTGCTTGTTTGATTATCTTGTCTAATCTCATTGCATGTGTGATCCAAGGGTGATTCCATACAATTGTGGTGAAATTATTGGATATTTTGTTCTATGTGATTGATCTCCAAAATATGTGATCCTTGAGTGTTGATTATGCAAATTGCTTGTTGAAATAGACTTTGTATGTTTGATTATTACTTTGTTAAAACTCCTTGCATGTGTGATAAATCGAGTTATAATGATCATCTTGAGGTTAAAATAGTTATTAAAATTTGAGTTATCTTTTAATTGATGGAATGAGTGAAGTTAATCAACTTGTGAGAAACTTGAGTATTGCAGTCCACTTTGTCAATTTTTATAAAATCGTACACTTTGAGTTTCTAAAAACTATTCTAGTATGTTATTCTACATGAAGTTGTGAGCATATGGTTAAATTTTGGTAATGTTTGGAGTAATGTATGAATTATAATGATTTTTTAAAGATGGTCCGATTTCGAGTTAAAATTATGCAATTTCAGACCCTAGAAAATTATTTTTTATAAAATCATACAGTTGAATTTTTTTCAAAAATGTTTTGGTATGTTATACTACATGAATTTGTGAGTCTATGGTTAAAATTTTATAATTTTTGGAGTAGTCTATGAATTATTATGAATTTTCAAAGATAGTTCAGTTCGAGTTGGAATTATGCAGTTTTGGACCTTAGAAAATTAATTATATAAAATCGGTCCATTATAATTTTTCGAAACTGTTTTACTATGTTTAAGTACGTGATGTTAGAAGTCTAAATTATTAATTTCAGAAGGTTTCGGTAAATATACAATTTACGGTGAATTTTATAACACAGACTGGTTTTAGAGCATCTTCTAACAATTTTTTATCATATTAAATAATTTATTAAAGCTTTTGTGATTTGAATTTATTCCTAATATTTTAGCATGGATAACTAAGGGTTGTTATGTAAATTCATGTTTATTTTTATTTTTTGATGATCGTTTAAATTATGAAAATTATTGTGGCAAAGAGTGTCTTTTCTCCTTATATATTACTAACTTCAAGATCAAAATTTTATCTATGATTTAAGAATGCATTTTGACCATATTTTGAAACTGATATTACGTGATTAAATGTGTGCTTATGTGTGAAGTGTTAAATAATTTAAGTCTTTAGCATATGAATTATAGTTTTATGAGTTGAGATGTAAAATACGTTTTTATTTTATTTTATTTCCTTCAAGGTACAATTGATGCTTGTTTGAAAGTATACTTTAAAATTTCTCCTAAATCAATAATTATGTTCTTGTGATATACATATGTTATATGTACGATAAGCATGATAGGTTAGATAAGTATGATGCAATTGATATACAACTTAAAGACTAAGAACTTATGAACGTGCCGAGTGCAGTTCGAGTGACCGGATACTTCAGGAGCTATCCCAGCTTTCGAATCAACGTCAAAAGTGGGTAACATTTATTTACGATTACATTGATTTGAATAACATGTATGTTGAGTATGAATGTATGATGCCATGAAATGACACCTTCGGGTGAAGTACCAGGTTAACGAACCTTGGAGCCAGGTCTTCGGACCTTGGAGTTTATACCAGGTCTTCGGACCTTGGAGCTAGGTCTTCGGACCTTGGAGTTTATGCCAGGTCTTCGGACCTTGGAGATAACGTATTAAGCATATTGGTTAATCTCTTTAATGTAATAGTTAATAAGTGTTATCCACTAAGATTTCTCAAATCTTATGTTGCTATGTTTAAATATTTTCAGGATCAATATATGACGAAGCGGATGAGTAGCCGACTGTATGGACTCCCCTCTAGAAGCATATATATATATATATATATAAGCATATATATATATATGTGTGTGTGTGTGTGTGTTTTTTTTAATATATTTCAATGTGTACAAATTTGAGACTTTGAATGCCTTTTGAGACTTCTAATATCGGCTTAAGTAAACTGTTTAGTCGTTTTAAATATGACAAGGTTTTGATTTACAAATGTGGGTAGAACACGAGTTAGTTCTTGTATGCTAAGCTTTTCAATTCAAAATAGAAAGAAAAGAGAAAAAAAAAATGCTCGTGTTTAGTAAAGTCTTCCGCTGAGTTTATTTATGAAAATTATTTAAAAGAAAAAATTATTATCCTTTTTACAAAAATCATTTGAGCATAAGGTCAATGTGGCGCCTCAATCCTACAAAGATGGGTTGGGGTGCTACAAATTTAGACTGAATTTTTAAGTGGATACTAGCTAGAGATGTTTCCTTAATACGAAAATATATTTAGATTAAATATTACAAAATGATGTTTCAAGGCAAATATTTTATATATATATATATGTATATTGTATATTAGCCAAATGACGAAGCCATACATGTGACTTGTCATTCTTTTACTTATGTTTCACATAGATGGAATTGCGAGGGTGTTTTGGCTAAATTTAGAGTGTTTGGATGAGTTAATAAATTTCTTAAAACGTTTTATTAGATGTTGGAGAGTTTATAAACTCTTTAAAAGTGTTGGTAAAGTTTTAAAAATAAGATCTTTTTTTTGCATCCGAAAATAAGATGTTTAGAACTTATATGCTTTTTTTTAAAAAATAAAGGAATTCCAACTTATTTTTAAAATAAGATATTATATTTTTATAAACACTTCAAATTTGATCATTTAAATTACGCAATTGTCGTTATTAATATCTTATAAACTCCACCATCTTATTTATCCAAATAATTCAACAATTTATTTTTAAGAGGGTGTTTGGCTAAGCTTATGTGTAAGAGTTATAAGCTCTTACATCTTATGAGATGTTTTTAGAGCTTATAAGATGTTAAATTTTTGTTTAAAATAAGTTGAAGTGTTTGGATAAATAAGATGTATGGTGTAGCTTATAAGATGCTAATAATGATAATTATGTAATTTAAAGATCAAATTTGAAGTTGTTTAGAAATTAGTTCGGATCTCCTTACTTTTTAAAAAAGAATTTATAAGCTCCTAACATCTTACTTTAGGATAAAATAAGATCTTATATTTTTTTTAAACTTTCTCAAACGCTTTTGAGGAGCTTAAAGTTCTTATACATTTTATAAGATGTTTTAAGGAGTTAAGTTAGTTCACCAAAACACCCTCTAAATTAAAATTAAATATTTTATAAACTCTAAAAACATTTTAGAAGATGTAATAGCTTATTAGCTCTTTCAAATAATTGACCAAACACCCTCTAAGTGAAATCAGTTAACCTACCACCAATATTTAACAATTTATATTATCATTTATGAAAATGAGTTTCGTATGTCACTAATGAAATTTCATCTAATTGGCCCATAAAAGTTTTTGTTTTTGTGTTTTATCATAAGAATTTTGGTTTGATTTTTTCCTCCTAGCTAGCATTTTGGCTCAAACCTTTCGTTTATATGCTCAATTTTGTTCCACTCAATATTTAAATGAAAGCATTGTAAAAATAATACACAATTTTATCTCAAACAATTATATGAAACCTTTTTTTTTTACATTGTAACAAGATTTTCCTATCTCAAACACAATTATATTGTTAGAAAAAAAAAATCTACAAAAAATTATGTAATAAATAATAATAAAAATTATGTAGAAAGAATGTAAAAAAACCCATAAAATAAAGATTAACTATGATATATTGATATTTTGTGAAATGATATTCTAAATATTAAATGGTGTATTTACACCATAATTTAATTATTGGGAGTATATCTGATTTCGAAAAAGATTAAGAACGCATTTACACATTTCCATTAAATGTAATGTCACAGTTTGGACTAACAGCATCTCTATTTGTAATCCTGCTTCATGATTAATGGAAAGCCTTTTTACTTTAATTAAAAAAGAATAAGATGCAGTAGTACACACTATGAATGACAAATACAACAAAAATAGCAAATATTGTTTAACAAAATATCTAATTAAAGTAATTTATTTAGAATATTATAGGGTTTTTTTTCAGAATATATAACTTACTTTTATAATGAAAAATTCTTATAAAATACAATATTGATTTAAAATAAGTGTCATTTTGAATTTAAATTTTGTTTCAAATTAAATATAGTCTCAGACTTTTATACAATTTTACCCAAACTAATCATATTAATACTTCTTAACTAAAATTTAGAGACTTAATTTGACATTTTATTGGAAATTAATTTGATCTCTTACTAATTTTAATCCTAAATTCTTTAAATTTTTATATTTATTAATTTATGATAAAAACTCGCAAACCACATTTATTTGAATTAAAGGTAAAATATTTACTATGTGAACTATATAAACGAGGCAAATTCAACTCATCAAAAATTAGTTGCAGCTCGCCTCAATTGATCTTGATAAGAATAATAGTCTTTGAAACAATGTCATCAAGAGCATTGGTGGCCAAGTGGTGGGATTGTATTGTGCCACATTGTATGGACGTCGTGGGTTCTAATCCTCGGCGACGCGCATATTACGAAGGTGCTGTGATGATGAGTTCTGCGCTAAAAGGTGGTTGGGGTTAACCATCGTGTCTGATTCTTGGACTGAGTATACGCGCATCTGAGCCCTTTCTTTTTTCTTTTTTTTTTTTTTTTTTTTTTGTGGACAATTCTTCATAATTTAAGGTTAGGGCTCTTTTCTTCATGGTTGTTGGGCTTTGTGAAGTAAATAGTTGTGGGCTGGTTGGTATGATAGATTGGGCTCCGTGGTTAAATTTAGAAGCCCAGTCTGCGTATTACATATCATGAACCTATCTGTGGCCCAAAATCATACAGCTTACATGTCACTCGGCCCAAATTGGATACCATGAAAAATTTATGGTTTTTTTTTAATTTTTTCTTTTGTTGACTTTTCACAGCCACATCCCACTGGTGGGACATTAATGTTTTTTTTTTTTTTGTTCTCCATTTTTATTATTATAGCACCCGTACAATGCTGCACGAAAATGCTTTTTCTGAGTTAAATAATTGTACTTTTTGGTTTTGATTAAATATAATATTGTATTTTAACATCATAAATATATCAAAATATGTGTAAACATGACATATTAAGGGTCGGATCTAAATTTAAAGAAAGTAGTAATTACAAAAGGTTTGGGAAAAACTTTATTAATTCAACACATTAGTCAAAGATTAGCAATGTTGTGTTAACTATCACACAATATTCCACTTCTCCAACTATTTTGTTATCTTCCTTTTGTTAATTAATTGTTCAATTTACCAGCAATTTTTGTAGCTATACGTAGACTAGAAAATTAATAATTAGGACATAGACTTAGTCCCCCATAAATTACATATCACACGTGAATAGAAGACAACTAGAATTGTGACAATTGTCACAACCTCCATGTCTTGATCAATTTCTTGTCATATTTTCCTAGAATCTTGCCGTCTTCATACACACCTAACATTATAAATACCTCTAGTTTTATTTGTTGAGATCTCTCCTCACCACACTTGTAATACTTGAACTTGTTCACGTTTTCCATTTTCCCAAAATGGTCGCACTCGAGTCCACCCCACCTTTAGCCCAACACTACAGCCAAATTCTACATAACTGTTCGAAAACGACCACCACATGTATCCAAGTTGAGAACAAATGCGAAGAACTTTTAGAGCTACCAGTGATTGATCTGACCAGTCTGGCAAGCAACGACGAGGGTGAGAGGGCTAAATGTGCCTTGGAAATCGTGCGGGCTTCGTCGGAATGGGGGTTCTTCCAAATAGTGAACCATGGGATCAACCCTAAACTATTGAGCCTAATGAGAAGAGAGCAAATTGAGTTGTTTAATGCTCCTTTCTCGAGAAAATCTACTTGTGGGCTTCTCAACAACTCCTATAGATGGGGAACTCCTACGGCCATGTCTCCTAACTACTTCTCATGGTCGGAAGCCTTTCACATACCACTCACAAAGATTTCCGACCAAGCTTGCTATGGCGAGTTTTCATCTTTAAGGTATAATAATTTAGGTCTTGTTTACTTTTTTAGCCATAAAATTTACGTTTTTCAACTTTTTTTTTAATGCGTTGTGGGAATGGGGAAATGAAGACAATAAATTCTAGAATGCTTGGTTGATCAACGTTCGAACATGCTTAATCCAATTTGCACATTTATAAAGAGAGGAATATCAATTGAGCTACAGGTCTTGTGGTTACTTATTCCAACTTTGATCTTCTAGTGGTCACCTTTTTACCACTTTTGATCTTATTTTCTGTTGAACGTCGATTTTTTGCATACATGGATGTCGGAATCAAAAGATTGTCCATGTAGGCAAAAATCAAAGTTTTGAGCAAATCGGACGAAAATAGACGGATAGTTAGGGGATCAAAATTGAAATAGCTACTTAAAATTGGTGGTGAAAAGTAAAGGATATGCAATTATTTGTCATACACGATATGCAATACAAAGTAAAAGGAAACGATCAAAACAACATTGTTTCTATCAAATTTCTCACAAATCACTAGTAATTTGACTTGGATTATGATGTTTTAATGACAGGGAAGTGTTGGTGGAATATGCAGCAGCAATGCAGAAACTGGCCAAGTTGCTAGCAGAAGTGTTGATCAAGAATTTAGATGAAAAGGTGGAGGATTTTGAGGAGATGGTTAAGTGTGATGAGAGTACATGTTTTCTTAGATTGAATCGATATCCACCATGCCCATTGTCACAAGACATCTATGGATTGGTGCCCCACACAGACAGTGATTTTCTTACAATATTACAGCAAGACCAAGTTGGGGGCCTCCAACTCATCAAAGACTCCAAATGGGTTGATGTCAATCCCAACAAAGATGCACTTATTGTCAACATTGGTGAT
Source organism: Scutellaria galericulata (assembly GCA_946896805.1). NCBI lineage: Eukaryota > Viridiplantae > Streptophyta > Magnoliopsida > Lamiales > Lamiaceae > Scutellaria > Scutellaria galericulata. The sequence goes on along the minus strand of OX335791.1, from coordinate 16,074,704 downwards.
CTTTTTCAGGTAATCAATCTTACATTTTTTTATGTTGTTAGTTTCTACGTGTCTTTGCCAATTTGGTTAATTTCAAGATTCATGATGAGGTTTTCATAAGAGAAAACGTGTATTTTGAAATTACAAGATACGCTCGTTAATTCAGAAATACTTTTAAGTCAAATTTGCAAGCAATCTTTGTGATATAACACACTATTAATAAATTTTTTTTGTTGCATGCATATATATATAAACTCGAGAAATTTTATAGTCTAAAGGAGAATCAATGTTTTAATAGTCCTTGTTAATATGTTATTGTTCAGTCAATTTTATAACAAGTCTTGTTTAATTTGATGTTTAACCTACCAAAAAGTTGAGTTTTGTCCGAGATCCTTTTTTGAGTAAGTTCTCTAACATTGAGTATATATTAAGCTTAATCATCCAAACTATATTTTAAACGAATGTGTTAAATCAATCATATATTTGTCGCATTAGTCCTTCCTCGAATTATTCTTCAAAATTAAATATTAATTATATTATAAATTTGATCACAGGCCAATAAATTACAAAAAAACATTGGTGGTTTCAACAAACATTCTGTCCCTTTGACATAAACAACAAGCAAGATTAATGGTCACGGCATATATTCCTCTAGGATACAAAAAATACAATGAATCTGTCACTTTGTGTTTGTCATGAATTTATGTAGTTAATTAAATATTTGTTGAATATATTTATTTATTTGAATAATCAATTAATTAATAAATTGTGGTGCAGGCTTGGAGCAATGATGTGTACAAGAGTGTAGAGCATAGAGTAATGGGGAACAGAAAAATGGAGAGATTCTCAGTGGCATATTTTCTTTGCCCTTCTTATGATTCTTTGATTAAAAGCTGCAAAACCCCTTCTCTCTACAATGATTTTACCTTTGGAGAATATAGAAGCAAAGTTCAAGAAGATACTAAGTTATTTGGTCGAAAATTTGGGCTTTCACGATTTTATACATAATTATTAATTATTCATATGTTCATGTCCTATTCTTTTTAATAGAGTTCATTATTATGAACTTTGTCACCAATCGAGGAAGTTCATTATTGTTGATAATATATATGTTTGAGGTTTTGATTTTGATGTGTGGAAGTGGACATAGTTTTTGCCACTCTTAGAGTTTTCTGTTTATTCACTTAGATGTGTTTATTATTTCATTAATTAATGTGTAATATTATTCTTGCTTGTTATGTTGTAAAAATATAACTTACAAAAAAAAAAAAAAAACTTTTTTTTTTGGGCTTTGAAGGACTCGTTAACGAAAACTTGGGCTTAAAAAATGTGGACTCACTATTGGGCTAAATATCATTCCTAATATGGGCTTATGAAATGGGCCTATTGTAGCAGCTTAACGCCCATCGTCTCTCCAAGAAATCCTCTCAAAATAGGTGGGCTATATACATCCAAAATAAAATAAAATACTAAAACACATCTCAAATATTATGTTTTTTTATCTTTCATTTTTCAGAAGACTAGGCTGTATTTAATAAATTTTGGGATGTGTATGTATCATCATCCAAATAATCACAACCATCTCTTTGCGAACAATTTAATTAATTCATTCATTCATTATTGATTTCTTATAATGTCTATTTCAAAATAAAAATGAAATATAATCATAAAATACAACAAAAATAAGAATATATTAAAAAAAAAAAAATCAATCACAATAGTGAAGTAAATATTAGTAAATATAGAATGCAATGATTATTAAAGACTTTTAACCTTCTCAATCTAATATAATAAGGTGGTTAATGGAGAGTTCAAAATTAATTAGGACCTTTTAAAATTAAAATTTACCATCATAATAAATGACACATAAATGGTATATGGAGGATTCAAATATCCTATATAGGGCAATGGAAGAGTGAAGGATTGTTTTTATCCATATAATATTTTCTAAGTATATATATAGATAAAATACCAAAATTGCATGTAATAATCCAAATGGTATCTTATGGCCTACAGAGTTGTTGGAGTTGCTTTCTTTGAAGTCAAAACATGTAGCTTATTATTGTATTACATAAGTATAATGAGATTAGCTCAATTGTGAAAGTAAGTCCAAGATATGATTAGACAAAGTACTTTAAAATAATGATTTATTGATAGATAGTATATTTTCTATTATAGAGGGACCAAAAGGCAAATGTGCTGTCGTTTTTTGGCTAAATTTAAGACCAGGAGGGCCCCAATTTATATTAGAAAAGTCTGGTGCTAGCTACTTTTCTTCTTTAATTCTATTGGCTAATATAGTAGATATTTGTTACCTAGGGATATATCCTAGGATATTTCGACAATATCTTTTTCTTAAATTAAAACATGAGTAAACAAAGAAATTAATCATTATTGTACTTTCAAAATCTAATTTAATATACAAGATTAAATCTCTGAACACAAATTGTAAAAGAAATTAAAAGGCCTAAACTTGATACTACCGACCACTAGCATTTAACCGATCAATTCGAAATGTTTTCATTAAATAAAAATGTGAGAGTTTAAACTTATAAAGGTTTTTTTTTTTAACCCAAACTTATCAAGGGCGCCTAAACTATATAAATGAAAACTTAATTGGGATAAATATAAAGGATCTAATGAGTTGTTTTGAACCCACATCAATTTTATCTGTTTCTATATGATAATAATTACTATTATTATTATTGGTGTAATATATGTTCCTATGTCATTATATTTCTCAAAACCTTATATCAATAAAATTTTGTAAGATATATATGTGTGTGTAAAGACTTTTTTAATTTTCTTGGGTGGAACAACGATTAATTGTTATTCTTAATCGATTTGATTGTTACAAGGGGAAAAAACTTATATTAGAAAACTACATTTAGTTTGAATTTTATTTATTCTTAATATATGTTATATATACACTGTAACGATGCTAATAAAATAAATATAGTATATAAAATAAATTATGAAAAATTATCTATATAGATAGCAAATCCCAAAGAAAATGTTTGACTAAAAACTATTAACCACACACCTTACAACATAATAAAATCATTGAAACGTATAAATAGTATTGATATCAATTTTATGGTCAAAATCACAAAGTAGCTCATTGAGATCTTACAATCAAGTTATGATTTTCTATTGTTCTTAAAAAAATCAACTTATATATAAGATTGCAATCTTTTATTCATCAAATTATTATCCAGTGGAGTTATCGAATAATATTTACACTTAAAACACATATATGTACATACCACATACTTCTCCAACCTCAAATAAATGTTTTTTTTTTTCAAAAATTAAGAAAAAAGGAAAAAAAAAAAAAAAAGTCTTACATAATTAATTTAATCAAATGCCTAAATTTTAGGCAATATAAAGTGCGGAGAATTTTATGGGATGTCACTATGGACAATTTAATTTTGCAATAAAGTTGGATAAAAATTTACAATTAAAACAAGATAATATTTCCAAAAAGACATTTATTTGGAATCAACTTGAATCATTCAAATAAAGAAACAAATTGAATAAAATGGATAATGTGTAAATAAGTAATATTGGTGGCAACAAATTGTCGGATTTATCCACATAAAGTAAACCTAAAGCAAGGACAACAAGGGTATTTGCAGGGAATTAAATTAGATTTGTTTGACACTAACAGTGTTTTGTCAAAAAGTATATCTGTCTTAAAATCGAAATTCCAGTTGTTGTACAGTGCTATGATCCAAATTCATTATATATTATAATCTGAAAGACAGTGTGAGTATCAAATCAGTGTGAACTCTGAATCTGGAAGAAGCAAAGCATTACACCGGATATGGAGGTCACACTGTTGAAGTTGTTGCTGCTAATCATAACTGTTTCTGCAAATGCTGCTCATCTTACTGAAAGCTTAAGCAGACGCTATCTGCTCGCCAATGGCCTCGCCTCTACTCCTCCTATGGGGTAACCCTTCTTCTTCTCTTTCTTCTTTTCTTACAATTCTCAATCTGTTGGTGTCTTGATTTCTAGAGAGAGAGACAGTGAGAGGGGATAAGATCCGGTTAGACTTTTCCGATTTGTAACAGTTGTTATTATTTTTATTTTGTAAAAAGCTTATTATAATACTGTTGGTCCAATCTGCTGTTTTCCCTTCTTTTTTACAGGTGGAATAGTTGGAATCACTTTAACTGTTTTGTTGATGAAAATATGATTAAAGAAACAGGTATTCTATTTCTTTGTTCCCCTGATTTAGCTGTCCATTGTTGAGTAGTCTTGTAAACTATATCTGAGTTTGATTTGTTTGTCAGCTGATGCTCTGGTCTCAACTGGCCTTGCTGAGCTTGGGTATAACTTCGTCAACATCGGTAAATTCTTCTCTGATGCTATTTGGCAGTTATTTAGATGCATTTCCACTTCATCTGATTGAGGAACTTTGTTGTTTGCGTTTAGATGATTGCTGGGCTGAAATTTCTAGAGATGATGAGGTTCCGCGTTTTCTACTCTACTAATGATAAGCAAATTGTTCTTGTGTGTAGTTTTCTTGAATTGCTGACATTGTATTTCCAGGGTAGTCTTGTGCCCAAGAAATCCACATTTCCTTCTGGTATGAAGGCTTTGGCCGATTACGTTCACAGCAAGGGACTTAAGTTGGGAGTATACTCGGATGCTGGGTAAGTTTTAGCTGAATCATTTGAAAAGAAATATGATATATGATTCATCTCTGATACAAATGTGCTTAACGTCTTCTACAGCTATTACACTTGTAGCAAAAAGATGCCTGGTTCACTAGGGTATGAGGAGCATGATGCCAAAACCTTTGCTTATTGGGTAAATGGAACATTTTGTCTCTTTGTTGGTGGTTTTTGTCAGTGGAATATTTGATGGAAAATGATCAGACGAGTTGAGTTTTCTTCCTCTTTCAGGGCATAGATTATCTGAAGTATGATAATTGTAACACTGATGGATCAAAGCCACCTACTAGGTAACAAAATCACTACATAGATGAATGCTCACCTATCATATCATTTTTCGCATTCTTTGCTTCGCTGTTGAAGCTTTTGTTCTCCTTGTTTGCAAGCAGATTCCCGGTGATGACTAGAGCTCTAATGAATGCTGGCCGGCCTATCTTCTTCTCGCTCTGTGAATGGTATTTTCTTTTGCCCTTCTGATGCTAGTGCCCATTTGTGCTGGTTCTGCTCCCTTGTGTTTATGGTGGTTATATCCTTGAAACAGGGGGGATTTGCACCCGGCTTTGTGGGGTGCCAGTGTAGGAAACAGTTGGAGAACAACAAACGATATTTCTGATAACTGGGACAGGTATGGGGTTATCTTTATCATCTTATTTTATGTCAAAGAAGTTGAACAGAATTTTTGAATTTTGGATTTTGATTCTCAAACAGCATGGTCTCTAGAGCAGATCAGAATGAAGTTTATGCAGAGTATGCTAGACCTGGAGGCTGGAATGGTTAGTACATCACACCCTCTCACTTTTTATAGGATATTGTGGTCGTTTCACGCACAAAATTCAGTTAGCTTAAGCTAACTACTATGCACAGCAGAGGATCCAAACCACCCTTTTCATAGCTTATTGACCATATATAATCTCATTTGAGTTTAAGAAAAACGGAGAAGCTCAAATGTGTTGTGTTTTTGATAGATCCTGATATGCTAGAGGTTGGTAATGGAGGAATGACCAAAGACGAGTACATTGTGCACTTCAGTATATGGGCAATTTCTAAGGTCTCTCTTAACTCTGGAATAATTGTTTTCACATAATATTCTTACCTATAGTTTTGTCATGCTTGCTATATATAATGATTCTCAGGCTCCCCTCCTCATTGGTTGTGATGTGAGAAATATGACCAAAGAAACAATGGAAATCATAGCAAATAACGAGGTTATCGCTGTTAACCAGGGTAAACCAGAATCGTCAACTTATTCTGTTCTCAACCTCTTATCTCGTCATCTCTGGTTGTTCGTTTATACTTTTCTGTGACATTCTGAACAGATAAGCTAGGTGTTCAAGCTAAAAAAGTTAGAATGGAGGGTGATCTCGAGGTAATCAATCTCATATTATTGTCATATACTCATACTACAACATATAATCATAACATGTTTTGGTATCAATAGATATGGGCAGGGCCTCTTTCAGGTTATAGAGTAGCACTAGTCCTGCTCAACAGAGGACTTGTTCGCACTGCCATTACTGCTCGTTGGGACGACATTGGTATCCCTCCAAGCAGTACTGTGATTGCTAGAGACCTGTGGGAGGTAAATACTTGCATAATCTGAATTAAAAGCAACTTTTACAAGTTCCATTTTTCAGTCATCCTTAGTTGTACTGCTATAATCTGTGAAAAGCCAAAATGTTTAATTTTGCGAAATCTGTTTTTTCTTTAACTGTTTGATTTAATGTCTTGGCAGCACAAGAATTTGAAAGAAAGATTTGCAGATAATCTGACAGTAACAGTGGATTCCCATGCATGCAAGATGTATATACTGAAACCAATTTCTTGATGAATATTTGATTGATAGAGGATTAGAGGGTGCCTAAGATTAAATCATTCATTCCCCTCTGAGGATTTTCTATTTTTCTGTAAAATTAAGCCAGTGACATGTTATGAATAAGGCATTAATAAGATGAGAAGCATATTTTTCCTGCATCCATTTGATTTAATATGATAATATCTATTATTTATATACATATAAATACATTTTTTTCTTTTTGAATGTGTATGGTAGATATTAAAATTATACTCTCTTCATTCCAAAAAAGATATGCTTCTAGAACTTTTTTGTTTTTTTTTTTTTCCAAACTGAAAAAGGTCAGGTCATGCTTAAAAATTCAAAGTTAATAAATGAAGAACTGTACTGCTATATCAACCTTTAATTCAAGAACTATAAATAGATTCTCCTTTGGAAGTTATTAAGGGATGACGTTTTTGCCTCGGATGTTTTCATCATCATCATCATAATAATAATTAAAAAAGAAAAACCCAAGTTAAATGTAATTCGTCATTTTATCAGGAATTAATTTGAAAATCAAGACTGTACATTAATTATCTCAAACAACTATTTTTATCAAGTGGAATAGGGTGCGGCTATCCGCACCCCAAGGAATATTAAACACACCTTAATTATGTTGTTACTGTTCAAGGAATATTAAACACACCTTAATTATGTTGTTATGTGAACAGTAATAACACAATTGAGGTGTGTTTAGTAATATGTAGGGTGCAGATAGCCGCACCCAGTGGAATATAATAGTTATAACATCACCTAAATTTATATAACAATTCTGTCCAAAGGGGAGAGAATTAGCATATTAGAGCAATTTTTGGTATTCTAAGAATTATTTAGATTTGATACTTACGTTGCAATTAATAAAAAATAACTGCCCTATTATAGTAATAATATGTAAAAATAAATAACATAACTATTTATCAATAACCAAGTTGCACTGGTCTAAAGTCATACTTCATACCTATTGAGATAAATGGACAGAAAAAGCAGTATATATATAAATATATATAGGAGATGGAAAAAGGTTTATGCTCAAAAGATAAAGAAAATAAATTTAGTGGTAACATGATCCCAAACACTTGCATTATACAAGGCACAATCTCACTCTACAGCACAACTGGAGGGTAGGTAGCTCTTTCTATGATATGCCAACATTTGAAAAGAATCAAGTGTGTACAAATCTCACTAAGCTACGGTCCCTCTCATCCGGAAAGGCAATCAATCAACTTCACTCCAGAAACGAGTCAATATTTTGGTTACGACAACAAAGCAGTAAGATGGATCCGCATTCATGCCACGCAGTTCAGCCAGTAACAGGTGAACGGCAGTTAGCAGGTTGTCCATCAGCTAAGTTTTAAGTTAAGATAAAGAATCGTCAGTAGTTCCACGGAGCATGAATATACACTGTGTATAGTGCTTTTATATTATTGAACATTTGTTACTCATGAAACATCCTGAAGAGACAGATTCAGCTCATGTGCTGACTTGGCAATCGATCCCCCTCTTCTGCAAAGCGAAACAGAAAACAAATATTGGCCAATCGAACAGAGTTGAAGCATTATTTTTGTGAGAATAATCAACAATTCATTCTTTGATATTAATACAAGATCACAATCATATATTCTCTACGTGATTATTGTGCTATCAATGATTTGATTTTGGAGTGATTTTCTTCTTTTACTTTTCTATCATGTCTGCTTCACCTACATGAATAGGTGCTCAATGTCATGAAATCAAGAGAACATTATTTTCATTGCAGCCCTTTGGGTATTTCATCCGTGGATATAGGAACCATCTCTTTGATTGCTTGTATTTTTTAAATTCAAAAATTATCATTAGAAAACATACCTGGAAAGAACAGGCAGGCAGCCTTTTACTTTCTCAAGTTCCACGTAGCAAAGATTGCAACGCTCCAGCCTTGAGACAATTGAAAGTAATAGCAATCATCAAATAATTTCACAAAATAATCAATCTTAAGATACGATATGTAAAATCACAGTAGCAACAAGAATAATAGTTGCGAATATATGATAAGTTGATAACTGATAGCTGATATGGGAAGAAAGAGCTAAACCTTTGCTCGGCCTCAATGTCTACACCAACAGATGATGGCGCTGATAATGAAGAGTAGATGACGGAGCCAAATACCCTTACCAGTTTTAGCAGCATATCCAATGCAATGTCTTGATGCCTAAAAGATAAACAGTTCATAAGATTTAACAAGAATATATGCAGCTTCCACTGCTCTTGAATCACTAGACGAGAAGACAACTGCGTGAAGATATGTTGTCACCAAGAGTCCAAAACATACCACCACAATAATCATTATCTTGCAACTCAAACAGAAAACCTAGGACCAGATAACTGATTTGAAAGCAACAGCTCATTACCTTATTCCTTATTAGGCTGTACAGACAATTTTATTAAACCAAATGATTATATAATACTTCTACTTAAGTGTGTGTGTGTGTGTGTCGCTGAAACAAAGAAATGATACCACATCTAGCAAGATATTTATGGATGGCAGATAGCACCCATCAAGAAACACCCATGATAGAAAGATATCATGCACCATTACTGGCAGAGCATTTAGATGGTCCACAGCACCAGGAAACCAGTGAATTTCTGCTTATTCTTTTTCTTTCAATACCCTCTCCCTCAATTTTAATCAGTAAGATAATGCCCATTTCTGTCCTTTTAATAGATAGAATAGGATCTATTTGGTAGGAAGAAAATCCTATCCAAGTAATACATTTTTTCTACTTCACAGATATCATGAATATTTGATTGAAAAGATACTCCTTTCCTTGATAGTTTCAGTTGTCAGCAGAACCAACTATGTGAGGTATAATCCCAGAGCACAACATTAGCCCCCAAAAAAAAGTTTTGGAAGACGTGGAGAATGCTAAAGAATTTAACAGAAGATCCACTCACCTATCTATATCACTTTCAATAAGTCCTGTTAGCAGAGGCAAAAGACATGAACAAATATCTAATGTGACGATATCAGTTTTTTCTGCCATTAGGCCCATTACATCAGCAAGAACCTGCACCATGAAGAAGAATATGAAGAATATGAGTAATCCACTAATTCTATGGAAACATCAAGTTGGCGTGATAGGTTTAAGTTCAATGAGAAGTCATTTATCCACATTCTGGAAATAAAAATAGAATACTCACACTGTGATCACCCAATTTGCTAATTGCACTGATGGCCCCTTTGATATCATGCCTTTGCCAGTAGCTGAGGACTACCTGCCGATATAGAAAAAACATCATCAGTTATAATTGCAATAACAACAAATAAGAAAATTTTGTAGAATTATGATATTTTAACACTAAAACAGTCTCAATAAGAAGAGGTGTAAACAAAGGAATTATAATCAGGAATATCTGAGATATTATATTTATAATGTGATTCAAAAAGTAAAAGCCGTCCCAAAAAATAATGCTAAAAAGTGACTTTGGTTGCTTGAATCAAAAGCACTAGATCTCCAGGTAAACTAAATGACTCATCAAAGATACTAATCCAATTCAATTATTCCGCATTATATATGTTAATCAGTATTAGTTCAGTTGTTGCTCCCAACGTCTTATTCCTATAAAGGGTCAACAGTACCACCAAGACATAAGCTCTCATATCCAGCAACAAAATGAAGCAAAAGAATTCACATCAGCAAAGAATACCTTAAATGTTTCTCGAGACACAAGCTACTATAACTCGTGAGGTCCATGAATTTGGTTTGGGAAATAGGGGCCAGGAAAGGATTTAAACCCATAAGGCCCTAACCTTTCTCCAACAAAGGCCAAGTATAAATTCCCCTACCGAGAGATAGTAAGTTTCTAGATATGTAATTGAAAGAAGTAATTTCAAGTGAACAAATAACCATGGTAAAAGAAAATTGGTTCTCTGAATGTCAAAAATTTTGATAGAGCAACACATTCTTATTTTATTTTTTTATTATTTTTTATTATTTTTGGGAACGCCAGTTCATCATTGATGAACTGTGTAAAGTGAGAATTGATTACACATGTAGACGGGCTTTGCAACTATGTAGCCGCATTGCTGTTTTAGAATGCAGATGGTTGTTTTCACAAGGTGAAAAATGTCCACCAAAAGATACTCCCAGTTATCATATATAATTGATTACACAAATTTGCTGTACTTTCCTATTCATGAAAGCATACAACAAAACTAAGTCTGTGTCCCACTATATGGAACATAGCTCATCATCATGCTTGGCCAAGACATGTATCCTTATTTATATTTAAACATAGCATATCTTAATAATTTATTTCCAAGTCTTTTTAGGTATTTTTGTTCCCATTTAATCTGACTTAATTAATCTCTATATTCTATACAGTGTATTAGGCATCTAAAAGTCGACATACCCAATTCATCTTAAGAGGCTACCCCTATTTGCTTTCTAATACAATAATCTCTTATTTTATCTCATTTATTGTGTTCACACTACCATCTAAACATTCTAATTTACACTACCCTCATTTTATGTACATGTTCATATTTAGTCAGCTCAGACTGATCCATAAAGCATCACCTCTCTTATTGTTTTTAGCAAATTTTTCCTATTAACAAAAGTATGGCAGATGCACTTGCTATTAGTTCCAACCAGTTTGACTCCTATGTGTAACATATTTATCAATTCCTCCACTTTCTTTGAAGATAGATCCTAACTATTTAGAACTTTTTGATGAATCTAATTTGTTCTCTACATCTTTACCCCCATTATTACTTCTATGATGATTGCTAATGGAATTCCATTTATTCAATTTTAGCTAAACATAAGGTAAATTCATTCCATTTTGATGCCTCATTCAAGGCTCCCAACTTGGCATACTCATCTTGTCTCATTGATTAGAACTATATCATCTCCAAATAACAAATATTCGGGAATGGTTTTTTCTAGGTCATAAGTGATCTCGCCAATTATTAACCGACAAATTCCTTCTGACCAAATATTATGTTGAAGCATATTCAGCTGTGTTGACACATTTCTGTGAGATATGCTGCCAATTCTAGAAACCAGGTCAACACCCCAGCTGAAAAGTATCAGGATATGAAGCAGCATAATCTGGGTTCAAATTCAGAAAAGAAAAACAAAAAAACAAAACATAAGGATAACAATGCAATTAAAATTTAAATACCTGTAATTTGCCCAAACGAGACTTCATTGAGCCAATAAATTGATCATGCAGTTCCATCAAGTCAGAAATAGTATCCTCATCACTAGCAGAGATAGACTCGTTCTCATCAGTTGAAGGATAGCTTCTCTGTCATGGGAGACAGATGATAAACATGTAAGTCATTTATAGATAACCTTGACAGAAGGTGAAGCGCCTGCATCTACTTGTAGACTAAATTACAAGCTAAAATTGTTTTGAAGGGCAATTGAAGGGGAAGTTGTCTGTGTTTGGTTCTATTTTAGGGGAATGGAAATGGAAAACGAAACCACACATGCCCCAAGTGTCTACCGAACACGTAATGAATGCACTTACAGCACTTAATTTTCCAGAGATGTTGCTTGAAGCAAGACCTGGATGATAACTTCTGCCTCTCTGCTCCCAGTTTGAGATATTTAAATGTCCTCTACCTAATTTTATTTAAAAATAAAAATAAAAATCAGTTGACAATCAAAAGTCTACAGGACCCAATATCTAAATGATATCAAATTTCTTAGTGAAGCACCCACACAGTAGCCATACCTCCTTTTTGCCCTTCTACGTTAGATGTATCCATATTCATGTTATTCCCTCGGAATTCATCTGTGATTAAAAAAAAGAAGATTGGTTAAAAAACAATGTGCAAACCATCATTTTTATCACATCCTCATAAATAAATAAAGAACTCGACTCGATAGGGTGAATATAAATCCAAATTGCAACTGATATAGTAATTTGAAAATTAAATAGTGTGAAGAAAGCAACAAAATGTAGATAAAGCAGCCAGATGTATTCTGCTATAATAACAGTAGCCAGTGGAACAAATTCAGCAGATCCCGTAGGGTGGTAAACCAAGATCCACCATATTCTCCTTAGAATAGAGGACCAAGTAATAGTTCACGTTTTGGTCTATTTTGTTCTTACATGAATTTGTTGCTTACTTGTCACCAATGTCAGGATACTCACCACTACTTTCCATAAGCAATTCCTCATAATTTTAAATACTAGAGCTCTCTACTATGTATTAAGAACTTAATGTGATGTATCATAACAATCTACTCAATTAAAGAATTCAAAAATGAAAATAATTCAGAAACATGCCACCAAGTTTGCATAAGGTCCTAAACGGTCGATAACCAATAAGGCTATCAAATCTAGGTTCCCTCACTCTCCCATAAAGCAGTGAAGGTTAACTAGAGCACCCTTACCTGCCAGCATCATTCACTCTCTGGCATGAAGGTTGTAACAGTAAGTATATGGATGTTCAAACCACCAACTCCAAGAGTAAAAGATCAAAAGGAAGAAAAGTTCAAACAAAGGAAAACAAGTTACATCCAGAAGACAGGAAAAATAAAAAATGGATAAGGAAGAATTAGTTCGGCCACAAAATATCAATAGTAGTGGTTTCAGTTTACAGTAAATAGGGTACAATGTCAGATTGTGTCGGTGACTTGGTGTAGAGAAAAAAACATGCAAACAATAGGACAACAATATTTTAAGAGAGCATCAAGTTATAAATGTCTAATTTTTATTATTGATCAAGAAAATACAAGATCATCCATTATTCAGAGTCTAGAAATACCACAAAAGTAATGAGTAGTAAATTCAGGAGGAGAATCATTATTGGAGGGAAAATGCAAACCAAGCTAGGCCTCAAGTTCTCTTCCTTTATAACTTGTTTTGTGTTCATGAGTGATGAGATCCAAACAAAAACTAGAAGTAAATACGATCAATTTCTACCACAGCTCATTGTCCTTTTCCCCAGGTGATCAACACTATAAGTGAAGAATTCAACAAGCCTTCCTCTAATGCAAATGCACCCCTAAACGTTTTTTTTTTCCTCACCCACAGTGACACAAACACCAGCAAAATACAAATCTAGCCAACATCATAAAGAAAATGCACAAAATTCCTAGTCATAGAACCGCAAGTGACAAAAATGTGAGTTATCAACAAACAAGCATTTAGCAAATAGTAAATACCAACAACATGAATAAAATAATCTGAAAAAATCCCAATTTGGAAAGGGATACATACAACTTTCATGCTGGTATCTGGCAAGGGCATCAATGGTTGCATTTGTGTCAACTTTTCTAGATATCAGAGGTTTTTCATCTTTGGCTTTTCTCTCAAATGCAGAAACTCCACTGGTTGAGCTCTTAAATGAAGAACTGATATTCCTCTCTGAGATGCCCATTTCCATAGCCTTTTGGACCTCATTATCAGACTGAGTAGAAACATTTGGCCTCTCCAAATCATCTCTGGCATTGATAAACTTGCGAAGATCGGATGTTTTGGACTGTAAATGTGGAGTTGTAATTTTTACTGGAATATCTTCTTTTCTAGATTCAGCAGCCTGCTCAGACCTTGGGTTATTCCTAGGCACAACCACTGGTGTTACATCAGATCTATTGAATATGGAGATACTCCCTGTTGATTGGACCCTTGGAGCTAGCCGCTTTGGGTTTGTTGAATTGGTCACCGTCACTGATGAATTTATCTGAGTTGTCTTTGGAACAACATTGAAATTTGACCTTTGAGGAGTACTTGGAGTGCTGACAGTAGCTTCAAATATAAAGTAAAATAACATTTAATATGACTAAAGTAAATTACAGTAGGAAGAGGAAAATTTATTGAAACTAGACAAAGATAGTTTACATGCAATTGATTTGGAATCCTTATTAAGATCTGAATTCTGCTGGACAGGGAGCTTGGTAAATGATCTAGTTTCCTTCGCAGAATCAGAATTATGTGAGATAGAAAGCCTGCCCAAATTGGCCTTCACATTATCCTCTGTAAGTACAGCTGAACCAGCAGAATTTGATTTTGAATCAGAATCACCATTTAGACGAGCAGTACTACCCATTGCATATGGTTCAATCCGCTGTCATCATCACATTGTAGCACATTCAAGAGTTCAATTAAAAAAACAAGATGATGATAAAATTACATAGATGACAGACACTAAGACAATGCAATTTATACCGAAATGTCTACAACCCATACTCCAACGCAACTTTGATTATAAGAACATCCTAGAAGCTTCCCTTCATGAACATTCATGTCTGACAATTTAGACCACCCCACATCTACAGAATCATGGCTTCTGATTGGTTCCCATGAGAAAACCTATACCAAAAAACAGAGAACCAAAAAAATCAGATGAATCGAATAGTGGTTCAATATACTACCACAGAAACAGAAAATCTAACATATAGAGCATACTTTCAAATTCTCCTGCAAGCCACAAAGCAGGGTTCTCCCATCAGGATTAAAGGTCATACAGCGTACTCCTGTTGACTGCATTGGAACAAATGAACAAAAGTTACTCAAAACCCAACCAAGAACTAAGAAGCCCAGGCTCAATAAAAGAAGGCAACAGCCAGGAAATACAGTTTCTGAAAAAAAATATAAAAAAATTAAAGAGCAATTGGAAGAAGAACTAATGACATAAAAATAACAAAACCTCGGGTCCAGCTGAACCAATTAGCTCAAAAGTTTCAAGATCCCAGAATTTAACAGTTCTATCAGCTGAACCTGGGAAAGATAAAGACAAGGCAGTAAATATAACAATTATCAGGACTCAATGCTGGAACCAATTAGCTCAAAAGTTTCAAGATCCCAGAATTCAACAGTTCTATCAGCTGAACCTGGGAAAGATAAAAACAAGGCAGTAAATATAACAATTATCAGGACTCAATGGAAACACTCGTGAATATCTTTCACTAAGCATATTCAAATTACAGTGCATACAGGGAGAGATGGGGGAAAAATTGCTTATGTTAGTCTAATCTAGGAAACGTCAACCTCTCAAAATGCAGAATCCTGCATGCTTACACAAAAGAAAAGGATATACAACAAAATAAATGTAATTCCATTCAGTAACAAGCGGAAGACATTCTGGATAGGAACACTAAACTAAATTCAAGTGCACAAGAAACCACTATAAAGGGGAACAAATGTCTGTCATTATAAAGGCAGGATTATAATTTAAATATTGACCAACTGTTTGAGACACAAAGTAATTCAATGCTAAGAAACTTATAGAGGAGCTTAAATGGATGGAAACCTCAAGAACAAAAGCTGCAAGCATCAATTACTTATCTATATCTTCCTTATTTTAAAACCAGGCAAAAAAAAAAAGGCCCAACAGCTCCAAAGATACTCCACTGAGTTTCGATGGAGTGGGCATGAAACTGGGAAAAGCCTTCAGGTTTGTAAAATGCTCAAAATTCTGTGAATATGTAAAATTATTACATTTATGGAAATGCTTAATTTCTTCTTGATTTTCCTATTTCATCTATCTATTTCTTGATTCATGTCTTATTTTATTTATTCGTTTTTTTCAAAAAGATACCAACAACAAAATTCAACAAGTTGTTGTCAAACTTTAAAGGTCACCAAGACAAAGTGAAAAGAGATAAAAGTCACTACCTAAACATTATGAAACAGAAGCCACATTGATCAACTAGCAAAAAATCACAATGGCTTAACACTAAAGAAATACACACATTCATAAATATCAAAAGTTACATGAGATATATCAGAAAATAAATATGGTTCTATAGAAACCTTATAGTTTGAGATTTTTTTATTTTTTTTTATGCTAATCCTGTAATAGTCACATGAATCATGATAGATCTCCTCATACATGTTAAAACAATAAAGCTAATAACGGTTTAGAACTATCAATCTGACTAATCTAGTTTTTCTTTTCCACAACATTTAAATGAAACTCATTGCTGTTGTACCCAGTGTAGCATATGATAAACCACACAAGAAATTGCAGACAGCGAAATTATGACCACATATATTCCGCAGATATAACGATGCAAAGCAAGTTTTTTTCGAACCTGTTGCCAGCAAAAACTCATGGGGGTGGAAATCAATGCATTGGACTTGGCCTTCATGACATTTGAAATCATGCAAAAGCTTGCCTGCAGTTAAATCCCACAGCTGCATTTGTAGGATCAGAAAGATAATCAGAGAAGCTTCTGATACACTGTAGTTTGGATTCTTGGAACCACAAAATCTTACACATTTAAGGCTTTAAACTTGAACTATCATAGTATAATATAACAGAAATAATAATAACGACTTGAACTGTCATAGTATAATATAATAGAAACAACAATAACAACAACGACAACAGGTAAAGAAAAAGATTAATAGTAATAACACAACAATAATAATGATAATAACAATTACAATATTTATAACATCAAAATGGGGTGTTGTGAGAATTAGATAACCCAAATACATAAATCTAAACAATTAGCAAGACAAAAGAAGAGAAGATGTTTTCCAATTCTATCAATGCTAGATAAATCTCACCCAGAAAGGACAGAATTTATGGGACCAAAAAACATAATAAGGAATGAAAGATATTACCTTCACAGTGTTGTCCTCTCCACCAGATACAACCCACCGCCCATCAGGAGTAAACCTGATAGCATTAACACCTCGTGTATGACCCTTGTAAGTGTGTATACACCCCTTTCTTCGAATATCCCATATTTTTAGATTCGTGTCCAGGGACCCAGATGCAAAGAACTCTCCAAAGGGATGAAAGTCCAATGATATGCAATTGGACCGGTGACCGGTGAGGGTGCGAATAACTATAAAGAAATGAAAAAGGTCAAACACAACAATATTTATGGTTTCTATGCACATGCTAAAATATGTGAATTAACTGGAATGCAGAAAGCTTACTCTTTGCCTCCTCCAAATCCCAAAGCTTAACGGTACCACTAGCTGCCCCAGCAGCAACCAAAACCTCCGATGAATCAAAGCTAACTGAATCAATTCCACTTGAATGGCCTGACAAACTCTAATGCATAGGAAGTTTTAATCAGTTTCCTTATATAGATTTGTTAGGAACAAAACAGCAACTACGAAAATTTTAAAGGTAGTACTTGGAAGATGTATGCTAATTTCATAATTAAAATTGAAAACAAATGGTTCTATTGAGCAACCCCAACCCATAGCGCCGAGGTCGAACCACCAAAAGGAGTAAAGTAGCACTATAATATTAAACTGCTTTCAACAGATCTGAAAAGACTCAGTCTGTTATACGTGGGCCCACTATTTATAAATATATATACATAGATATATATAAAGGCAAAAGAATTGAACTGACCAGTATGGCATTGGGCTTGCCAATAGCCCAAAGATTGACCTTATGATCTTCCCCTCCAGTCACAAGAACCCTTGATGATTTTCTCCCAATCTTTAGGCAGTTTACACTTAAAGAATGAGCTACAAATTCCTCTGTAAAAAGCATCTGTTAAGGTTTCCAATCAAAAATCACTTACTTTTAGCATTTTTAGCATCTCTTCACTGATAATTTTATACAATGACCATTGTTAAGGCATCTAAGAACAAAAGCTGCCTCCGGTTTTATAATTTGGGCCTTGAATACAAGTATTGCGCTTTCAGGAAAGAGCCACAAGCAGAAGCTAAAGTTTGTTATTGGGCAGTTATCGGTGATGTAACAGATCGGTAGTAGGGTTTACAATACAGCATTCATGCTTTTTTTCTCTTTTTAATAAAAGCAAGTCGCAAGACATATTCAAGAAAATACTTCTTAGATCAGTGCTTAATGCTGTTAATGTTTTGATTCAGTAGACGGAAATATTTGAGAGTACATCAGCCCACCAAGTGCACAAGAACATACTAACAAAAACTGTCGACTTTAGCTTATGATTCACGTAAATGACAACTGATTAGATCCTCATCACCTGCTTTTGTTTGAAGTGTTAAAAGATAATCATTTAAACTAATATAGAGTTTAACATGTGACAGCTAACAGTCCATTACAACAGTCACCTAAAGCCAACAAAGAAAGACTTACGTCGTGTGTTTGTGTTATATTCTTTTCGACATATGTCAGCATGAGATTTTGACGTTACATGTTCTACTTATCAGTTTCACCGAATCAGATATAGTATCAAGTATAATGATAAATAAACAAATAGACACTGAAACACACATGTAACTTATTTTCATACATACCACTTTAACTATTTTAAAAAATAAATAAATATATTCATTATTTTCAGCTAGAAATCTTGAAATTTTGCTGAATTTCACTATGATTTCCTAGCATGCCCAAGAACCAGTGAACCACCAAATGAACAGAAAAGATAAAAATGTGTGTACACTAGTATTCTTAGCAAATCAAGGCTGTCGTGAATATCAAAGAAAGAGAAAACAATCTAAAACAGCAAGGATTCTTCTCTCACAAGATCCAATCAAAATTCACGACACAACACTACATTTTCATTTTCTGAATCAAATTCCCTACATATTAACTTTCTAAAGGTGAAAAGGAGAGGAGACGAGCAAAGAATAATTATACTCTAGAACAAGGATACGTAGCTTATAAGCACGTTTGGTGGTGGTCGTCATTTCGAACTCCGGAAGTGAAAATCAAAATGCCCAAAAACCCTAGCACAACCTCCTCCAGCTCAGCGGCGAAAATTGGAGACGGTGCGGCAGATCCCAAGAAAAAAGCGTCAGCGCACATTCATAGTCCTCCAAAAACTTCGTAAAATTAATCGCTCACGTCATGTTCGATGAAACGACTGAGTCAGTATCAATTTTATCTTCCCTATTCCGGGGGCGGAAATCTGAAGTAATGAGGGTGATTCTAGAGCAGGATAGCGAAAAATAAACTCTTGAAGGGCTATCTGCCAAATGGTTCTCGCAGAGATACAATGTACCTTCGCCACCAAAAAAATCAACTCTGTGTGTGTGTGTGTGAGAGAGAGAGAGAGATGGGATGGAGGAAGAAGAGGGGTTGTTGTCCAGATCCCAGCTTCGTAATTACTATGGATTAAAACCTCGCAGCTTCGAAAATGGAAGATCCCTTTCACAGTTTTGCAGTCAAATTTTTGAAATGCGGTGCTGTGTGGGAGTTTTGGTGAAATCTTTGGTTTGGGGATTTGAAGTTTGAACGGTGAATCAAACCAAACGGATTTTAGAGGGTGTTTGCCCCAATTTCCAAAAAACAAATTAATTTCTATATTTCTTTTTCTTTTTTTTTTCCTTTCTTTTCTTTTTTCTTTTTTTGAATTCCCTAAATCACTTCTCCAAAAGTTCTGTAAAACACTTTTTAAAAATGGACAATCATTGATGGTTCACTTTGATTATGAATATTGTGACTCCAAATGGTAAAAAGTTTGAAAGGGTTGAAAAATATCTTTGAAGTGTCAAAATCACGATATAATTTATCCATTTAATATTTCATTATTTACATTATTTAACTACAATTCATAGCACAATAGCACTTTCATTTTTCTTTAAGATTTTATAAACATTCGGTTATATGAATATTTGCATGGGGTATATGTATGGATGAAATTTAATATAAATCAATAAAGATCTTGTAGGTTTATAGAGTTTCAAAATTAATCATTTTACGTGCTACCCATCTCTGCTGTATATCTTCAAGAGAAGACCCATTAATTTGACTTTATGTACAACACACAATGATTATCACACAATTTAGTAGATTAGTAGTATTCATAATAACAACATTAATTGTACATTTATTTATCTTTAATGATACAAATGACTGGTTTGTTCAACTCATATTACAATTAAAAATGTCCAATGACTTAATGTATGCTTAAGATTCTCACATATCACTTTGTTTAAACTTGAGTATAACCCTATTTGAAAATACAAAAAAGTGATAGTATGGTATTTGGTTTGATGTCCTCTAAAATATTTAAAGCATGCAAGAGTTAAAAAGTTATTCACTTAGTTTTAATTACATTATTTTATGATTTATGAATGTAGAAATTGTTTGATCGATCAATCGGAAGATATAATTATTGACTTGTCATTTCAATAAATTTAATTAAATCTAAAGTACAATTGTATACTTATAATCGATTAAAATGAGAGTAATAGATTATTTTGATCTATCGAAAGTTGATTCAATCGTGATTGATTTAGTAGAGTTCAATTTAACAGGTTTGATTAGGTCCACAGGTGGCTCTATTATTAACTTTTTAATTAGGTTGATTATAATAAATATTGCAATGACACTAGTTTTGTTAGATGATTCAAGTAAATGTATTAATTAATAAATATTTATGAGATAAATATAGTTAAATTGACATAATTTTATCTGCATCATTTTTGGTATGAAATATGAGACTTGAAAAATAAGATAAATGTTTTAGAATCAATCTCACATGTTCTCGTGTTGAATAGTCCACAGTCTATAATGCCCACACACACGATTTTGCAAATAGTTCTCGAAAATATTAGAAAATAATTGTGGATTTGAGATGCAAATAATAAGAGAAAATTTGTTAAAAGCAAGCTTGAAATGCATTCATAAACTTCTCGTACAAATTCAATTAATTTGGTTGAGTATACACATAACAATCGACCATATAGCAAGATATCTAATCTACAATTATTGATTTTATAATTCAAAATTTTATCGTGTTACTAACAAGTGGTATCATTTTATACATTGTCCATTAATTATTTGTGTTTATATACGATGTTAGAATTTATGATTTAATTATTATGAGATGAATGAGTTTTAATTCTAAACACAATTTGTAGTCATAGACTTAATTTTATATAATTATATTTGTATTTTCGAGTCGACGGACAATAAGATGAATTTTACGACTCCACGAGTTTCCCTTGTTAGGTTAGAAATAGGTTGTAAATATTGAATCAATCTATGTAAGATTTCTACATTAGGGTCCACGTGATACTACTTCGAAATTTGGGGATTGATTTGCATCTTCTAAAAGTTGGAGGAGTGATGTGCAAATTTCCACCATTAAATACACCAGGAGTTTCTGGTGGCGTGAAGATTGAAGAAGGCAACAGTTTGTATGTACATTCCATCCAAAAAAGAAAAAAAAAAAAAAACAACAATAAAATAGGTTAGCAAAATGGACTATTTTCCAACTTTGGGCTGATTCCATTTTTTATAGTTGGGCTGAATTTTGTTGAAGTTTGGAACATGGGCTGCAAGTTTTATTTCCTGTTGGATTAGAAAATTGCAAATAGGATTGAAAGTTAGGTCATGTTATGACTCAATTAAAAATTCAATTATTTAGAAATGTAATACTATACACAGATAAAAAATTTCATCACAGTCAGTATAAATTTGAATTCATTTTTTACCCTTAAAACACAAATTTTGTTTTGTGCAATAAGGCTCTACATTCTTTTTTATTTTTCACAGTCATCAAATGTAGCCCATTAAAACGAGTCCAAGACTCGAAATCATCTTTTCTATAAAATTTCTCATTTTGCAAGATGAAGATAAAAATTGTGTCGACAAAAAAAAAAAAAAGGTAGTAGAAGGCAGCAAGATCCAATACTCGGCATCAAATATATTGTGCATACTGTTACGTAGGGGAGAGCATCGGTCGGTTCGATAACCGAACCGAACCGAATCGAAAAAACCGAAAACCGAATTACATTTTTTTTAAAAACCGAACCGAAATATTCGGTTCGGTTCGGTTTTAAACCGAAATAACTGAATTTTTTGTGCAATTTTTTTTTTATCTGCTTCAAGTGATTTTCTGTGCAATTTTTTTTTAATCTGCTTCAGTTGCTCACTTGCTCAGTTGTTCTTACGTGAATAAATAAATAATAATGTGTTAGTTGGGCTAAGATAGTTGGACTATTTATTGGGCTACTAATTAGATAGTTAGGTTACTAAAGGCCCACAATATTATCATTAATATGAACATAAAATATATAATTAATTTTTTTCATTTTTAATTCGGTTATTTCGGTTTTTTTTCCCTCAAAACCGAACCGAACCGAAATAACCGAAATTTATGGAATTCAAAACCGAAAACCAAACCGAACTTTTTATAACTAAACCGAATTGTATTTTTCGGTTCGGTTTGGTTCAGTTTTTCGGTTTTAACCGAAAAATGCTCACCCCTACTGTTACGCATGGCTTTTGAATAATTCCCCAATATTCTTGATTAAAAAAAAAACCTACTTAATCTTCTTTGATCTTGCATGTGACCAAGATGAGAGTATATTTGATCAAATTGAAGTATGTTCAAACTTCATAAAAGTCAACCAGTGATCGAATGTGTAAGTTGAAAATAAAAGTGAACCAATGGCCGAATGTGCAAATTGAAAAGATGAAATTCAGAGAATGACTTAGATAACGCGTAAGTTTGTCCAGAGTTTAAGATTTGTATGATGTTTTAGAGAACGACATGCCAAAATCGAGTGTGGTTTGCGGCGATCTTATATATGTAAGTGATTGAACGAGTCCTTACTTTGTCGTTATGAGACCATATTGTTTGCACAAAAACTCATGTGAGACAGTCTCACGGATAGTTACTGTGAGACGGAGCCCCATCACCCACAAACAACATGTGAATTATAGAATTGGCTTGTGGGTTGATCCGTCTCACGCATTGCAATAAAAATTTATAAGACAATCTCACAAGAGACGTACTCTATTGTTTGTTGTGTTGTTGACGACTCTAAAATATGTCATGAAATGCATGCTCGATGATGTTGTGTTTGTATTGTTTGTCGTGTTATTTGTGACTCTCAAACATATCATGAGATATATGTTTAATGATTCTACTTTTTACATGACCTTGTTTGATTATGTCTATCTAGCAACAACATATGACCTTATTTAATCATAATTTCCATGGTTTATAACTCGAATGATTATGTCGAAATATGTGTAACTGATTATGAATATAAATGCATATTTAAGTGGTCTCAAACGCAATCTATTATTTTAGATATATAAATACTTGAATTGACAACTTATGTAAGTTTGTCGATATCATAATACAAGTCTCACCATCTCCCCATTTAGTTAGTGTCGTTTGGAATTCATATCTCCCCATGGATTACAAATCAATAAAGACATGTTCATAATAAATGTGTAGACTTTTAGATCGAGTTAATATTTTATGAATTAAAATAATTAAGTTTATATACGCGCATTGTTAGTTTAAATACCCTGGAATTGATCAATCTTAATCAAAACCAACCTGCAAAATAATCACCAACTTGAACCACAAACCCTAGTTAAGTGTAAGAGAGATTAATCAAATAATCAACGATGAAAACACCAAGAATTAACGTGGTTTTACAGATCTATCTAGCTAAACTGCATATTAGGGTTTATATAGGTTTAGAACCCTAATCCTATCAGAACCCTAATTCTATATCTAACTAGATTCTATGAAACTTGGCGATTAAGATTGTCTCACACTTACAAAGAAAAGCCTTAAGATCTATTTAAGAATCGGATAAGATTCATAACTCAATTTACGCGATTTCAATTTCCTAACCCTAATAGAAACCTTAGGACCCCACTTTTCTCAGTTTACTTGAGTCATCGAATCACAATTCTCCACATTGACTCATAGAAGATGAGAAACTTGTCTTCCTCCAATTTAACAGGTTTTGAAACCTGTTAATCCCATGCACGAACTTGTATTAAGTTCATGCAATGAAGGAATTTAGAGTTGCACCTAGTGAGTCCAATTTTGATCATGAACTCATTGAACCTCTTATGTCATTGCCTTGGACTTTACTTCAGACCATATAATGATCTCTGTAACCTGCATACCTTATTCTCATTCCCAGGTAGAATGAAACCCTCCGGTTGATTCATGTAGATCACTTCATCCAAAGTTCCATGTAAGAAGACAATTTTAACATCAAGTTGTTGAAGTTCTAGGTCCCACTGTGCCACAAGAGCTAACAATAACCTAATGGAACAGTGTTTCACCACGGGAGAGAAAACTTCATTGAAATCTATCCATTCTCTCCGTGTGAATCCCTTTGCAACATGTCTTTCTTTGAATCTGATAGTAGCCTTGTATGAATCAGGCTTTTCATACTCTATGTCTTCTGCCACTATCAATGCATAAGAGACCACATCTGCATGCCCAAATCGATTTGGTGGATGTATTGCTCTCCTTTGTATATTCCTTGTCAATCTGTACTCCATCAACTCATCATTTTCACCATCACTCCCATGTTGATTAGTATCATCAACTTCTGGATCCTGACCCTCTACTTCTTCATTCACAGTTTGTGGATTTTCCAGCTCCACCACAAGCTGAATATCATTTTTAGTTGTATCTTCAGTTTGAGGTCTAGTGTTGGTGTTACTTCCCTTATAACCCATCACTTGCTCATTAAACACTACATCTCTACTTATAATGCACTTTTGATAGTCTGGCTCCAAGCACCAAAGTTTGTAACCCTTCACTCCACTTGGATAACCAATAAAGATGCATTTCAAACTCCAGTTTCCAACTTGTCTTGTTTGATATGAGCAAAAGCTTGACATCCAAATACTTTAAGATGAGAGTAGTTTGGAGTTTTGGAGTACCACACTTCATCTGGTGACTTGAACTCCAACACTGATGAGGGACTTTTGTTGATTAGGTAAGCTGCAGTGTTGACTGTTTCTCCCTAAAAGGACTTTGGTAATCCAGCATCAAGCGGCATACACCTCACCCTCTCTAGCAATGTCATATTCATTCTCTCAGCCACCCCATTTTGTTGTGGGTTAAAAGCCACTATTTTATGTCTCTTGATTCTCCTTTGGTTGCAGAAGTCTTGGAATTCTTCTGATAAGAATTCCAATCCATTATCAGTTCTGAGGTGCTTTAGGGACCTAACCGTGTTGTTTTCTTGTTGGATCACCCAGTGCTTGAAGTGTATGAAGGCATCACTCTTGTTTTTCATCACATATACACATACTTTTCTTGAGTAGTCATCAATGATTGTTAGAAAATATACGTCTCCTCTATGTGTAGTGGTTTTTGCTAGTCCCCAAACATTTGAGTGTGCATAATCCATGATGGCTTGTGTGGTGTATGTCCCAGGTGGATACTGGAGCTTATTTGTCTTTCCCAACACATACTGCTCACAAAATTCTAGTTTAGCCAAAGTGTTATCTCCAAACACCTTATTCTTTGCCAACTCTAGCAACCATTTCTCCCCTTTATGCCCAAGTCTCTTGTGCCACATGTTAGTTTCTTCTTTGGACAAAGTCACCAAATTGTCACCAATCACAATAGACCCTATGAGTGTGAACAGTCTATTGGTTTTCTTCTCCTCCATCACTGTTTTTCCATCTTTTGTGATATTCATTATAACCCATTTGTCAGTGTTAAAGTTATAACCTGCACTATAAAGAAAGCCAAGTGAGATAAGGTTTCTTCTAAGGGTTGGAATTTACCTCACATTAGACAGCTTCTTGATCTTTCCATCATGCAATTTCAACTTCACAGTTCCAATCCCTTACACTTTACAAGTTTGATCATTGCCTAATAATATCACTCCACCTTTTTTTCTTGAGTTTAACAAAACATGATTCCGTTAGACACATGTGGAATGAGCATCCTGAATCCAATACCCATTTACTTGAGCTTTGAGTCTTTGAAACACACAACATCTCTGCACTGTCATATCCTTCCCATGCAACATCAGCTTGACCTTGCTCTGGTGGTTTTCCAGCTCTTTTATCAGGGTAATTCTTTTCCAAGTATCCAACTCTTGACAATGAAAACACTTCTTGGTCTCTCTTTGTTCTTCACCTTGTCTCTGTGATGTAACTGGATTACCAGAGTTGTTTGATCTCTTGAAATTTCCATGATTCTTCTTTTAGCTCTTAAATTTCACATTCAAGCTCTTAGCTGATTGCTGATTGTTTGTCTCAATTGGCATCTGTAAAATCTTGGTTCTCAATACCACCTGAATATCATCCAATGACAATGTTTTATCCTGTCTTCCATATACAAGAGAATCCTTGAAGTTCTCTAAAGATTTAGGTAATGAATGCAGGAGCATGAAAATTTTATCTTCATCTTTCATTTCCACCTCTATATTGTCCAGATCATCAATGATCTTGTTGAATTCATCTATCTTTTCAGAGATCTTCTTCTCATCAGTCATCTTGAAGGCATACAACTTGTGCTTGGGAAACAATCTGTTGGCCAAGGTCTTCGATTGATATAAAGAGTCCAGCTTGGCCATCAACCCTTTTGCAGAGGTTTCCTTGCACTTTCCTTAGCACTTTATCTACCAAACACGGGATTATAGTTGTACGAGCTTTCTTATCCATCTCCTTCTTCTTTTGTGTCGATGAAGTCTCAACATCACTCTTCAAAACTTCATCCAGTCCATGTCGAGTGAGCATAGCCACAACCTTTACTTTCCAAAGGTTGTAATCATTTGATCCATTGAATTTCTCTACATCAAGTTTCATGGATCCTATCATCTTGCAATCATTTCCCACAGACGACGACAATTGTTAGTTTCAAGTTTAAACACCCTGGAATTGATCAATCTTAATCAAAACTAACCTACAAAATAAGGGTAGGACCAAAGACATAACACTAACTTTTAAGAGCACAACACTTAAAAAAATTCCAATTTTACCCTTAGGGTTTGTCAACTAGTTTCGTTCGGTCATTATGACCGAACGTGCTTCATGGTGTTCAGTCAAGGTCACCGAACGTGCTTCATTGTGTTCGGTCAGGATGGCCGAACACTCTTCTATGTGTTCGGCCAACCGGGACCGAACAAAACTCTCCGATTCAATTGTTTTTTATGTTTTTTCCAACGATTTTCACACATTTAACAAATCCGTAGAATGTTTGTCATTATGTTGGCATCATTCTTAAAAAAAGATTTAACATAAAAAAAATACAAAAAAATTGATCAAACCCGACCGCGGTCACCCGTCGTCGCTCGTGCACGACGGGTGAGGATAGGCGCCTGGCGTGTGTGCGGACGAGGACGAGGTGTGCGCACACACGACAGATGACGGGAGCGCTGTGCACGCGCGGGGACGAGTGCGTTGTTCGGCCACCATGGTCGAACATATAGAAGCGCATTCGACCGTAATAACCGAACATATAAAAGCGCATTCGATCGTAATAACCGAACATATAGAAGCGCGTTCGATCGTAATAATTGAACATATAGAAGCACGTTCGGTTATAATGACTGAACGAAAGTAGTTGCACAGACCCTAAAGGTAAAATTGGAATTTAAAAAAAAAGTGTGGTGCCCTTAGAAGTTGTGTTGTGCCTTTAATCCTACCCGCAAAATAATCACCAACTTGAACCACAAACCCTAGTTATGTGTAAGAGAGATTAATCAAATAATCATTGATGAAAACACCAAGAATTAACCTACGTCATAAAGAAAGAACTAATCCACTAAGACATCAAATGAATACAAATCTATCTAGCTAAACTACAGATTAGGGGTTTATATAGGTTTAGAACCTTAATCTTATCAGAATCCTAATTCTATATCTAACTGAATTCTAATCTATCCAAAGTGAAACTTGACGATTAAGATTGTCTCACAAGTACAAAGAAAAATCATATCCTAAAATGTATTTAAGAATCGAATAAGATTTATAGCCCTAGACGATCTCTATTTCCTCCCTCACAGAAAACAGAAAACCTAGGACCCACTTTTCTAGTTTGCTTGAGCAGAATCACACGTATGAATACAAAATCGAAGCCACACCTTGATCAGCACCAGTATTATTGATTAATGACATCCTAATTTCTCTTTCAATCTTCGAATGCAAGCTACTTTCTGCTCATTTCCGTCACCATAAATTCTGCGAACCCAGAAAGATTTCGAAGGATTAATCGGTAGCTGGGGCAAGAATCGAAAAATTTTCAATGGAAAGCGTCTTTTCAGCCACCGATCAGCAGAGGATGGTGTCCTCCTTCTTGGAAATCGCCGTCGGCCAGACCGCCGACACCGCTCGTCAATTCCTCGAGGTATTGTGGATTTTCTTTATAGCTTCACATGCTTGATTAATTGTATTAAGTATTTTGCTAGCTGCTGATTTCTGGTAATGAATAATGAGTTATTTTCCCAAGAATCGTTTTTTCAACTATTCAATTTAGTTGGTGTTGGATGGGGTTGGGTCCCCAGCGTGCTTAGTCATTGGAATCGAGTGTGTTTAACTTTTTATTTTGTGTAATCAGTTTACTGAACTGATATTGTTAATTAGTTGGCTGAGGTGAGAATGATTAACTTGTGCTTGCAATTAGCATTGTTTTTGTCCTACATCTTTAGGGCTTGTTGGTTTCACGTATGCATACAAAGTGGCGCTTGCTCGGTCAGTCTATTTTACTGTCTTGAAGTTAAAGAAGTGATGGACCTTATT
Source organism: Scutellaria galericulata (assembly GCA_946896805.1). NCBI lineage: Eukaryota > Viridiplantae > Streptophyta > Magnoliopsida > Lamiales > Lamiaceae > Scutellaria > Scutellaria galericulata. Next base: position 16,045,834 of record OX335791.1, on the reverse strand, counting down.
TACCTTAAAGAAGATGGTGTTTGCTTGGATGCTTGATCTGTAATTGTTTGTCGTTCTCGGGATAGATGTATTAGTGTTTATATATTGTATTGCCATTGTCAGCTTGCTAAATGGTCTTGGTATTTGATTGGGTACTAGGGAACCTAAAAACACCACTTACAACACATTGCAGACTGTCTTAAACCCTTAGTGGACTACTACTTGATGTATTTGGATCTGCTTCGATTTTGTCTTAATTTTATTTATATTTGGTAGAGCTATCCCCTTCTCTCTCCATTCAAGAAAAAGCCTCTCATCCTCCCTCAACTTGTTGCTTTCAATCTTCAAGTCATTTTATCTAGCCTCCTCAATAATTCAATCTGGATTGACCACTTCAGTTTGTGGTTCCACAACGGGGCTATTACATTGTCTGTCTCATTGAACTTCGTGAAAGATTCTCCCAACTACACTTTTCAGGCTTACCCAACGGAGCTGGTGAACTTGTTTCTGATTGTAAATGTCCATGCCTAGTAGATTGGATTTTGATTTTCAGGTTGAATACTTGAATCCTTTTTAAAATTTGGATGTTTGTTGTATGCTGTAAATGTAATTGGGGACAATGGCTCATAAGAACATGGATTCTTTCTACTGAATGCGAGTAAAGGAAGATAGTTATAATACTGGAGTTGGATCGTAACAACAGAGCAAATCAAACAAAAGAATGTCTACATTGAAGAGCGACAACAAGATTCTGGGAGAAAAAATTGGTGTTCTGTGTTTCCTTTCTTAGTAAGTGAGGGATAGTGTAAAGTACCCAATAATGAGCACAATAAATTGGGCTACATTAAAATCGTGGTGAACTACTAATTGTTACCAATGCCACTATAGGACTCCAAGCTTTGGCTAAATTTGGTCACACTACATGGCATCTAGGCTTCACAGAATCGGAATTGTCAGCTTTGTGAATGTTGGCTAAGTTTTTGCTTGGTTCCCAAAATCCATCTAGCTGTGTTCAATCTCTGTTAACTCATGGTGTTTGATTATAGTGATGTTTTAAAATTTCTTATATGGTTAATGCTGTAATTTCTGAACCTTGATATTGAAGAACTGTTATGGAAGGTCTTTTGCATATTATAGTGTTTTTTTTTTTTTTTTTTTTGTGACTGGATGATATTCACTATTTCTTTCCTTGAATTCCTTCCCGTCTAATAAATAATTAACAGCATACATCAACCTTTGATATTTAATGTGTCAAGACCGAAATTATCCTTATTTTATGAAATGTTCTGTTCAAATTCACACAATGCAGGCCACTGGCTGGAAGCTTGAGGAAGCTATTCAACTTTTTTATGTAGGTAGTGAAGGAGGGTTAGCTACAGAATCTGTATATTCTCCACCAAGGGAAAGTGACTTGCCCCTCAATGATTCAAATCTAAGGCATGTAATATGAAGAAACATGGATATGCTGTCCTTCACTGTTTAGTATTCTAGTATCTTTTCTTAGAAGTCTTCCTTTTGTTTTGATTGAACACAGCGAGCTCGGGAAGGAATTGATGGATAAAGATGTTAGAAAGGATGATGGAGAAGATGTACGGGCACCTTTACCTGTGAAAAGGGATGTTCTGTATGATAATCCGATGCGCTATGGGTATACTGCTTTCTATCTTGTTCACGACACACGTGGAAATCCTATTTACGTGACTTTGCCTTTGATACTCTTTAGAAACTTAAGTTACTTTGTTTTCGTTGGGTGTGCATTAACTACTTCCTTACTCTATCTCCGTTCATTGATATTTGCTTTCCTTGTTCGTCCTTCTTGAGTTTTGACTGGGCTTATGAAATTAATGTTTTATATCTTCACTGTTTAAGTGTAACCTGTTGTGCTGAAAACACTGTACTTAGATTTATGGTAATTACCTATGTACAAAGCTTTTGTGCTGTCTATATGCTTTGGTCTTCGTTCAAAATATATGTGCATGAATATTTCCTTTATTGCGAATTGCGATAGAATACAAAAGCTAGATGAGATTTCAGTATTGTACGCCACGATGCAAATAAATGAAACGATCAAGAACAACTCATTGTTTCTAGATACTGCTTTGTTTGAAAACCTATCTATTCTGTTGGCGATGTTCTCTTTTCCCCCTTCTTATTTTTTATCCGAAACTAGTTTTTATGAACTATAATGAGGCTAAATTTTGTCTTCTTTGCCAGTACTCTCTTTGTCTTTGTTAATTTATTGATCATGTTTGGTCATATGCAGAAGATTGCCAAGAGGGGGAGATTCATCATTTGCAGCTCATTCTGTTGTTCCATTCCGCAATTTTGAGGAGGAAATGAAATATCCTGGAGTCTGGGAAGCAGAAGCAGGTTCATCTTCTTCTGTAGCAGATAAAACTCAGGAAAATCTTGCCTCTTTATATCGACCTCCATTTGCTTTGATGTTTCAAGGGTCCTTTGAAAAGGTGAATAGCTTTATTTAAAAAAAAAATGATATAAGAAACTCAAAATTCAACTGTGGGTGGTGGTGGTGAGTGGTCTACTGAATGAATCCACTATGTTTCTGTTAAGCATTATAGGTAGCTCCAATATGCTTTTAAAATAGTGACTCTTTTCACACAATATTTGTATCTGTTTTCATTGCCTTCTAGAAACTTGTCTTTTCACTGTGAGCAATTGTATGTCAATACTAGGTTATTGAATGGGGAACACCTTAAATAGGTTGCTATGTTGTAATCTAAAGATATCTGGGAATCTATCCATGAGTGATGTACAGGCCAACCTTGGTTGATTCTCTCGACAATTGTTGTTGATCTCTCTTTCATTTATTGGTTTGCTTGTGGAGAGAGGATTGAACCCATATTAAACTCGTGGGGATATCTCTGGCTGTGATGTGATTTATCTGGAAATAGATGTTTTGGATGCATCTTTCTTTCATTTTTACTTGGCAGGAGGAAGTGCTATATAATTATTTGAATTAGCATTTAAATCCTTTTCTTCTCATTCTTATTAGCTCTTGTTGCTTCATATTTGTCATCCTTTCAATATTATGTTTATTATGCCATGTGCTACCTTAATTTTAAACAATATGCTTGTATGCTGTTTTGTCTGGTGGCATTTTTTACATACGATGGCATGCAATATAACAATGCATCACAGTATCAGGGAATTTCATGTATTCAGTTTTTTTGCTTGGGACTTGGTTCACTGAAGGCCATGCATAGCTGTAACTTACTTGTTCCATACATTCTGTGGATTACTCTTACATCAAACTATTTTTATACAGGCTAAAGATAACGCAAGGATGCAGAATAAGTGGCTTATTGTAAATATGCAGTCCACCAAGGAATTTAGCTCACACATGGTACTTGATTTTTGACCACTGCCTCTGTCTATGATGTGTCTATTGTTTCTCATAAAAGAAAATTTGAATTCCTTACTCCAAAAAGCTCAAATGTTTACGATTATCATGATTAAAGTTCTCCATCCTAGATTAACTTCCTGTCATATGCAGAGATGCATCTTTTGGGGTTAAAAAGCATTCTTAATCAACGAGGGCCCTATGTTCTGCTTCTTGTCTTCTGGATGCTTTTTATATGTTCTCTCTGGCTATGTTCGGCTAAAAGTCAAATTGGTCGATTATTTTACTCTATATCACCCTTTCTCTCACCTTGGAATTTGAGTTGAACCTACCCCCTCTCCATCTTGCTCTCGCTAGCTGTCATTGTATTCAATCAACTTTATCTTGATGCATGCCTTGACACACTATTTTCTGCTTTGAAGCTTAACCGTGACACCTGGGCAAATGAAGCTGTTGCTCAAACCATCAAAACTAACTTCATCTTTTGGCAGGTTTGTATTGTTCTGTTGCAATTATTTGTTTGACTTGGATCCTTTTTTCTTATTTTGCTTTAATAGCCATTGTCTTTCCCTTAAATGTAATTATTTTACTTTATAAATAATTGTCTAAGGGGGTAATAGCTAATGTTTCCTCTTTTTTTTTTTTTTTTTTTTTTTTTAATCTTCTAGTTTTTTCATACTTACCTTTTAAAATCAGAATGTGTTTCAATTGACTGGATCAATATGTCATACTCTATGCATGTTTACTCTTAGCGGTAAGGATAGTTTTGAAACTTCATTCTGAAAATCCAGAACCCAACAAAGTGAGAATATATTAGAAATTGGTGGTAAATCTCTGTTTTTCTTACACATTGACACATACATTCTTTCAATCATTCTTCATTTGGAACTTCAGATATCTTTGTTCCTTAGTCTTATCTCTAGAAGAAAAGGCAGACCTATTTCCCCATTCTCCTGTCTCACAATATAGTAGAAGAAAGATATTGTGCAAAAAGAGTTCGTAGTTACTGGAAGGATAACTCATCTCTGGATGAACGTAATTTTTTTCCTCTTCAACAAGTCTGAACCTAAGCATTGCCCTGTTTCATTCTTTTTGCATTGGGAAAGAGGAAACAGAGGCTATGTCTGCTTTCAATTTAGACCAAGAAACAGAAAAATGACAGGCTAGAGAAGTCATCAGAGTCTCCCAGTTGATTGAATTGTTGATTGATCAATATGAAGCAATTACATTGGGATTGCACAGACAATCCACTAAGTTACTTGATTCACTTTATGTTCTTGTTAAAGCATTTTAGTTTCATTAGCTATTTTCTTCTGCTTGCGCTGTAGCAATTATAACTCATCAGGAAGTCTTTGTGATTAGAGGGAAATGACTTTTGCACCATTATAGTTTGAATTTTACTATTATATGTTTCCATTGACATATGCTAGGTGCCTAGGTTGAATCCTCGAACTCGTCTATAAATTATTCCTCCTCTTTTCCATCTTTGAAATATTTTTTTGCTTGTTAGATGTTTTGATTATTGTCATTGATTCTATGTGCTATAGGTATTTTTGCAGAGTACATGCTACCTGAATATTTTTTTTAAAATTGTTTTAATGATTATTTCTTCTTTAAAGTATTGTTTTTTGCTTCTTGTATGAGTGTTATGCCATATTGATTTTTGCCTACCATGTTGTGTGCTATAGGTCTATGATGATACAGAAGAGGGTAGTAAGGTTTGCACTTACTACAAATTAGACTCGATTCCGTTTATTCTCGTGATTGATCCAATAACAGGCCAGAAACTGCATTCTTGGTGTGGAATGGTTCAACCTGAAAAGTTGCTGGAGGTATATGAGCATTTTTTTTCTTTTGGGGATTGGAAATAAAAAAAATTATTCATTAATAATGGGATAATTACAAGTTCTGGATAAGACATCCACCCAAATAAAACCTGTAGAGGTAAATGAGCTATTCGTATTATTGCATGTATTCATGTACATAAACGTGGATATTCTCTCGTCCTATTTGAAGAACCAAAACAAGCTAGCACCTTTCAGGGACTTCGAAACTTTACTGAGGAGGTTAGACACTTTTTTCTTGCTATATTGCTGACCTGGCATTTATTTTTCTTGTTCTAGGATCTGTTACCATACTTGGATAGCAACCCCTCAGATCATGTCAATCTCTCTTATAAGCGTCCTAGAGGCGGAAGTTCTCAGATGCCAATTGCTCAACTTCAATGTATGCCAGGTTTTTGGTTCTTTTTGGTTTTCTTGGTATTTTAGTAGTCTTCAATACTTGCATTATCAATAGCTTGAATATATTATAATGACAAGAAGGTTGAATGTTTGAAGAAACTAGCTGGTGATATATTTTATGTACATGTATGTACTTTTGTACTTTCTAACAATCCATATGCTCAATATACCAAAGCATCATTCATTTTGTTTGCTGCATGGAAGTTAAAAGCTAACATGAAATATTCAAATGAATTCATGAAATTATAAAATTATGGAAGACATTCTTGTCATATAGGTGGAAAAGGAAAAAAATAAAAAGAATTTTGTTTCTTACTGCAAAATATTTACTGTGTTATTTTCATACTTCATATTGTTGATTTCACAATTTCATTAGCTTCACAGAGCTGTAGTATTCTGTATAGTTTTTTTCAATATTAACGAACACCTGAACCAAAAGTCAATACAAATACGGTCAATCATTTATGTAAACATTATTTGGAACTTTTACTTAAAAGTCTAGAGTGACATGTAAAGGCAACTATCATTTGTATAAGCTATGCTATTCAACCCCCCCCCCCCCCCCACCAACAACTAACTATAGCCACCCTTTTTTTCAGGTTAGTGCTCACCAATCACCCAATCACCTTTAAAACATTAAAATTAGGGTGTTGACCGAACACCTCAAATCATGTCCAACCAGTCTTGATCGAACATGTTGCTATTTGTTCATGTCCCTTGAAAAGAAAAAAAATGTGGTTAAACATGATTTTGGGTGTGTATTAAGTGTTTATGGGGATGTGAATAGCCGGCGGCTTCATAAACTAATGTGGACTTTAGGGTTTCCTAATCCTATTTTTCTTGACGTTTCATGCGTCTGTATGATTAGATACCCAAATAATGTGGTGCTAGTTTACTGAATTTTTATTCAACTCTTATGACCTTATTAGCCAACAATACCTATATAGCACAATACAGATCTTAAATCATCATCTCTTGCTTGCTTGTCTTATTGTGATGCGCCCTTTCAGTTTCCTGTTGATAAAGAAGTTTTACTCAAATGTCAAGGAAGTAAAATTAACTTTGCCTTCAGTATATCTCTGGAATTGTCTTTATGCTGCACTTCAAAAGATCTCTTTGAGCATCCATCTATGTGAACTTAGCCTGCTTGTTGTGGTTTTTGCGAGGAAATAGTTGAGGAGTTACTGTCTACATGACTTGGGTGGTAAAACCTTATTGTTCTATGCAGCATTAGTATTCCCATACAATTTTTCCTTTTGACACATTTAATTGAAAAGCGCATGATACTACAGATGCTTTGTTTCGTTTCATTCACTGTGCTGCCAAATTTATTGGATTCCACTGTGGCTGAGTTCTTAACCGTTTCAATGAAGTGCAGGAGTTGACACATAAGTTTGAGAGGCACTTAAGATGTTCTGGAAACAGACAATTCTACAGAAATTTTGTTGCTTTATAAGAAAATTTATATGCAACCTATAGAATTCCATAACTTCTAGACGACATATTGGTTTCAATAGTTTTAGCTACTTAATTTGATTGTACATTACTTTGAACTTGGGTGGTTACTTTTTTCTTCTTGCCTCCCAGCTTTTCTATTAGATAGTGATGGGATATGATCATTACAATTCTTCACTGACTGCAGCTGAAGGTAATGATGACGATGAAGAATTGCAGCAAGCACTGGCAGCCTCTATGGAGAATTTTATTGATGGTGGTGATCTGAAGGATACAAGCAATGCCAGTTTCGAGGAGAAAGCGAAGGAGCCTGCTTATTTACCTTTACCTGAAGAGCCAAAGGGTGACAGAAATCTAATTTGCAGAGTTGGAGTCCGCCTCCCAGATGGTCGCAGAGTTCAGAGGAACTTCCTTCGCACTGATTCTATTCAGGTAATTGTTTATGAGTCTATTCTGAAACTTCTATTTAGGGTATCAAGTGTTGTCTAAATTTTTCCTTCAACAATTTTTGTTTCTGCAAATTATCAAATGAGATATTTGTGAAATGACCATAAGAGTATGCAACAAATACAAGGCCCTAGGTATAACTGTTTGGATTTTAAGGTTGGGTATTTATCATGCTGTCTTCTATGAGTTTTTTCTTCCAAACACTTGTTACTTATGCATGGTTTTAGTGTCTTTTGGTATAAGGCCATGTTAATTTGTATAGAAGACTCACCATGCATTCGTAGTGTTGATCTGTAGTCTGGCATGTAGAAGCTAACCACATAAAATTTGAGTAGTGCAGATAGGCCGAGGTTGATGTAGTATTTTGAGGCATAAGGATAGATATTTTAACTTAAATTGCTAAGCACTCTCCATAGAGCATATGTGGATTTCCTTTATGAATTAGTGATTTCAATATCTTACTTTTCTTGTTTAACTTAGTCCATTGCCAATTTTTGTTCTCCCACCAATTTGTTATACGAGGTGAATCAAAAGTTACCAATTTGCTATTGAACTTTTGCCTGATCAACAACTTAGACAGAATCTCTTTGTTGAGTAGAAAAGCCAACTGTATATGTCCAATTTCCCAATTTATATGCATGGAAAATATGGCTTACCTTTGTTTTCCCGTTGAACCTAGCAATCTGTATTTGGTACGGAAACAAGTGTTTGAGAATTGCTCTGAAATACACTATAAAATCTTCAAATAGTCAAGATTCAATGTATTTATTGTAGCTAAATTCTGAGTTTTGTATTTACTACTGTATTGTTGTCAACAGTGAGTTGTCAAAATAATTTCCTAGTACACCCTACTTATTTTATGCATTTGCTATCAGCTGCTATGGTCATTCTGCTATTCGGAGCTAAAGGAAGACAGGACGAGGCTATTTCGCTTGACCCAAGCTATTCCAGGCGCTTCAAGGTCTTTAGATTATGATGTCAATTCGACGTTTGAGGAATCAGGCCTTGCCAACTCAATGGTTTCAGTTACTTGGGAGTGAATACGGGCATGATGAACTTGATTGCGTAAGAAGTTTTGTAAGCTTGCACTGATGAAGGTGTTGGTTTGTTGTGAACTTGATTGCGTAAGAAGTTTTGTAAGCTTGCACTGATGAAGGTGTTGGTTTGTTGTCGTCGTTTTAAAAGGGCAGCAGGATGTTAGGGACAGAACTATTTATGCAATTATCTATTTTTCTTGTATATTATCTTCTGCACCACATGTATGGAAAACAATGGGATGGTAATAAAATTGCATTCTCATTTCGTCAAATTTGTTATACGCCTCAATTTTGCATGTTTGTGTTGTTTCTAAAAATGAAAGATTCCAATGAAATTGTAAATTTATAATGGAAATATATGTTGACAAGATTTTTAATAGGAAAATTGTAAGGAATGAATTTTGATAAGTGGCTGCGACAGAAATTGTATAATAGAAGAGAGGGTGAAGGATAGATTCAACTTAGGATTGATTATCCACTTCCCAAAAGAGCATGTAGTACAAATATTCATCTTGACACATTAAATTTCTGGAACTAAAACCTTAATCCATAGCAAGTTCAGTGATACCATGGAAACAACAAAAGCTAAATCTGCAGCTATTGATTCTGATTCTTCTCAAAGATACTCTCCACTATAAAAAGCCAACACCAAAACTCTCAGCTATGTACAAAGATCCCACCTCCATCGAGCAACCATGGATATATACTATATATCGTATCGATTCTGAAACAGTGTAGAGAAGAAATGGTAGCCACTGTGTAACAATTGCATCATCAGCAAGAATTGAGAGACCAATCGTAGTCTAAATAAGCTATGTTGACAGATCCTCCATCACTTGTGAGGTGTGTCAATAGACCTGCTTTACTTGCATCTAAGTAGTTGATGACCCACTTCAAATTCTCCTTTTCTTGCCCAAAATCGGCACTATACCTGCATTATCAATAGAGGTTTGAATACGATCAAAAACATGTACAAAGACGTATACACGTACTGCTTTGCCAATATCACTCACCACTTGATGATCCGAGGGAAGTAGACAGTTCTCTTGGAGAGGTCTATATGTATGCTGTCATCCCTTTGGAAGTATTCCCTTGCAGCATTCCTCAGTTCAGATTCGATGCCTTTTGGATTGAAGAATCTGATCGATGGGCTTCCTCTCGTTGCGTTCCATATCCCAAAATGAATTAACTGATTAACTTTTGCAAAAGCCAACTGCAGAAAGAACAAGCAGCTTATGCATAGTAAGATAAGATAAATGCTTGCTGATATGGATTTTGGTTTCACTAAGGCTGCTGGGCTGGTTTTTATTTGAAAAGAGAAGATGAGTTTTCAATACCTCCAAGCGCTTGTCACTATTACTGAAGGGCTTTATTAGAGAGTATGGTGGTCTTCGGTTGCCTCTAAGAATGCCGTTTTTGATGGAGCTCAATGAGTAGGGGTAGCCCCCGATCACGTACATAAACTCAGAGAAGAAGGGCCTCCGATCAATCATTCCTCCGGGATGACCGATTCTAATAACAGCATGAATGGCCATACTATTGTGCAGATTCAAAAATAACACCAGCTTTTCATCATTGGAGAGAGTCATGAGGTCTATTCTCTGCAGATCCTCCACTAAATTTACATATCTGCATTTATAGAATATCCAAATTTAACTACTTTAGACCCTTACTAAAGAAACAAAGTTCAAACTGATCATCTAGGTAAAGTGAACTAATCAATGTTGAAATTGTTACCTCCGGAACTCTTCGCTGTTGCTGATTCCAACATAATCAAGATGTCTTCGATCATCAGAAGCATATGACTCGAGTATTGCTGACATTATGCAGGCGAGCCTTTGGCTGACTGCAGCAGCAGACTTCTGCTCCGAATCGTTCACCATTCCTCGGAAATTATGGCATTTTGGAATGAAGGCCTCATGCTCGAGGAATCGATAGAAATGGTTTCCATCCTCAAACTCATTCTCCCTGCAATTATACCATTAGTTATTTAGATCAATTTGTGTTTATAGGTTATAAATTCAGAATGTCTTCTGGACAGCATATGAAGAATGTTCTTACCCAAAAACATGATGAATGAAGTGCCTTCTTGCCAGCTGCTTCCCAATCTCAATGGCCTAAGGGAGTAATCAGAAAAGTTATTCAACAAAACTCCAGCTGATCAAAGAGAGTCTATCACAAATTCTACATTAAAATGCATCAAGTTTATTCTCAATGCTTCAGTTTTATTTTTGGGTTTTTCCTAAAAGATCTCATTGTCCACATTTATAATCTCAAGACCATTTATAAGTCGGTTTTCTGGTTGCAAAACTAACAGTTATAATCATTGAAACTACACATAGAAGAGAAAGTATGCAAGTAAAAGCCAAAAAGGTCCCACTTGAGTTTTGATATAGAAAATGATGTGAGAAAGCATGGCAATCCAACATTAGAATTCCACAAGTAAGAAACTCTATCGAATCACTAAAGGGCCCATTGGAAAACTAAACACAAGAAATAAGAAGAAGCCATGTTGCATCACTCAAGGACCCATTTGAAAACTAAATAACAAAGTCAACTTACGCTAATATTTGCATTTAAAAATGAAATTAGAATTAATGTAACTTCTCAAAGATAACCACTTGTTGCTTCAACCATTAACATCAATTTCGTTGGTCCTATTAGACAAGAGTACAATCTCGCCAAAATTAACGGCTAAATTAATTTTTTAGAATTGAGTTGACCACCATAACCAAGTTGACTAATTCAATTTCAATAGCTATTAAATTCCACTCGAGCCCTCTACAGAATACTAAAAACTCAATTGAGTATAGTTTGATAAATATAACCATAAAAATCAAATAAATTGGTCAATCGATTTTCTACTCGATCAGAGTTTGATTTTTTATAATAAAATTACTTGGGAAACAATTTTGAATGTAATTTCAAACCTTAAATGAAAATTATGGGCCGGCCATCAATCACCTGTCAACTACTTTGGTAAGAACATTATGGATGGATTAAATTAGAATGATGCATCAAATACGAACAATAAAAAGCAAGTTTTACTAATATGGGGCCATAAGTAAATCAACCATTTCTATAATTTCTCTTTAGAAAAAGAAAAAAGGAAAAAAAAAAAAAGGCACTCAATTTTTGAGCCCCCAACTTGCATCATTGCTTAGAGTTGTTGGTTTAACCAAAGAGTGTAATCATTAATCCTCTTGTGGTCTTAATTATTAGTGCCTACACATTTCTCGATTAATTTCCACAACTAAAGAGAAAATTAATTTTGTTAATAAAAACTGTATCACTCTTATTATACTATTATTACTATAAAGAAAAAGAAAATTCATTTTTGTTGAACTGCCTTCAACGGTCTTGATTTCAGCTAACAAAGCTTCACCCAAAATAATAATATTATAATCGTATCAAAACATCTTATATTATTTCCTTCTGTTCTTGATCTTTGCCTATAACATGCATAACGACTTTCCGTTTTTAACTTATTTAATAATTATATTAGTACAAGTATTTGGCACAAACATTTACATTCCTTTAAAAAATTGGTATATCTAAATTAATTAAAATAACATTCTATGTAGCATGCAACTATCCGCTCTAACTACAATGTACATAATGTTCCAAACATTAAAAAAAACAAAAAGAAAAGAAAAAAAATGCAAATATGTAAAATTACCCAACTATAAGAAATTATACATTTTACCCATATATAGGAACTTCAAGACTCGATTTGAAAAGATAAAAGATTTAGATATTTACACATGTTACTTCACCGGTTTTGACATGAAACATAAATGCGACATAAATTTTGGATACCGAAATGTTGAATTAATTACTTATGTTTTGGGTAAAAATAATTTACCTTGTGCACAATAAATATAAACCCAACCCCTCAAAATATAAATTATTGAAGGACACATATGAGGATGAAAAAAAAAAAGTTCCATAAAAATATATTTAATCATGTAATTGTAAATAAACCGTAAATAGTGTATTTTATACTTTTATAGAATCCATATAATAAATCATGCTAAAAAGAGTTGGAACAATACACACCTTTTTACGTCCGCAATCCAAATGGTGGATAATCGCCTCCACGAGCTCGCCACCGGAGAAGCAATTCTTCACGAATTTCATCTTCATCAAACGATCCTGTATAGGCACCTTCTGCCTAACAACCTTCACCATCTCCGCCATCTCATCCTTCTCCACCGCCTCCTCCTCATCGAAACCATACACCGGCGGCGCCGGCGCATCCTCCGGGCACTTCCTCCCCAAAATCTCCTCCATTTTCGCATCCAGCATCCCGCTGTTCCGCAAAGAGTTCAGCACCACCAATCCTCCGATCAATTTCTCGTTAAAAAATATCTGCGGCACGGCGGCGCAGCCAGTCCTCTCTCTCAACTCCACCTCTCTCCCTGGGTACACGTCGATGTTGATCTCCACGTAATTCAAATTCCTCGCCCTAAAAAACGACCGCACAGCGCCGCAGTCTCTGCAATTGGACCGCGAGAAGAAGCTAATTCGTCCTTTCATCAGCTCCTTCCTCTCGTCTTTCAACGATTTTATCACCTTAACGCCGACGAGATTGAATTCCTTGACCTTGACTTTATCGCCGCTTTCGTCGTCATCGTCTTCTCTCCTGAGCGACGATATGCGCTTCGTAATCGCCGCCGATACGCTGTTGCTCTTCTCTCGGAAAAACTTTCCGATGGCCGAGGCCGGCGTGTCAAACGTCTCCGGCAAGGAGAGAGATCTCTCCATCACCCCCGGCGGCGCCTCCGGCTTCGGAAGGTGCGAATGAGGTCGAATCAGTTTATTGAAATCGGAAGCATTGACAATTTCCCGATCAGAATCGGAATCCGATTTAGCAGTTCCATTAATTTCGGGGTGGAGGTTTTGCTCGGGTATTGCAGGTTGTGGTTTAATAAGATGATTGATGAAATCTGGTTTGGTGATTGGTTCTCGTAGAGGTAAATCCATGGGTGGTGGTAAAGGATTCTCCATGTGGAAGAAAGAGGTTTGAGTGGTGTTGTGTGTGTTTCCAAAGAGGAAAATGGAGGGTGGGTAAAAGTAAAACAAGGTTATGGAAAGAGAGAGAAACCAGAGCGTAGGCGTCGGAACTGACAGTTATGTTGGACTCCATATCTATACATACACACATATATATACATACGAGAGAGAGAGAGAGAGAGAGAGAGAGAGTCATGCTAATTAGCCAAACAAGGGTCAAATTGCCCAAAAACGCCACTTTGATTATTTCTTTCTTACTATAGCATTTTATTTTATTTTCATTTTTAATACCATCTAATATGCAATAACTGGGTGTTTGGTATTTAAACTTATTTACAGAATCTTATTAACCGTTCACATTCATGAGATTAGATGTTATATTATAAAAATAGATTTTCAACTCATAATATTTAAAGAAATTCCAACTTTATACATTAAACGTAATCTTTTTAAGACATTCACGATGAGTATGGAAACACTATGAAATAACAATGGACAAAAAACGATGATAATATTGTATATATTATATCAAAATGTCATCTCTAAATTCCCGTTTGGAGAAGTTGGGACGTAAATGAGATTCTTGGTTGGGATATAGATGGGAATCCTCTTGTGCAGAAGAGTGGGACTATTGTGGGGATTCAAGTCCCCCTCTTAAATTTTTTTGGGTGTACTAGTAAATTACAAAACCTTAATTTAGTAATGAGTTAATGTATCAAAGATATAATTATAATTCCATTACGCGATTAGGAGTTAAATGCAAAAATCAACCTAAGCAACTTTACAATCTAAATATTTTTTATACGATTGCAATCTTGAAGTTTTTGAGTTTATTAAAATGCAACTTAAATCACCACGTGATTTACTTTTTTCACATTGAAACCTAATATTTTTTAAAAATATAATTACAGCATCTGATTTGTGATTCATTTTGATAAATTTCAGAAATTAAGGTTGCAACTGAATAAAAAGATAAAGTTTAGGTCGCAAGGTGAAAAAATTAAATCACCTCTCACGCAATCTCCACTTCATCGGATAATAGTGATTTATGTTGTATTTTGATAAACTCCACAACTTCAAGATTGCAATATGATTGAAAAAAATTAAGTTATAAAATTAAAAAAAAAAAATATATATATATATATATATATTCTTTAGATTGATTTTTACAATTTAACCCTAAATTAATGAAAAATCAAAATATTAAGCACTGTATTGAAATAGCAATAGAACAAACAAGACTGAATTATAAACTTGTGGGGTTTGATTTATTAAAATTATTATTGTAAGACAAAAGGTTTTTTTTTTTAAAGTGTATTATTCATTATTATAAAATAAAAATACTAAAATATTATTATACCTAATTGGGATGGGGCCCATCCCCATTTAATAGGTTCGGGAAAACCCATTTCCCATTTACGCCTATTCTCATTTTACTTGAAAATTCCCCGCTCCATTAATTTTAGGTTACTACGGGAATTCAGCAAAATTAAATTATCTCAAAAAATGTTTGGAAAAAATATCAATCTTTTCTTTACTTTGAAATTTTGAATTGCGAGAAATAAGTAGGATGTATCATATATCTAATTAGAAGAATCAATCTACAACTATTATATTCTATATATGGATGCACGTACTATTTAAAAAAAAAATGAAACTGTCTCTATTTCATATAATATGTCACCCTCAAAAGAAAAGGTAAAATCAAATAAAATGGCGTTATTTGTTTCATCAACTGCCTAAATTATTAAATTTTTGTTAATCATAATAAATATCTACAAAATATTTTTTTTATAATTAAAAAAAGAAGAAGAAACATAGAAGAAGTCAAAAGAAAAGATGAGGAAAGCGGAGATTTGGAGGGAGTTGATTAAGTCCATTATATTATTATACAACAATAAAAAGAGATAAATTAGATTAAATTATTATCCTTTTCTGTTACGTAACACTTGCACACGACAATGACCCAAATCATTTCAAACCTTATTTTCATTTTCCAAATCACATGCCGGCGCCCCAATCTTCTATGCTTCATTTCACCATATTAATGTAGGACCTTATTTTATGGCCAATCAATTCATAATTCATTAAATTCAAATTGATTTCTTAAAATGAATTAATATTGGTAATATGATCTCATATAAATTTGTGTACTTAATTCCATAAGTTTTTAATTGAAGAAACATTAAGATATAGGATTTTCGTTAATTTAGGGTAAGAAAGATAGATATTATCAATTCAATGCTTGAAAAATAAATACTATCAATTCAAATCTTAAAAGATAAAATTATCCCATACATGAAAAAAAGAGAGAGATAATCAAGAAAAAATATGCTAAAAATTCGATTTGGATTTTTAAGTCATAACTTCATCTTTCAAATTCGAGCAAATTGATAATTAACCTATATCTCGAGTTCTAAATCAAAAGAAATTCTGGAAATTAATAGAAAATTTTAATCAATTATGATATGACTCGTTCTTTACAGTTTATGTAGAGGCAATATAATTGGATACTCGAATATTGTATGTATTTTATAAACTCAAACTACTTAATATTTTATTCATGTTATTATAAATTTATTTACTTATATTCTCGATGAAGTGTAGAATGGATTGTAATTACGACCAAAATATAAGTTAGGCCAAGTCACAATGTAATTGGAACTTTTCTGGTAAAGATGTGGTCAATATAATTGATTTTGTTTTAAGGTTTGAATCCCCCTTGACGTGCATCCCATAAGGAAAATAATTATGATATGTAAATTGTATAATAATACATATATTTGGTGGGTGGGTCGTGGGTGGGTGGATTATTGCTGAAATATGTGTGCATGTATAGAAAACATGTATATTAAAAAACTAGTATATAATCCATGTAATATATGATTTGTAAAAAGTAAAATTTAATTATATATATGTGTGTGTATATATATACAAACATAATAAAATAAAATTTTACTTATTTAGATATTTGATATGCCCCATCATTTAATTTAGCGTTGATGATATAGTTTGCACAATTAGACTTATACTATTATCATCTAATTTTAGCAGTTTGTAAATTTTTATTTTATAATTTAAAGTAAATTTTAAATATATAAATAATTTTGAGAATCACTATAGTTGTGTCACATATTCTGCAACCACACTTATATAAATAAATAAGAGACAAATTTTAATTTCCATTAATTACATTGGATATTGTATTATATTGATGGTAGTGAGACTCATCCAATTTTCTCAAGTGTAGGGCGCATAATCAGCTTCTGACTAATTATTCAATAATCAGAGTTGTTACTATTTATCTTGGAAAGTAAGCCAATACATTAATAACGATACATGGTCATTTAAGACTATAATAATAATAATAATTATTATTATTTAATTATACATTTAATTTGGTGCTAGATACTATATCGTGTGTATCCAGCTATACCTAGGGATGACAATAGGATGAAGATTTCCCTTTCTCCGAGGGGATCTGTCCCGAACGGAGCATGAATTCCTCAAAATTTACCTCACAAGAACGGGTGAGATTTTTTTCGTAACTGACAGAGTGGGTACGGGGATCACATTCCTCGACCCACGGGAATTAGAGAATTAATTATGTATGTTTATATTTAAAATAATATAGTTAAATATTTATGAAAATTAATTTATATTTTAATAGACAAAATCTTAAAATTTAGAATTTTAGATTTCATTTTTCCTCATTTGTATGAAAAATTCGCATGAAAATTGAAGAGGTGAGTATATTGAAGTATCGAAGAAGGATGAAAATGGATGAAATGTGATGAGATAATTTATCTTTGTGTTTTAGTTAATTTAATTAAATTGTATTTTCATCTTTTATTTTGTTTAGGAACCATTTTAATATTTCTAGTAACATTTTAGTTTTATTTAATTGTATGTATTTTTTATGTATTAGGAAAAAAGAAAAGAAAAAGGAAGGGGTGAGGGGAGAACTTTCCCTGTTTTGTTAGTGAGGTGGGGAAGCGGATGGGGAGTTCCCAAACCCTGCCCCGCTGTCATCCCTGGCTATACCCGCAAAATAAACTTAACAATGTTAGCACTAAACTTGATTTGTCTAGCCGATCATTTGCAACTTTTTTTTTTTCTCAAAAGATAAAAATACATACTTAAAATTGTCAAACCTTGAAACCACATGATAATATTTTATACTATTTCCTTATAAAAATGTTAAAATAGGTCGGCTCACAATTCGCAATGGACGGGCTACGAAAAAAGCAAGATAATTCATTGATGCATTTTTTTTAATTTTTAATTTAATAGAAAAAAAGGTGATATATGAACTTTCTATACACCATACTTAAATGCATATGCATTTAATTATATGTAAATACAAAAAATATATATATATATTATTATTTAAAAAGGAGAACTAGAAAAAAAAAATCTTTAATTTCCATCAATAGATGACCTACTTCATTATTTAGAGCATTACATTCATGACACTTTTTGAAATATAATCCACATAACCCATTTAAATCAATGCAAATTAACTGCAAAATTTGGGTTATCTTCATACACATCCCCACTGGCCACTACCCACCCTTGCCAAACCTGCAGGTTAGGGTAGGTTAACTGAGTTTCTAAAATAAAACATTATAAAAAAACCATTGAAGCATGCAGTTCGATTTTTCTTTTTGTTTTTCTTCTGATGGGTTCAAGGAAAAAAAAAATTACTGGAAATTGAAACGTTATTCATCCCTAAAAAATTAAAATGATTTCCTCAATTTAATTGGATAAAATTATAAAAAGAATATTTGAAGCAATTTTTTTTTATAGCTTACACCGTATTATTGTCCTTCACATTGAAAATTTTTTTTAAAAAAAAAAATTCAATTAATAATGCAAAATTTTAATATAATATATTGAATAGATCAAAATTTCATAAAATCAAATTTTAATTTATCTACATTAATGAAAAAAATAATATGAAATAGTTTCAATAAATTAATTTTTCTCAACAACAAATAATTATATTGTGTTCTAAAAATTTTATAGTTGAACAAAAAGTTTGAAATAAATATTAATTTAATGTAAAATATAAATAAAGAAAATGAGTGAGTCCTCAAAATATGGGTTATAACAGAAACACCAAAATTCTTGTGCACATGGTGCATGAATCTAAAATTCATGCACTCGGGTCGACCCGACCAATCGTTAGGTCGCGCACAAACTCACTTAAACATGCTCGTAAGTGTCATATCTTTATATTATGTTAGAATATCTTTTTAGTAGTGCTAGTTATACATTTTAGTTATGTTATTCTTTCAGGAGAATTCGATGGTCTTCCTGGACAGACCTTTTATTTAGTAGGTAGTCATACCTTTAGTAATGTTAGTCGTACACTAACATTTTTTTTAAAACAAACTATTAACATTTCATAAATTTTAGTTATGTTAGATGTACCTTTTAGTTATGTTAGTTGTACTTTTATATATTACATAAAGATATGAATATGTTGATATAAAATGTATACGTAATATCATATAAATGTATGAGTGGTATCACATAAAGGTATATATGTACAAATTGTGCCGAATTTTTTTTTAAGTTAAAGTTTTATATTAAAGTTATTATATCTATTATCTATTACCTATATAAAAGAGTAGATGTTTCTTACAAAATATGGATTGTCGAATATATCCCTTATCAAATATTATTATTTAAGGTTATAATAGTAATTTAAGTTTTCATATTTAAATAATTTTATATTAGAATCCTAGCTAATTCAAAATATTATAGAATTCTATTATAATTAGAACTCTAATATAAAAATGTTATATATAAGGTATTTGTATTATTATTTCTTTCCTTAATTTGAATTGATCTCCACGTGCAACGCACGTGATCTATAACTCATTTGTACATAAAAATATGACTAATATAACATAAGCGTATGACTAACATACTATAAAAGTCACAACATAAAAAAAAAAAAAAAAAAAAAGAGCGCGGACCTAGGTCGGCCCGGACCCGATCCAAGTGAAACATACATCAAGTAAATAAGAGACCAACTCTTAACCAAAATTGATGAATGCAATAATTAAGACGACTTAGTTATAGTTAATGGCATTGTAACGTGAAAGAGATAACCTTTTTTTTTTTTTTTCTGAAAGTATGATTTCCTATTTATAACAATGTAAAACCACTTTTTAATACATAAAATTTCACTCATAACCCTATATTTATTCATTAAGTACAAACTTCAGAGTTCGTTATAGATTATAACTAATCATAAGTCTGTTACAAAGGTATATATATATTTTTCAATTAAAATCTTATGAAACATTACTCTTTTTTTTTTGACAAAATTCCTATTTAAAGCATGACTCTTTTTATAGGACGAATGAAGTTATCGTTACACGCATTCACATTAAATAAAAGTTATTCATCATTATTACTCATATTTCAATGTTCCGCAATAAAAATTTAAGAAGAAAAATACAGAAAAAGGAAAAAAAAAAAAAAAAAAAAAACTCGAGGCAATAATTTTCCTTTTTTAATTGAGACAATTTAAATATTAAAAAAAGAAAAAGGAAAAAATGTTAGTTTCACGTTCCAACAAACCACACCAACAAAATCCAACTGCGATTCATTCAATAAGCCGACGGAGATTCCAATGGCGGAATCCATATACATCTCTCTCCTTCGTCTCCTCCGCCCTTTCCATTGATCGCTTTCTACTTCCTTTCGATTTCTCAACACCAGAGAAGAATTGAGTTCCTAAACAAGTATGATCCATCAATGTATTTCCAAGCCCCATCCATCTGCCTTCCCCACCTTCAAATCTCCGCACACCCATTCAAAGAAGCCCAAATCTCTCAATTCCAGAGTCCGCTGTGAATCCCACCTCGAATTGGAGCCTAAAGCGCCGCCCTACCCGGGCGGGATGGCCCCCCACACGGGCCGGGACCCGAATGTGAAGAAGCCCGGGTGGCTTAGGCAGAAGGCGCCGCAAGGGGACAAGTATGGGGAGGTTAAGGAATCTCTATCGAGGCTCAAACTCAACACCGTTTGTGAAGAAGCGCAGTGCCCTAATATCGGCGAATGCTGGAATGGCGGCGGCGATGGCATTGCCACTGCCACAATTATGCTGCTCGGAGACACCTGCACGAGGGGATGCAGATTTTGCGCCGTCAAGACGAGTAGGAATCCGGCGCCTCCTGATCCCATGGAGCCTTACAATACTGCTGAAGCTATTGCCAGTTGGGGGTACTGATTTTTGCTTTGCTTTGCTTTGTTTTGTTTTGTTCTTTTTTTTTTTTTTTTAATGCCAGTTGAAAGGTAACTGCGTGCATTGTTGGTGGGACTTGATAATTATGTTTCTATCATTTTGATTTGGTAATTAATCTTGTTGGAACATTGAGAAGATCAGATGAGTCATAGAACAATTGAGAATCTTTGTTGGAGCTGTAAATGTAGGGGTCTTGGTGGAAATTGAAACAAGATGAGGGGGAGATTTTAGCAGTCTACATATGCAGTGGCGGATCTAGAAATAATAAACAGGGTATGCACAATTATAAGAAATATTAAAAAAAAAAAAACGATTCGGATCTTCTATCATATTTGGTGTTATATCTCATATTTCATGATATTTAATACACGTCACGTGGTAATTAGTGATGTCATAGTATATATATATGTGATCTGTGGTGATTAGTTTTGAATATGAGATGTAATTAATATCAAGTGTAATACAAGATCTCATGAGGAAAAAAAAAAAAAAAAAAATATATATATATATATATATATATATATATATATATCATACAATTCAAAATTGGAAAATAAGTCCTTAAAAAAGAACTAAAAGTATTAGCATTCTACTACTTGAATCCTAAAATGGGGCTAATATAGTCTTTATTTATTATTTTAAGTGGGTTTAATGTAAAGTTATATATTTTTTAAATTCTAAAACATATATAATTATGGTGTGTAAAATATAAACCACTAATATATATATATATATATATATATATATATATCATGATTTTTTTTTGCAAAAATGAGGGTATGCACTTGCATACCCTTAGTACTATATGCATCCGCCACTGTACATATGAAATGCAGAATTCTAGAATTATGAGCAAACAGGGAGAAGTAGAAGAGAAGGGAAATTGAAAAACAGAAGTGCCAATTTTCGAAAAGATTGTGACTTTTTTTTTGCTAGGTTGTGAATTGCAAATTTTGAAACGGCGGTGATATATTTTTGCGCAATTAGGTCTAGAGTAAAATATTAAATTTGATCACAAAATATGAGCAATATCGATAGAAACTTCCAATTTGGATATTTTCTTGTCATTTGAGTAGCAGGATTGATGTTTCTTTCTTTCATTTTAAAATGCTTGTTTGTGCTTTGGGTTTGATATTTTTGGAGATTGGATGTGAAACAATTTTACCTGTTGATCAGTTAGTGCATACGACATCAAAACGTTAGTAAATCAAAAGTATATCCATCTTATGCTGTATAACTACACGATGGATCATATAATCTTAAATGGGCATTGAAATTGGTACATGATGGACTGACTGTTGTATTGGTTTTCATTTTCAGTGTGGATTATATTGTTCTAACCAGTGTAGACCGAGATGATATACCTGATGGTGGAAGTGGCCATTTTGCTGAAACAGTCAAAGCCATGAAGGTCCTTTCATGTTTTTGAAACTGCATTTCTTTCAATATGAGAGAGATGCTCTACTTGCTTAATAGATGATTGTGCATATAATTCTAATAATAATCATGGAACAGTCTAGTAGTTATCTTCATACTAATGTTGGATGAGCATGGAACATGTTGATATTCATGTCTATCTGGAGATGACTACTGAATATATTTAACACAACACACAATTGTTTTGGCAGAGACTCAAGCCTGAAATCATGGTTGAGTGTTTAACATCTGATTTTCGAGGTGACCTAAAGGCTGTATCCACTCTTGTTCACTCAGGGTTAGATGTTTTTGCTCACAATGTTGAAACTGTGAAACGACTGCAGCGGATCGTGAGAGATCCTAGGGCTGGGTAAGTGGCTGTAAAAAAGGTCATGTCCTTTTAAGTTTTCTTTCATTAAAAATAAATTCAATAATAGAAGCCAAATTAAGGTGGTTTCATATATAAGTATTGATGGATTAATACAAAGCATTTGGATGCTTCTTTAATGCTATGCTGCTTTGTTTTGCATGTTACAGGTATGAGCAAAGTTTGTCGGTTCTGAAACATGCAAAAACCAGCAAGGAAGGGATGATAACAAAAACATCTATTATGTTGGGACTCGGTGAAACTGATGATGAGCTGAAGGAAGCCATGGCCGATTTAAGGGCCATTGATGTTGACATTTTGACACTAGGACAGTATTTACAGGTGAGCAAATATGAATTACTTTTCCATGACGTTTTTGGGAGTAAATCAATGAGCTTTCAATTCATTTTTTAATCTATGTATTGCTAATGTTAAATATGAGTTTGCCTTGCAATTCTATTTTCTGATTTAGAGTTTGAAGTTCCTGAATTCTCTTGAATGATCATTGATCATGCAACTATAGTTTTTGTAACCGAGTCCTATGTGAGAATGAATCTAACAATGCAACCATCATATTTCGTGCAGCCTACACCATTGCATCTTACAGTTAAGGAGTATGTTACTCCTGAGAAATTTGCCTTTTGGAAAGATTACGGCGAGTCTATTGGTTTTCGTTATGTTGCCAGTGGACCCTTGGTAAACTTTCTAACTGACTGCCTTTGTCTACTTTAATTTCCATTTCATTGAGTGAATAATCAAACTGTAATATTTGAGCAGATCTAACAACATTAGATGATGGTTAATGTTTCACCTTGATTTTCATAGTTGGTTATTTTCATCAAGCTGGAATTTGTTCATGTAACAACTTTTGGATGAAGTTCGACATTGGATTGATTCGTTCAACATTTTTTCCCAGGTTCGTTCTTCGTACAGAGCTGGAGAACTGTTTGTGAAGACTATGGTGAAAGAGGCTAAAACTATAGCTGGGGTTTCAGCCTGATTTTCACACACATTTGCAGAGAGTCGGAGACCTTAATTCAATAGCACTTCATATTATTACCATACCAAATTTTGGTACCTTTTACCCTTAGATAAATTCTTGTATTCATTATACTGTGGTTGTCAGTAAATGTCTCTGTAATATCTGAAATAATTTTTCATAGTATTTATAATATAAATTTAAAATGGATAAATTGGTGATGCCAGATTTCTTGTCTCATGAAACGTCATTTTGAATTTTGATCCCTCAACAGGCACAACAGAAAATGTAAATCTGTGTATATGGTTTTAGGTAATTTGCCTAAAATTTGGCTCTAATATACAAATCAAACATTAATACAGAGGAAAATTTTAGCATAACTGATCAATATTCAAATGAAACAGATCAAGTTTTAAACATCTGCAAGCTTCACATATATTTGTCTTGCAGATAACTGGCCATTCATTGGTCCAGCCAAACAGTCGAGATTTATGACAAAGAAGATAGATAAATATGTCCAGAAAAACATCAGTACAGACCAATGAATACTGGGAAAATCCATATTCGATTGTGGAGGAGTTACTGAAGAAGTTGAATTTAAATGACACCATGATTTCAACAAGATTCCAGTCCTGCTAGAGTAGCTGATGATGATTTCTATTGCTAATTTCTCATATAAGCTTGTAAAACAAGAATTCACTAAATCCCATTGTAAAACAAACAAACCACACAAACAATTTAGCATCACTGCAATAATCAACAGCTGCATTCATGAAATCCATCAATCTAAAATGCTAGAGCAAGCAAAAACAATTCAAAGTTATCAACGAAAATCATAGTTATCGATACCATAACAGGGGATGAATGTGTGGTCTCTTCTTCTCATCTTATGATTTCATTCACTTCTCTTCCTCTTCATACTAACCAAGCTAGAGCCATCTTTATCACCAATCTTATCTCCATTCTGCTCGTAAATAGGCAGTGCCAAAGAATCGGAAAACTTCAAGTGCAAGCATTTGATCCCACCCCATTTCTTTGGAACAATCTGGAGAACCCCATCAATGGCCTCAACCACATTCTCCACAATGGCTTCACCCTCTGTAACACCCCACCTCCCCACTCTCACCGCACTGCAAGTTCCATTGCCCAAACACCACAAGCTCGAATTGCAGGCCCTCTCGATCTCCTCCTTCCAATTACCACCATCAGATCTCAACTCCACAGGCACCGGAATCTTCCTCTTCTTCCTGTAGAAAACCTTCCCCAAAACCCCAGGAAGCAAAGGAGCGACCTTCTTAGTCGCGAAAAACACGTCGAACGAATCGTACAAATTCCTCTTCGATTCGAAGGACTTGTAATCGGACTTGAGTTTCGACAGCTTCAACACTTTGATAAACGGAATTCCTTGCGATTGGAGCATCTTGTTCGCTGATTCCGATGTGATTTTTTTGCCGTCGACGATGAGGCAGAGGCTTAAGGCGGAGTAATCCTGGGAGAGGAGAGAGTGGCGGAGAGAGATACGGTGGGGCGCGACACTGTGATTCAATGGTGGAACTTTTTTTAGGGTTATGGAGAGGTATATGAAATCATCACTACCTTCTTCTTCTTCTTCCTCCTCATTAAGGGGAATTTCACGGTCGGATTGTGAAGCTACCAATTTCTTTTTCTTCCTCCATTTGAGAAGGGCATTCACTGCTCTTCGAACTCTATCCTCGTTGATTCTCTCTCTACAAGCAGCAGCCATGGCGGCGCGAGGACAATAGTCTAGTCTCAAGAAATAATTTCAAAATTGTGGAGATATAAAATGGATGTTTCTTTAATTTCAGAATGGTCCTTTAATTTTATTCTTTTATCAAATAGAAATAGGGTGTAAATGAGTCATTATTTGTAGGGTTACACTTACATTACACATATTTTCGAGTAAAAAGAGTTTACTAATTGTTTAACTATCATCTAATTTTTCATTTTAAAAACAATTCTAATTCAATTACTTTACTTCCTTAAACCTCCAAATCCTAAGTTTTGGCATTTACCAGTTAACTATAATTTTCTGCAAGTTCAAAAATTTAGGATAAAAAATGGTGAAATTGAATTTCTTCAAGAGTTGCAGTCGTGAAAATTAATTGAATTGTATGAATGATGCTACGTCAGTGGTCTGAGATTATATCTTGAATCTGTTTGTATTTTCATATCATTTATTTATGTATTGTCTTAGTTCACAAAATTATCCCATGACACTAGACAATACAATCAGTTCATAATAGGGCATCACATCGAATACAACCCAATTAAATTAAACTTGAATAGATTAATTTGAATTCAGCTCTTAGCCTGTCAAAAAATATATATCGATCATGTTTTACTTTCGTGATTGCTCTCTTAATCATACAAAACATACACATACTATGATTTATATGAAAAATATATGTGAATGTAGAATGTGTGTGTACTACTTACTAGTGAAAAAACAAAAGGTGTATATATAACTCCAAAAAAAAGTTCCTATGAAACCAAAACCTACACTCATATTTACTCAATCAGTTGATAACATCAACATTGAAGGCGCAATCGCCGGAAAATAGATTCGCCGGAGAACTTTGTTTTTATCTTCTCTTTAATCCGATACAATTGTCTGCTTGATAAAGCATCCACCACTCCATCTCTATCGTTACTCCACCAACTATCATTGTCGCCCATGATAATGGACTTAATGAACTTAGCGTCGGATTCCGGCCATTTATAAAGGTTGAAATAGGTGGCTCTTGTTGAAACATGGTTGTCTTCGACTATGCAAGAACCCATCCTTTTGTACGTAAAATATGTAGTAATTAATTGAACAATATGAATAATAAATAAGTTAATGACGGGCCGGTACACAGTAGAGATATTTTAACCCCATCAAACCAAACAAAAAAAAAAAAGTATTCTCTCCACTACACTCTATAAAAACGGTTGCTTATATAACTCACATTATTCAATAAAAATAATAAATGCCTATATTATATAAGGGAAAAAGAAAACAAATCTCCCTGATTTCATGGTCCAGAAAATACGTACTCTCCAAAAACAAATCGCATTGAACCGTACTTTCCAAAAATTCTCTAAGTTCAGCATTGAATCGCACTCTCCAAAAAAAAAATCGCACTCTCTAAGTTCAGCATTGAATCTCCAGAAAATAGTTGGTTGTGCCTTCTCCAAAAAATTTCTCTACGATGGCACCGAAATCGGTAAAACTTAGAGCCGGAAAGGGAAAAGCTACACGAGAAGATGAAATCCAACAACCGGAGAAACAAATGAAAGGTAATTAAGTACTCGAATTTTGTTAATTTCTTAGGATATAACATTTTGATGAATTCTCGATCTTGTGTTAATTTCGAAACTCCAAAATGTGTTTGGTGTTAATTCGTTGTTGTGGCATAATAGTCATTGTGGTACATTAAGAATCTGTAGCCGGTTTAGAAATGGGTTTGGTGTTGTTTTTGTTTTGAATTTGTTTTTAGAATTTGTTGTTTTCAATTTTGAATGATTATATGATGATTAGATATGGGAAAATTTGTGGGCCTTATAATCTGAATGTGGTGATGTTGGTGAAAGACAAGTAATATGCTGATAGATGCTGATCAATCATGTTTTGGGGTTATTTGTTAATATAATTACTATAAAAATTTTATAATTTGCATAAAGTAGTGTTGATAGATGCTGATAGATACTTACAGATGCTGATAGATGCTAATTGATGCTGATAATTTGCTTATAGATGCTGATAAATCATGCTTTGGAGTTATTTGTTAATATAATTACTATAACAAATTTATAATTTGCAGAAAGTAGTGCTTATAGATGCTGATAATTTGCTTATAGATGCTGATAGATGTTGATAAATCATGCTTTGGGGTTATTTGTTAATATAATTACTATAACAATTTAGATAATTTGCAGAAAGTAGTGCTGATAGATGCTGATAAATGCTAATAGATACTGATAATTCATGCTTTGGGGTTATTTGTTAATATAATTACTATAACAATTTAGTTCATGCTTTGGGGTTTTTTGTTAATATAATTACTATAACAATTCAGATAATTTGCAGAAAGTAATGCTAATAGATGCTGATAGATAATGTTTTGGGGTTATTTGTTAATATAATTACTATAACAATTTAGATAATTTGCAGAAAGTAGTCCTAATAGATGCTGATAATTTGCGGATATATACTGATAAAATGGTATCCGGTACACTACAAAGTAGCGGCCGGTACACTTGCAAAAAAATTAATGTAATGTTGAAATTATTGAAAGTTAATGCTGTTGCAAAAAAATTAATGTCTAGTTTAATTAGTAAGTGAATTGTGTATAGTTTAATTAGTCAGTTTTAACAAGTATTCGCTGTTATCAGACAATACATGTTGATTCTCTTCTATAGCTTCAATCTTCAATCAGTGGCTACTACATAATATATATTTATACTCACACAAAGACATATAACTTGATTTGAAGCTGCTGTAAAATTAACTACTAACTAAATAGCCTGTGCAGGACAAGATTTGTTGATCATGACAGTAGAGATCTGTCTTTGGATCATGAAAGTAAAATTAACTAATAACATGATGAATATTTGGTTGATGAATAAAAGATGATTGCAACATGTTGATTTTGGTTGATGATTTTTCCTTTTTGCTTAAAAGTTTTTACCTAATAATTTGTTGATATTGGATGACATATGTGAGAATAATTGTACTGCTATTTTAGATCATTCGGCTCATGGAAAATGTTGTGCCGGTTTCCAAATTTGGATGTAATAATAAATTAAGGGTTACTCCGGTTCATTATAGAATTGTATCCGGTACACTACAAAGTAGCCACCAGTACACTTGTAAAAAAATTAATGTAATGTTAGTGATCCAGCTCATGACAAATTAGTGATCCGGTTCAATACTATATTGAATCCGGTTTGTGAAAAATAATTGTTCTGGTTTATGAAAATAATTAGTCCGATTCATTACAATAATTTTTTGCTAAAAATAATTTATTCTTTGTAACAACAGCACACCAATATGGAAATGCATGGATAACTACAAGAGGCTAATTTTAAGCGATGCAAAGCTTATTTTAGAAAATCATGGATTGGAATGCCAGGTACGTTTGATTGGTGTTTTTCCAATATTTTGCAAAAATCAAGGGTGTGTTGTCAATTATAATGATAAAGTTATATCCACTTGCAGCATATTAATGCATGGGTAGAAGTAGTCCAGAGGAAGGCTGAAGCACAAAACAAAAAACAAAAAAGCAACCGTGTTTCATAGCGAGAGTTGGGTAAAAAATTAATTTATCTATTTTTGGTTTAAGATTACAGTACAAATAACAAATACATTTTAGATAACAAGCAGTTTATAACATGAAATAGAGTTATGTTGCACGACATACTATTGTCCCTGAATTTGCAACATTACAAGTAACAGAGATCAAGAAAAAGTTGGAGGAGGCATTGCATTTCGAATACTTATTATTTCCAATAAACACAAGTGGTGAAGAAGACACCTTGAAAGGGGAACTTGATCATTGGACGCTACTCGTATATGAGCAAAATGATAGAAAGTGGACTTTTTTCAACTCCGCGAGACCTCCAAAAGGAAATAAGGATATGCACCTTGAACGTGCCAAAATTCTGGTACAAATCTACAATACTTCAATATATATATATATATATATATATATATATTTGCATATACAAACATACTGAATGCATGTGTCGTAAAATATATTCACTGAATTGTAACAGGTGGAATTTGTGGAGCACAAAATAAAGAAGAACCTCAAAGCTAACTTATGGAAATAAGGATATGCACCTTGAAGCTAACTTAAGTGCGAAATTACACCATATGAATCTCCACCGCAACAGAAAAGGGGGACAAGAGATTGTGGCATCATCGTTTGCTGGCTTATTGAGACATTCATTATGAGCAAGCCAACAACGTGCGTCATAGCTTATAAAGAGGCAAATGCTTATAGGGCCAAGATGACAAAGTGGATACTCCAAGATAGAGCAGCAGTTTAGATGGAAACTTTCATATGATAATTACCTGACAAATAGTATTTTCAAAACAATTGTGGTCATTGGGATTGGATAGTATTATGAAAACACTTGTGTTCTGTGAATTGTTTTCATTTAGATTTGGATATGTGAATTGCTTTCATTTCAATTAGATTAAATGTGATTTTGGTTGATGATTTTTCCTTTTTGCTTTAAATTTTTTACCTAATAATTTGTTGATATTGGATGGCGTATGTGAGAAAAATTGTACCGTTTTTTTAGATCATTTGGCTCATTGAAAATGTTGTGCCGGTTCCCAAATTTGGATGTAATAATAAATCAAGGGGTACACCGGTACATTATTGAATTGTATCCGGTACACTACAAAGTAGCGGCCGGTACACTTGCAAAAATATTAATGTAACGTTGAAACTATTGAAAGTTAATGTTGTTGCAAAAAAAAAGGGAAAAACTAATTAAGAAGGATATTTTGAAAATGTGAGATTTTACCTAATCATCCGATGATCACAGAAACAGATTGTTTGCCGTGTGTGTATTTAAGAGAAATAAAGAATTTTGGGGTGACTTAAGGGATTGAAGGTTATGTAAAGTGAACTTGGGCAAAATAAACTAATAATAGGGTTTTGTAGAAGATGGATATATAGGCAATAAGATTTTGATGAGAAGAGATTGTCTGATAGGATTAGGGAAGAGCCGTGCATATCACAAATTGGATTCCTTTTAGGTTTCTATTCCAATACTTCGAATTCGATTGGACTCTTCTTGTTTTGATCTATGGTTACAGAATAATAAAGAAATCCACACGAATAAAATATTGAATTAAATAGGATTAAATTTGAAGGAGATTGAATTTTCACAAAAATAATAATTCAAGATGTTAATTACTTTGTTGTGGATGTACTGCAAAAATAAATAAATAATTGATTGATATCTTCGTCGTTTTACATGTTATGTTTGAAAGTGTCCGGATGCTCCTGCACAAGAAAAACACGAACTGTAAAAATATCAGAGACGTAATGTTGTCTGTAATGTTGACAACACTATGGATAACACAGCGGAAATATTAAAATAAACAATAAGAGAATTATCCACGAGTATATAATGATACTCGTGGAATGCCTACAGAGCAAAATATGTCTTATTGATATATCTTATAGTACAAAGACACGAAAAAGATCCTTTGAAAAGAATCTTGTAAAACACGAAGAGTTCTTTTGGAGAAGAAACTCTTCGACAAAACCAACACGTCCTATGAATGTATCTAAGGAACCTAAGAACGTGTACACACTCAGTTGATCACTCAAAGACACCTTGTCTAAGAAAAGAAAGCTTGAGTACAAGAACTCTCAGCCTTTTATGAAAACAGACAACGATGTTGTGGGAAATGTGGTCAACAAAGAAGACAACACAGATACACTGTGACAGACTCGAAATATCAGAGTTCTCGCTCTTTAGCTCTTGTCTTCCTCACTTTTCTTCTGAAATGGAGTCGTCTATTTATAGACTTCAGGAGCCTTCATGATCTTGTAGTGCTCCATGATCTCCATAATCCATGAAGTCCACTTCTTCCATCCACTAACTCCACTTCAAGATTCATGTTCTTCATCCATGATCTTTACTTCTAGTATCCATGTTCTTCATCCATGATCTTGTTCCATGTTGCAAGCCACGTTTTTCTCTTGTTTCTTCCATGATCTTTCTCTCCACGTTCTCTCTCACTTTCTCTCATAGACACGCTCTTCATCTTCACGTTGCCTTAAGAAGAGAAGAAATAAAGACCAACAACTTATTCCTATAAACTAGGAATAAGTGTTTGAAACTTTCAAATCTCTTTCTTTGAACCAATCTGCAAAACACGTGATTAATAAAAGCTCACTAAATCTCCTAGATTAGATTAGAAGATCTTTCAATAACAACTTCCCTTAAATCTCTCCAAATTTATCCAATCATGCAATCCCTTGAATATCTCAACCATAAAATCACTCCAAACAAATCAATTTAAATATTAATTTATTTTACCAAAAATTATGTTTTGTGAGAAATGCAAAATAAAATAAAATAAGAGTTTAACAAATTAAACTCTAACAATGTTGCCTTCAAATATCATTCATCTACCATTTGAGTGTGGAATAATCAAATTTTGTAGAATTATTTAATTCCATGATAAATATAATTCCTCACCTCAAATATCCGTTTTTTTAATATTTTGCCAACTATGTATATTATATCATATAATTTATCACAAAAACTTCTGTGCACCAGTTGCACAGAAGTGAAATTCTGTTTAATCCTTACATTTATGTTATAAATATAGTACATTTATGTACAAATATCTGTACCTTTTTAAAACGAACATGCATAAACGTATTACATTTATAACATAAAGGTACTACATTTATAACATAAAAGATGGATTGCACAGTGCAACTGATGCATAGAAGTATTACTCATAATTTATAGGTTAAAAATAATATCACCTGAACCATACAGTCATATATTATTCGGCTATTGTTATATTTTTTGTAGGATAAAAATAATTTCACCAAAACTATAGGCTATAACACAAAGGTGTCGAAACATTACATGAAACTGTCATTATCTTTCTAGTTTTGGTTTAAAGATAAATGGTCTATTTTATATAGTATAAAATGGAAGTAGAGGAAGAAATGCGTTTTAAACAATTATAAGTAGTATCATCATTCAAATTATTTTATCATATAATGAATAACTACCTTAAATGTAAACGTTAAAATTCATAATTATGAATCCGACCAAACTTCTAGAATAAGATATTAGCTTTTAAATTAAGTGTTGTTAATTCTATAATTAAATTCATCAATATAAAATCAAATATTAATGATAAAATCAGCTTGTTTTAAACCAGTAAGACTTTCTTAAATTTGTCACCTAACATTTACAATTTTTGAGAGTTTATAGTAAGCTCTCAAACATTTTATCAAACTGTTACAAGAAAAACTAATAAGCTCAGCCAAACACTGCAAAATTCTAAATCGCGAGGTAATATATTCTATTTCAACAAACTACCTTCGTTTGATCTACACCTGATTTCAAAAATAGAATCCAACATCTCGTAGTTTGTAAGATCTTTAAAATAAACGAAAAGACAATCATGTCATCGAAAATTGAACAAAGGGTAAATCGACACGAATACTTCCTAGAATCACCCCCCCACTCCACCCCCTCGAATTATAGTATAAATTTTCAAATGCAGCACACAATAAGAAAGGGGCACCTGTTAATGCGACTGAATGGACGCCATGCGGCACCATGTCTCCAATCACCAATCATGTACATACACATACATTCAGAATAATCTGGGAAAATGTAAAACCGAATTTTTTAAAATATCTACTTGAATTTCAGCAACAGTATACAAATAATTTGGAAAGGCTAATTAAATTTATGGGTTTATCAGAAGAAGAACTCACCGTTTAACACTTGGTAGAAAATTGGCAGGAACCTGTGTGTACTGTGAAGATGAAGTAACTTTTCATTGTACAGAATGCTTTTCATAACTATGGAGACCAGCACCTAAACCCCTGAACCATTTGAAGCAGTTCTCATCATGGTGTCATTGCTAATTCCAAGATGCCTTTCTAGATATTCCATACTTTTCCCAGCAATTCATGTTGACTAAAATATGTGCAAACTCAAATTCTTTTCTATTATGACCGTATGTACATGCCCAAAAGACTGCTCAGGCAAACAAATTCAGACATTATCTGGCCAGAACATCCTGAAGAAAGTCCGATCAAATTCATGTTCTTCTAGCTGCTTTTCAAACTCTTGAACCTTCCTCATCTTTTTTGAGGTGCGTTTTGCTTTATCTTTAGGCAACTACAAAAAAGATGATGCAAGTTAGAGAAGCACCAAGGACATCATAAATTGTAGAGAACAATGTATATAAGAAATGAAGCACAGCGCACACTCAATGAACTATATCCGAGAGACCTTAATCATACAAAACTGAACTCAGAATTTTTTTGGAAAAACATCATTACAATATTTGGTAGGTTTTCATGATGGGATTTGTTCCTGCATCATGGCCTCTGCTTTGGAAAATAATTCACATTTGCAATCATAACAGTAAGTCTCACTAGAAACACCAATCTGGTGTATTCAAGGCTGTTCTTATTCTTCCAGTACATCAATTAGAATACTATAACACGCAAGATCATTGCCTTTTTTTTTTTTGGATAAGAAACAATTAATTTTATAGCAATTAAAAGAGGGGTGAGAGATCCCTCATCTGGTACATTAGAAAAAGCTAGAGAAAGATATTTTGGCTACATTGCAATGCCCCAATTCCTAGCTAGATCAGATACAGAAAAGACTTTAAACAGGCTATGGCTAGACAACCCCAAGATCATTGCCTATTAATTGTGCATATATTGACTAGGCCATTTATACCCTTGTATTATATTAAATAGGAACTATGCCCGCTTGTGTATTTTATCTGCTGCCCCTATCAGATCAGGTGCCACACCTTCATAGATATCATGATGCTCCTTTAGGGCTTTGGCTACTCTTAGAGGCACGAAATGAGTGGATTGTTATAACAGGAGAATTAGAACTTACCTTTGCATTCTCCCCATCACTGACTTTTGATTGCTTGATTGCCATATTTGGTTTTTCTGCTGCTCCCAGACCTCGTTTGTTTTTCTTCACAACAGTCTGTATAGGCTCCAGCCTGCCCTGTGTTGATAAGACACTGTGATCAGATAAGTACAATGACAAAGAGGATTTGGTAAAGAAGCAAACAATCAATGCTTAGGGCAAACATTATGTAGGAAGTCAAACATTAGGGCATCCTCAATCATAAACACCCACAAAGGTTTTTTTTTCACAATTTTCTATGTCATTGCACATCAAAAGCACAAAACTCACAACTTTTACAAACTTTCATTCTCAGTGTTTAAAACAGATCCACACTCTTTTTTTATGGGCCCCTATCAATTCACAATCATTAATCATATATTCCCATAACTTATTTACATAATTATATATTTGTAACAGTTTTTTTTTTTTTTAAATGTTTGGTTTAATGTTTACAAATATATTTAAATATATTTTTTTTTCTTTAATTTGATGTTGCATGAGTAATTTATTCAATTTCTTTTTTGTTTGAAAATGATGGTGATGCATAGCATTGTTCTGCGTCACAACATTCCATTAGCTTTAAAAACATATGTTCCTAATGCATTTGTTTCTTTTCGTCTGTTTTTCTTCGTAAGAACCGTGCCACAAACTCATGCCACGAACTGGAATTGAGGATGCTCTTCTATAATAGAACCACAATGCCCTTGAGTTAAGCATTAAAAGGATTGGGTTAATTTCATTTTCCAATCTATACTATGCACGTTTTTTTAATTTTGCATCCTAAACTTTTTTTTTCCCTCCGATCACAATCCATACTACATGTTTTGTTTACTTTTGCAACCTCCGACCAATATTTTCCGACGAGAAAATGCCCATGTGATTTTATGTGCTAATTGAGGGTTATTTTCGTCATTTTCTAGGTCATTAACTAACTTCCCCTCCAAAAGCTAATTTTGCCCTAATTTTTCCCACATTTTTTTTTTGCAAATTGTTTGAGCAAATGAAGATTAATGGTGAAGTTCAAACAAAAAATTAGATCTCAATACCATTGAAAATAGTTGATGAATCGAATTTACTAATGTCTTAGAAGTGCAAATGATGAAAATAACCCTCAATTAGCACATGAAAATCACGTGGGCACTTTCTCGCAGGAAAATATTGACCGGAGGTTGCAAAAGTAAACAAAATGTATAGTATATGATGTGATCGGAGAAAAAAAATAGTTTAGGATGCAAAATTAAAAAAAGGTGCATAATACAAGTTGAAAAATGTAATTAATCCAAAAGGATTATAAGAGCTCAATTTTTGGGATCTATGGATGAAATACAGTCTATGGAGGAAGAAAGAACAGAAAAAAATAAAAACTATAGAAATACAAAAGCTTATGCAACAGGGCAAATTTAAATCTCAAATTTTTCTAAACATTCAATCAACTTCTATTCATCCCAATAGTAATTTATTGGTTAGAATAAAACTTATGTAAACAGAGGTCAAAACTACAATTCATCACACATCATAAAGATGATGGTAAAATGCCACAAAATCATATACTACTCTAATTATCTGATCACAAAAAAGGATAATGCTCAAATCTACAGCCAAAAAAAAAATAATAACCACACGCAATATATTATGGTCACATAAGACACATGATAAATACCAGTAAAATTGTTAACCCCAATTCGGACAATTTGAACACTATTGACTATTCCAATTCAATTGTTATTTCTTAATGGGGGTAATTTATAAAAAAAAAAAAAAAATCATCCCTAAAGTAGCACAAAACCCAGGCATCAGGAAAATTGAGACACCTCAAGACCTCAAGGCTCAAACACAGTTGAAATACACTTACAATAATTACTATTCAATTTCATCCTATTCTTTAGAAGAGGTCCACAGAAACTTAATCGAATAAAGTGTAAGCTATAATCTTAACGAACCATACAACCAGAGTCACCAGACATATTGGCTAAATCAAAATGGGGGAAAAAAAAAACCCTAACTCGCAGAATAGAATTTAAACATAAATACCAACCTGTTCGGAAGCGCCGAGGCCGGTTCCTTCTTTCCATCCGTGCTTCTTCAACAACTGAATAGACCAAAAACCCATTCATATAAGCAAAAGTACTACAATTCAAAATCAGAAAATCCAACGCAAAACAATAGAGAGAGAAACAACAATAGCTCTAAATTGTAGAGAGACAGATTGAAAACCTGAAAACCAATATTGGATGAATGAATGGGTGTGGAAGCAGAAGAGGTTGAATTGGAAGGCGTAGTGATACCCAAACCCACATAAGAACCCTCATCACCCGCGGTTTCCATATCCTTCCTACCAACGGATTTGAAAAACAAGAACGATTTCTGATGGAGGAATGGCCCAATTGTAGCCGGGCCCTATCAAGGATCTCAAAATTACATCTTGCCCCTTTCTTTTAATATTTTTTTCAAATTTTTTTTTTTCAAAATACTTCTTAGTTGTTATTGATCACACATCCTTTTAAAGAAATTAAAGGCACGATGTCAAAATTTTCACAAAAACTCCTCTACACCAATTACATGTAGGGATGGCAACGGGGTGGGGTGGGGCGGGGTCGGGGAGCAATCCCCTACCCCGTGTTCGCGGGGAATCCCCGTCCCCATCCCCGCCAATGAATCGGGGAAAATTTTCCCCCGCGCCCCGCCCAGTCTTTTTTTTTTTTTTTTAATTTAATTAATACAAAAATAATTCATACAACTCAAATATTTTTTTAAAAAAAGACTCAAAATCCAAATAAAAGATGAAAGCATAATTTAATAAAATTAGTTAAAACACAAAGATAAATTATCTTAATACATTTTCATTAATTTTTATCATTGTTCAATACTTTAATACACTCAACATTTCAATCTCTATATAATTAATTTTTTATATTCATTTAATTATATTATTTTAAAAATATATTAATATATAGTTTATATATATAATTAAAATAAAATTTATTTTTTATAACAATTAATTATATTATATTATATATATAAATATATATATATATAATATTTTTGGGGCCCCGCGGGGAACGGGGCGGGGAATACAATCCCCGTCCCCGCCCCGCCCCGCCAATCGGGGAAATTTTTTGCCCATCCCCGTCCCGCGGGGTGCATTTCGGGGATTCCCCGCCCCGTTCGGGGCGGATCCCCGCGGGAAACGGGAAATCCTCGCCCCGTTGCCATCCCTAGTTACATGGATCTATATGGATCTAAATCCATGCAAGTATGCAACTAGGTTGATCCGATTTGAATTTGCGAATATTTTATTTTGATTTTTTATGTTATCTTAATGTTATATTAATATGATCTTTATTTACAAATATCATAAATTTCATGTATTGTAACTTAGAAAAAAAATCTATACTCCCACATTATATGTTCAAATTAAGAAATTTAGAATTCACAATTTTATATCAAGCAATAATTTATCTATGAAGAAGCCATTAATAATAAGAATAATGAAGAGTAGACAAGGATAGAAAAGAAAAGGTACGAAGTAGGGAAAAAAAACCTCACAATATACTATAATTATCAAGTAATATTTTTTAGTTATATAACTAATACCTTTAAATTATAATACTAATAACTTTCATAAATTAAATTATATTTTTATGGCAAAAACTTCTGTGCACCAGTTGCACCGTGCAATCCGCACCTTTATGTTATAAATGCAGTACCTTTATGTTATAAATGTAACACCTTTATGCATGTTTATTTTAAAAGATACAAATATTTGTATATAAAAGTACTACATTTATAACATAAATGTCTTCCGTGCAACTGGTGCATAAAGTTGCACGGAAGTGTTACTCTATTTTTATTGATTGGATGCGAGCTGAGTGTTTCAAGTGGACTTAGAGTCAGTTAGATTGATAGAGACCTGCTCCAAACAATAATGATCCAAGAGCATCTGCATCAATGAGTTAGTGTTACTAATATATTAAAAAAAAAAAAACCAAAAAAAGTTAAGAAAATAAAAAAAATAAAAAGAAATAATATATTTTTATTGTGTTAGGCCCCACCTTTCATTCATTTTCTCTCTTCTAAAAATATTCATGTTCATGCAAGAAGCACCTTACAAAAACACAAAAAAGAATATTTTATTAAAATATTAATTTATCAACTAAAAACACACCTTAAAACAATTGATGCATGTGTCCTAATAAGTGAGATATAAAACCTATGACTCACCAGTTACCATTTCAAATTGTCTCATAAAGTGAAATAATATTTAGAGAATTTATAAGGAGAAAGGGCATTAATGTCGTTGTAGCCGAAAATTTTTGTTTCAAAATAAATGTCATTACAAGATTTTAAAATATATTTATATATAATTTATCAAAAATATCCTCATTTACTCCTACCAAATTAAATGAGTTAAAAAGAGTTGTTAAGTGGAAAGAGAAAAAACTCTAGTATTAATTAAAGATCAGATCAGTTTCTTTATCATTTTTTTTAATGTATACGAAAAACTTAAAATAACATTTATTTCAGGATAGAGAATATAAATTACTCCCTCCGTCCCACAAAGATAGGCTTGTATACTATTTTCGTCCGTCCCACAAAGATAGGCCTGTTACTATATTAGTGTAGTTTTTAACTTGTAATTCCATATATGCCCTTATTAATTTTTAGGGAAAAAAAGTTACATTGAATGTGTGGTCTTCATTTGTTCATTTTTTA
The DNA here is from genome assembly GCA_946896805.1 of Scutellaria galericulata. Classification (NCBI taxonomy): domain Eukaryota; kingdom Viridiplantae; phylum Streptophyta; class Magnoliopsida; order Lamiales; family Lamiaceae; genus Scutellaria; species Scutellaria galericulata. The sequence continues at coordinate 16,006,886 of OX335791.1, read as the reverse complement.
CAAATTCCCATAATCATTTTGTATTTCCAAATTTTCATTAATGATTAAATTGCCTCTCTCCCTCAAAAGTAGAAAAATGTATCTTGAGACAAACAATATTATTAATGCAATATTACAAGTGTGAAAATAATTTTTGTTTCAATTAATGAAACTTTAAAATTGGAGTAGAATTTATTCTTTGAATAATTAATGTATGATAAGGGTATAACTGGAACTTCAAAAAATTTCTTAATCTGTGTGAAAATAGAACTATGCCTATCTTTGTGGGACGGAGGGAGTATGATTTAATTTTGTGTTCCATTATCTTATCCTAATGGTAGAACTCATTAATTAAGTTGTTTATCATAATTCATGATTTATTTCTCCCAAAAATAAACTAAAGCAAACTAAAATTTCTTAACATGCATTATTACTCACAAGTTTCAATACCCATATTGTTTTATTATAGAGAAAGACTTGTGTATCCCTCGGTATATTGTACCCCAAATCAAAATTCTAATACATTTAATTAATACAATTTTAATATCATTACTTGTAACAAGTAATATCTTTTATTAAAACATATATTTCAGTTATATAAATAAGTATTTAATGAGTAAATAATTAATATCTTATAAATCTATAATTAATATGTTTAACTAAAATATATATTTCAATTATACAAGTAATACCTTATGAATATATAATTAATACTAAATTAATAATATTTTTGGTAAATATATAAAAAGTATATAAGTTTTTGCCTTTTATCATAAATCTCAAAACGTAGTCGGACATGATCTTAGTTACCTAGATCTTGATCTGTGTTTGAACTCAGTTTATAATTAAATAAACACAGCTAAAAACCGTTGTATACAGACTATATAATGCATTACCTAATGCATAAACAATAAGATTATAATTGAATATGGTTAAAAAAAGAAATATCAATTGATTAAGACAGAAGGGACTGCAAACATTATTTATTTTACATCATGTTGGACTATCAAAGGTTGACACTCACGTCACATACACACACAATTCAAGAATATTTGCGAAGCACCCAAACATTTGTATTTTATAGACTTCAACTTCTTTACAAACTAGATTATAATTCCATTAAAAAAAAAAAAAAGAATAAGATTCCATCTCTATCTCTTATAATAGATCAAATACTACCTTATCCGATGAACCCTCACATACTTATTATATATGTAATATATAATATATATTATATTCTTATATACACAATTTATTCCACGAAATAAAATAATTTAAAAAGTTTTTAAAACAAGTTAAAAAGTTTAGGCGAAACAATCACAAAAAGTTCGGTTTAGAAGCAAAGAGGCATCCACGTGGATCCACGTGTTGACGCTTCGTATAAACAGCCTTTCCACCTCTCTTTGCTTCACCGGCCTTGAAAAAATTTTCCCCTAAATCAATCCCCCCGAATTTTCAGTTGGAAGAAAAACAAAGGAATTTTGATCCCCCTTTCGATCGCTGCCCTAAATCCTTGGAATTTCCTGATTGACGGCCCGTCGATATGGTGGCGGAGGTGGTCGGCCCTACTCTGAACGCGGCCGTGGTGGCGCTCCGCCTTAAGGACGCCACGAGTTGGTGGGACGTTGTCAATCATTCACCCGCTTGGCAGGATCGTATTTTCCACGTGCTCTCGGTGCTTTATGGGATTGTCGCCGCTGTTGCTCTTGTAATTATTCTTGCCTTGCCCCTTTTGGTTTTCGTTTATCCATCTCGATGTGAATCTGATTATGATGGTTTGGGAAATTCTAATTTTGAATACCTTTTTTTTCCTCTTCTCTCCCCTCTTTTTTGCAATTTTTTTTTTATTTTTTATTATAAAGAAATTTAAAAGTTGTGACTTGTGAGGTGATGAATCTTGACGGTTATAATTAGGTTTGTTTTCAAAACTTGCCATTGAATTGTCAGAGATTTATAATGATACATAGTTTTGATATTTTGGGGAGATTTTGTTTAGTGGCTTACCTTCCGATTATGATGGGATTTGGTAACAAGGAGTATAATTCTCATTGTATTTGCTGCTATTGTTTCGCGATTCCTTAACCTAGGTTTTTGTAGGTTTTTTTATTACTAGGATTGTTTATGATGAAATGTCACATCACCAGTTAACTGCATATAATAGAGATTGTGAAATGTTTTATGTTAAATAAATGAAAGGGTCTGTTACTTATTCCTTGTAGGTACAATTGGTTAGAATACAATTGAGAGTACCAGAGTATGGTTGGACGACACAGAAAGTATTCCATTTCCTTAATTTCTTGGTCAATGGAGGTTTGTATGATATACATTAAGTACTTAGTCCAAGTTCCTTCTACTTGTTATTTCAGATGCAATATGCACTATTTCACCTAAAGGGATGTTATGTTTGATTGTTTGTTAGTTCGTTGCGTGGTGTTTGCACTCCGTCGGAACGTTCAAAAGTTGAATCCAGAGGTATCACCTTTCTTTCTGTTATTGCATTTTCTCTGAAATCTCATAACCAATTTTTCCTGTATGAAATTATATTTTGGATAGATTATTCTCTCTAAAATCTCATAACCAAAATTCCCTTTATAAAATTGTATTTTTGGGCAGATTGTTCAGCACATCTTGCTTGGTATGCCAAGTCTTGCATTTTTCACTACGTATGCATTGCTTGTTCTATTCTGGGCAGAAATCTACTATCAGGTTTGTCTACATCCTTTTGGTAGACTTTTGTTTGCTATTGGTTCCAAATCCTAGGAGGCACTGATGTGCTTTAAAAACATTTTCAGGCTCGTGCTGTATCTACTGATGGGTTGAGGCCTAGTTTCTATACAATTAATGGCGTTGTGTACATCATTCAGGTAAACAGTCTTGGCCCTTTTTCCCCCAGTAAGCTGGAGGATAGGATCATTTGCTTCTTAATTGAACGACTATGGATGGTGTATGGGTTTGAATAATCATCTGTTCTAATTTTTGCAGATAGTTCTGTGGTTAATTCTATGGTGGAAGCCCATTCCTCTAGTAGTGATTTTGTCAAGGATGTTCTTTGCAGGTTTTATATATATACATATACTTTCATCTTATTAACATGCACTGATGCACAGTTGTGTTATTTATATATTTTGCTTAAGAAGTTTGTTATTTTTGGTAGGTGTTTCTTTATTTGCAGCACTGGGGTTCCTTCTCTACGGTGGAAGGTAACTAAAAGTTTCCTCCCTTTGATAATTGATTAATACTAGAATGAAGCATATGTAATCATTTTTAAGCTTGTAACCTTGCCAAAGAAGCTTGACCTTGTAGTTGTTTTGCTATGAAATTTTAGAAAGTGGTTTTTGGTTATAAGCCTATTTACTACAATTTATTTCTTCACTCATCGTGTGGGTTGAGGGGAGGGGTATGCTGGGGCTTATTGTTGACTTGTCATTGTGGCATATCAAGTTCTCCCTCCCTCACGGTCACACACCACAGAAAGGGTTGAGCCCGTGTCTTTTAGGCTGTTGGACACCAGAAAAGAGCTTATCAACTAATTTTTCTGAGCATGTCAGGTTATATTTAATTGTCAACCTCTTTCTCCAGATCTCTTTGGACAAGTCTAAGCGAATATAACTCCAGATACTCTTTTCTAACCAGGGCTGCATATTTTAGTAAGGTCAACCATTGAGTAAATTTAGTCATTCATTGAGGTGCTTGTAAGGCACTCTTGCCATTGATGCTTCAACCCTGAGATTTTGAATTTGTATAGTGCCTCCTAAGTTGTAATTTTCATTCGATGACTAAATTTGCAAGGGTCTCTTTCTTTCTTGCCTTCTTTTTTTGTTGGAAATAGAAGTGTGAATCTCATTGTACACAACAGCTCCTCAAGATAGGCAAAATTGTTTTGCGTGGTTGATTATGCACCAATTAATTCTAGTGTCTCCGACGTCGGCATATGTACAAAAATATTGAGATAGTAGTGTTAGGTTCTTAAAGAAGTGTTGATTACTTAATTTCTCTGTTATTATCATTACTGATTTTACTGATGTGGTTTCATAAGCCTAAGTATGGTTGTTGAGCTTGTAATTTATCTTTTCCCTGATGGTAGTTGGGTGTGAACATTGTTACAACAATTATTCTACTTTGTGGAAATGTTTTGTGCGTTCACAATGGCCCTGAATCTGATGTCTATAGGCTGTTCTTAATGCTACAACGATTTCCTGTGGAATCCAAAGGACGGCGCAAGAAATTACAGGAGGTATGCAGTGAACTTATTATTGATCCTTATATTGTAATATGTCTCAATTTTAACTTTTCCCCTTTTTCTGTCGCTCACTCAGGTCGGCTATGTAACAACGATATGTTTTACATGTTTTCTGATTAGATGCATCATGGTAAGTATTCTGCTTATTCTAAAATGATTCTTATTACTGAAATTTTGATTGAATACAACCTGCGAAATGGTAAATAGATCATAAGTGATGATATTGATTTATGATGTAATCACCCCCTCCCCCCTCACTCACTAATCAGTGTATTAGCACTACTAAGGACTATTTTGGTGTTGGAGATAACTTTGGGTAGGGTTATTTGAAATTCCTTTCTGATAGTCCAACCTAAATTCGTTCTCTGGCAGTTGAGTTCCTAAAAATTCTTATTTGTTAAATCAGTTTTACTGAAATTGAACCAAATTTCTAAACTGAAAGACGTTAAGAAGCTGGTTATTTTGTTTTCTGTTTACTGGATATAAGTTTTCACAGGTTCTCCAATTTACCCTCTATGGGGTTCCTCCTTGCCTCTCTAATATTCCTCAACTAGAAGCATAGAATTGTTTAAGGTCTTAATAAGAGTTTAAATATGGTCCCTGTTTTTTATTTTCGACTTGGTTAAAATCTTTCTAAAAAAACTAAGCAATCCATTGTTTCTCAAATTTCAATATGCCATATTGAGTTTATACAAAGTAATGCCTTATGATATTCTGCTTGTACCTACTATTTTACAGTGTATTTTTAGCACATTAATGATAGTACTGTATTATAAGGATTTATTTTGTAGTCTTAATTAAATAACTTGAAACTAAAATTATTGAATCATGCTAGTCAAGTTGACCAAAACAGTTTGTATATCTGTTAAGCGATTCTCTCCATTTTACTATAAGATTTTTTTTTTCTTTTAAATATATGTGTTAATGTTGTTCACTTATACTTTGTGTGTTCCAAGTTCTATTTCTTAATTGGCATGTCTTTTTTGAAAAGTACCATATTACTTAAAAAATGATATGATATCACTGATTCTCAACTAATGCATTTAAAGGTAATAGGTTAAATACCCTATGTCCGACTTTTTTAACTGCCACATAAGATTTCATGTTCTCCAAACGGGAGGTTTTGTTTTCAGAGTTTGAACAGAAGACTATCATACTCTAGTGTACTGGATGCTCATGTGCTCCTCTTCTGATTGTTAATGCTGCCTATTCTGATTGAAAACTCTCACCTTCCAATATCTCCGCATTCGCTCAGATTTTCTAACTTCATTTCCATCATTCTTTTGCATCCTGCAGATGTGCTTTGATGCATTTGAGCCAGCTGCTGATCTAGATGTTCTTGATCATCCTATTTTGAATTTTATCTACTACCTGGTATGTTTTCAGATATTTTATGTTCAGAGGATTTATATTTATCTGAGACAGGATCATGCAGGGAACCAAATGAAATAATCATATAATTTTTACCTTCATGTTATATAGCATACTTATGCTGTTGTTGCAGAGTGTTTAAGAAATGAAATTGTGGGTTTGTTAATTTTCAGCTAGTAGAGATCTTACCATCATCGCTTGTTCTCTTCATATTGAGGAAACTGCCTCCAAAACGCGGGATCACACAATATCACCCTATCAGGTAACGGGAAGCAGGCCGATGTGGACAACAACTGCAGCAGCAGGGTTGGGATAATGTACGATGCATTTAGGTTCGTGACAACTAACTTGTACCCTCAGAAAATTAAACAGAAATGTGGGGATCAGCCAGTTTATGAGTGTATGGGTTAATCCAACCCTGCCAATATCAGCTTGCTCCCCGTTTCATCTTTTTTTCTTTTCAATTTTTGTGCCTTTTTTTTTTTTTGTTATGACTTGTATCAAAAGTTGTGAATGAATGAACATAGAAATGTAGTTCAAAAGGAGTGAAATGCATATTGTGTCGTCATCTCTCTCTCTCTCTCTCTCTCTCTCTCTCTCTCTCTCTCTCTCTCTCTCTCTCTCTCTCTCTAAATGTGGGATTTGAAGTGTAAACGACAACAACATTAAGTATGGGGCCATGTACTTGGACCTTGTACGTTGTCAAATTTGAAAACATGTGTATGGACTGTCTCATAGGTAATTCACTATGTTTGTGTTTACATGTCTCAGTGAATTTTTCCTTTTCAATCCTCTCTCACAAGTTTTTTCTGTTCACTAGTTCGCACCATGCAATTGAGGGAGCGTGGGTTGGATTCATTCAAATTATTATTATTTTTTAATTTATGCGATAACCTTTATGTTATATTATTATAATTTTTATATACAAATATCATAACCTTTAAATGATGGTACTTGGATTTTTTTCATTATAAAAATTCATATAGTATAGTTGTATCTTTATATTATAATAATTTAATTTTTATGTTATATTAATATAATATTTATGTTTTAAAGTAATACACAAAAGTTATAATAGTATAAGATAAAGGTTTATAAGTTATCATATGTTTGTAATATAATGTAAATGTTAAACTAGCATAACTTAAAGGTTACACGAATATAATATAAATGGTATGTCAACATAATAAAAAAGTTACGAGAACATAATAAAAATGATAAGAGTGTGGGTGCGCATGAGCCTACATCTAAAGCGTGAAAATCATTTTTTGAATCATATGACTCGAATTGCATGGATCATAATCCATGCACATGATGCATATAAATATTTGTGCTCTCACAAAGTATCAAAAAATGATTTCACATCATACCTTATTATATATATCATATCATGTTCCGGAAATTCTTCGTCCAAAATGCAATCAAACATTCTTGAGATTAAGTTGGGTTATTATAATTATTATTTTTAATGAATTAGAGGGAGTGGAAAAAAGAAAATAAAGATTAGAAAATTTGTGTGATTCAAATTTGAATATTGGTCATCACAATTTACATCTTTATAAAGATGAGATATCAATTGGTATACAATTTACAAGAAGCATTGTTGATTGTTGGAACTTGGAAAAAGGTTACCTGAATATATGTTCTATTTATACCTATTTCTCTATTTTACAATAAACACTAATTATTATTATTAACTTAAAAGTCCCCATACCAATTTTATCAATTCCGAAACATTATTTCTCTCTCAAATTGTGATGTTTTGCTAATTAGTTAACTTAAAAGTTTATGAAAAGACCTTGATAAGAAATTACGATTTCACACTTAACAGGTGCAGTTCTTACATGAAACATGAGCAAGTCATTATTTAATATTTTACCATCTTAATATATATATATACATATATATAAATATATATATATATATATATGTGTGTGTGTGTGTGTGTGTGTGTGTGTAATATAATTGATTCTTCAGTTGGTTGGGTGTGTGTATATGCGTCTCATTTCAAATCAAATTAAGAAACCTCACTTGAAAGAAAAGAATGGCAATCTTGTCCTTGTCATTTTCTAACACAAATGAAATAATTGACGATTTTTCCTACCTAAAAAAAAAGTGATACTGAGGTTACGTTCGATGATTGTTGATCGAATATGCATGTGAGCTGTTTTCATGAATATATACGATGTAATAACTATAGACATTGCATTTAAATAAATGTAGAATGTAGCACATACTTATAATGTACCAAGAAAAGGAAAATTAAATGGTGGAAAGTTGGTTTAATTTGTAAACTTTTAGAATTTTATTTTATTTTTTATCTTAATAATTAAATTAAAGAATAGTCATGTAGTGTAAATTATAAAGAACTAAAATTTTCACCATATAATAAAAAACTAAAGAACTCTAATGTTGTGTAAATCATTCAAATAATAAGCAGATTGATTGACACGGAATAAATTGTTTTACACAACGTAAATGAAAAAATTTAAGTATTGTACACAATACACCTCATAACACTTGATAGTATATTGATCTCTTTACATAAAAAAATAATAATATTTATAGGTTGAAATTTATGTGAAAATGATAGAAAATATTATTTCACCTTTATGATATGCTTATTTTCTCTTATGACATGTTTGTTCAGAATTTCCAAAATTCAACTCACAAAATCCTCTTAAATCCCGAATCCGAATAAGAAAAATTCAATTTAAATCAAGAACAAACATCCCCTTAAATAGTGATGGCTATATGTACGATAGTGCGTGAAGTTCACATGCAGGGAGGCGTAGATAGAGTAGACACATTTAAGCAAAAGAAGCATAGTGAGTGCATTTATCCCATATAGCGTATAAATAGCAATAAGAGTATTGGTTTCATGCTTTTCAGGACAGCCACATATGTGTGTCTCTCTTCCAACACTCCAAAACCCGTGTCGCTTACCTACGACCATTTATTGCTTCCTCTAATGCCGCTCTCTGCTTTCAGTGAAACCATATTTACTCACCTCTCTCTCTCTAGATTCCTCTCTCTCATGAATTATTACAGGATGATGTAATGGCCAAATTATGCTGTGCTATTCAATGCTCTTTGCCGGTTATAACCAAAACCTCTGAGCCGTTTCATTATTTTCATAAGTTGTTTATTGCCAGTTGGCAAGAATTGTGTCTAATCATTTTCAAGATTCAAACTTTCCTCCAAGAAATAGATTCTTACAGTGAAAGGTGAAATGGGCTTGCATGGTTCTCTCTTGAGAAGAAGATGAAGAAAAAAAGGTAAAATTTTTGGTGGGCTAGTTTCACTGGGGCTTCAGCTTTTCAGCCATGTGTCACTCATCTAGCTGTTCGAGAAATGCCCTCTTACCCACTTGATGTTAGAGAGAGAGAGAGGGGGGGAGAGAGAGAGTACAGTTGTGTTTTCAGCTCTCATAAAGCAAGAAAAGAAGAGCACCATTAGTGAAAAGCTCAGAGAGTAGATGAGGTTTCATTAATTGTACACCATTTTCTTGACTGTTGTGGGTGTTTGTCACTTTCCTTTTTTCTTTTGCTTTTTTCTTTGATCAAACCTTCTCAGTAAAGCAAATGTAAGAGAGTAAGTAGATAGTGACACTAACTGGCGCCTTACTTTGCACTTCATTTTGGCCCCAATTCTTCTAACTAATCTTATTTCACACCCTTCCCCTTTGATAATGCTGTTAGATCTGTAATTTTACTTGTCATATTGCCCATGTTAAACCCAATTTGCCTGTTTCAAATTTTAAATTTCAAGATTCTTTAGGTGCTCAGTGTTAATCAGGGGCCTTTTCCTTTTTCTTTTCTTTTTTCTCAAAAAAAATGATGACCCACATCTGTTTCCTAATATTGGGAAACAAATCAAGACTTAATCTTTAGCCACATTCCCATTTACTTGTTTTCCCTCCAAGATTCTGTTTGAGTTTATCATGGATGGTGTAAACCCTTTTATCTCATTGTCATTGTTCTTGTTATTGAGTGCATTCCCACAAGTAGTAATATCAGGAGATGCTGAGGCTCTTTTGGCTTTGAGAGCTTCAGTGGACCCCAATGGTGTGCTTCAATGGGGAGGTGGAAGTGATGTTTGCCAGTGGCAAGGTGTTAAAGAATGTCTCAATGGGAGGGTGATGAAGCTTGTAATTGAGAGATTGAACTTGAGTGGCACTTTAGATGGTAAAAGCCTTAATCAGTTGGATCAGTTAAGGGTTTTAAGCTTTAAAGAAAACTCACTAGTTGGTCATATCCCAGAACTCCCTGCCCTTGTGAATCTCAAGTCTCTTTTCCTCAACAACAACAAGTTTTCGGGTCAAATCCCGGTTAGTCTTTCTCTTATGCATCGCCTCAAGATCGTTGTTCTCTCAGGTAACATGTTATCGGGTCAGATTCCTTCGGCCTTTGTTAGTCTGAGCAGATTGTATGTGTTCTATATGCAAGATAATCGATTGATTGGTGCTGTTCCGCCTTTTAACCAGAGTAGTTTGCGATTCTTTAACGTTTCTAACAATGCCCTCACTGGAAAGATCCCTCTAACTGCAGCATTGGTTAAGTTTAATGAGTCCTCATTCTTTGCCAATGTTGATTTATGTGGTGAAAACATCCAAAAACCGTGCTACTCCGGCCCATATGCTAGTCCATCATATCCTATACCACCGACTAAAACGGGGCATCATAAGAGGAATAAGAAACTTATACTGATTAGTGTTCTGAGTATCATTGGATTCGTTCTATTATGCATCATAGCAGCCCTTTTGATGCTGTGTTTGAGAAAGAAAGGTGAGGAAAATGAGACGAGTAGTAAAGTGGCTGCACGAGGTACAGAGGAGGGGACGCCTAGCGGTGGTGGTGGGGACGATAAACGAGAGGCGTTTTCTTGGGATCAAGGTGGTGAAGGACTTGGGAGTTTGACATTTCTTGGACCAAGGGATCAGAAAATGAGTTACAGCTTGGAGGATCTGTTGAAGGCTTCAGCTGAGACGTTGGGCAGGGGGACTATGGGGAGCACGTACAAGGCGGTGATGGAGTCGGGCTACATTTTGACCGTTAAGAGGCTGAAAGATGCTACGTACCCGACAATGGAGGAGTTTAGGAGACACATTGAGATTGTTGGTGGATTGAGGCATCCTAATCTGGTCCCACTTAGGGCTTATTTTCAGGCGAAGGAGGAACGCCTACTTGTGTACGAGTATTTCCCGAATGGCAGCCTTTTCTCTCTCGTACATGGTACGCTGTTTTGCTTCCCTGCATATCTTTCTTGTTTACTTGTACATATAGCTAAATTGTCTGTCTTCAGTTGTGTGTGGTGAGCCTTTGTGCATGGTTTTCATATGTCACTATGAACTGAGTTTTGAGTCACTAGATTCTAGCAAAATATTATGGTCATAAATAGTGTTGAATAGTAAAATTTCCTCCAATTAATCAAGAATCAGCAGTTCTATGCACGGAAAATGGTTCCATACGAAGATCGATGTGTTACGTTTTACTTCAAACGTGGATAATTGGATACCTAATGACCTACCATAGAAATGAAGACCCCAGCTAAGTGTTGAAAATCAAGTTATCTGGTTGTGGAAGTTGGACAATTTGCTGAAAATCTGGTGTTAGAATGAAGAAATTAGCATGGTCAAATAAGTTAAAAGGAATGATGAATTCGCTTTGAAACTTTCTTGCATCGTAGGACCTATGTATTCTGAGAGTTGAGAACGAATCAATCTTGTCCCGTGATGCAAGAAACGAATAGGGCAATAGTAGAATACTGAAAACATAAAATGTTGATAATCATGAACTTATGCAGATTGATGTGTGATTCATCTGCTTCAAAATCTCAATACATTGAACTACTTTTACAGGATCAAGAACTGCAGGTACTTCAAAGCCTCTTCACTGGACATCATGTCTTAAAATAGCAGAGGACTTAGCCACAGGGTTGCTCTATATCCATCAGAACCCTGGTCTAACTCATGGCAACTTGAAATCCACCAATGTTCTATTGGGCTCCGACTTCGAGTCGTGCCTCACTGATTACGGGCTAACCCCGTTCAGAAACCCGGACCCACACGACGAGTCCGGTGCTTCTTCCCTATTCTACCGAGCTCCTGAATGTCGCGATGCACGGAGACCATTGACACAACAAGCCGATGTCTATAGCTATGGAATACTTCTATTGGAGCTTCTCACTGGCAAAACCCCTTATCAAGATTTTGTACAAGAACACGGCTCGGATATACCTAGATGGGTTCGATCCATTCGAGAGGAGGAGACTGAGTTGGGCAACGACCCTCCGTCGAGCAACGAGGCGTCTGAGGGGAAACTCGGTGACCTCTTGAACATCGCCATGGCGTGCGTGTCAGTGGGCCCTGAAAACCGGCCGACGATGGTGGAGGTGTTGAGGATGATCAGAGAGGTGAGAGCAGAAGCACATTTGTCTTCAAATAGTAGTGATCATTCACCAGGGAGATGGTCTGATACTGTGCAGAGTTTGCCAAAGGAAGAACACTTGACTATATGAAATATGGTGTTGTTCATAGTTTCACAATCATATTTGTGTATTCTTTTTTACTTCTTTGTTATGATTTAATTGTGTTGAGCCATTGATTTCTCAGTATTACAGACTATTTGTCTTCAAGTTTTTTTCTTTTTTTTAAATAATCCAGTTCCAGACTCACATCCGACTAGTTTAGAATAACAATCTGACCCCTCTAAATTGCTATCATGTAAATCCCGGGATTTGAACCAACACTGTTAGTCTTCAACATGATTTGTGAAATTCAACAACGAATTATACCGACCATGAGCCTTTTCTTCTTCTTTTTTGCAGGTTTTTAGAGAATTGCAATTGATTGACCAACTACTATTACAAAATTAAGCACATTTTTGCATTTTAAACTTAAAGCAATCTTTGGTAGATTTCTCTTGTTTAGGAACTAGTTTGACCCAACTAATTTGATCTTACTTTTGTATATATCAAAACACTCTCTTTGTAATTAATTTTAGAGGTTTTATTTTTTCTAGGAGTCAATTTTTACACATGATAAACAAACAAAAACAATGTGTAAGTGTTGTATTTGTAACGTTGCTATATTGATTTATTCAAAGCATGAAAATTCTAGTTCCATGCTTGTGTTTGCGTCATAATTATGTCAACTTATCAAAGACATGGAAACTTTTATATTAATTTTATATTCATCTATATTATGTCCATATCAATACAAACATGACATGAAAACAAAAGAATGGTTCCATTATAAAATATCGATTCTTGACATGTACCAGTGGCAAGTTAGGGATTTCAATTTTTTTTATCTCCTCTTTGTAGACTTTGGATATTTGTTAGACATTTTCCAATATTCTGGATTTCAAACAAGGACATTAAATGAATTGCTCCAACCGCCAAAGTCACAATTCTTGACTGACTTTGGATATTTGTTAGACATTTCCAACCACATTTCTGTGACATAATTTAATGTCTATTTTCAAACTGTCTATTAATTATTCCTATAGTTTATTATATTTGTGCAGATATTTCTATTCAAAAAGCTTAAAATATCATCACACATTTAAAGTCTAAATCTAAAATCCCACGACAAAGAAATGAGATATAGACATGCAAGAAGAACAAGAGTACACAAATCAAACTTTAAGACCTTTCATTTTATAGTTGAAACTTTTAATTATGGTACAATTTTCTTGATATCAGACTTTTTCAAAACTAAGAATTTATTTTTTTGTTTGATTCTTGACCATATTATGACATTTAAAGAACACACAACAAAAGTCTAAGAAAGAATCTCATCTACTACCATCCAAAAAGTTTAAATCATAACAAAAAACTTCACCTTTTTTGTTTTGTTTTGGGTGTTACATAGCTTATTAGCAAAGAAGAGCAAAAATAACATTAATTTCTATTCATGGAAATGCAGGACATATTTGATCATTCCACCTTCTCTACAATTTAACTAATGAACAATTATATACAATTTTAGATCAAATAACCAGTTATAGAAAACATACTCTTGAGAGATGAGAGAGACAGCATATCGATCCTTGGCTTTAGGACAACTCTAGCTCGACTGAAGTGTAGATACCGAATCAATCTTGTCGAGCCAAGAAACTACCTGCAGCGTGCAAGGTCGAATCTTGGGGTTCTCACTCAAACAAAGACAAGCAATCTCAAGAATCGTTAGCATTTCCTTTTCACGTTGTTTGTCATATATGAATGGATCAAAGACTTCGGTTCCCCTGTTTTCCCTTTTCATTTGAATCACCCACGCGATCATATCCCTACACCCTTTTGGTCTGCACATATCCATTGGCCTCTTTCCAGTCAGAAGCTCCAAAAGAACGACCCCGAAACTATACATATCCCCTTTGTAAGTTGCAACCGAGGCTTGACCGTACTCTGGAGGAATGTAGCCTAGGGTTCCAACGAGGTCAGTTGACACGTGAGTGTCGTATGGAAGAATGAGCCTAGCTAGACCAAAATCGGCTAAGTGGGCTTCGAATTTCTCGTCTAAAAGGATGTTGCTTGATTTGATATCACGGTGGAGAATACGAGGCTCACACGATTGGTGCAAGTAAGCCAGGCCTCTTGCTGCCCCTTTGGCGATCCGTAGCCTCATTTCCCAATCTAATGAGGTGGGGCCGTCGTTTTTCTCGTGTAGCCAGTAATCGAGGCTTCCATTCTCCATGTATGTGTATATTAGGAGCCTGTCATGCTTATACTTGCAATATCCTTCAAGCTGAACAAGATTTGGATGTTGTGCTCTTGAGAGGGTCTCTATCTCGGCTTGGAATTCTCTCTCCACTTGAAAATATTCGCCTGAGAGCCGTTTTATCGCCACCTTTCTTCCATCAGAGAGGATGGCTTTGTAGACCAAACCAAATCCTCCACAGCCAATGATATTCGATTGATCAAAATTGTCCGTAGCCTTCAAGAGATCGTCAAGGAAAATCTCTTTGAAATTCTCCTTGTTCAGACATAGAATAACTAGACTTGACATCTCTTCGAAATCCTTATCATTGGTATAAGCATCATCGTTTTCTGGATCCGCAGGTTTTCGCTTACACGAGCACATAATAATCGAATAAACAAGAGCAACAAGAACAACAGTTCCTGCTCCAACTCCAACACCTATTGCTATAGTACTGGCCTTTGTTAACTTCGATCTTCCAGCTGATAGAAGAGGGATTCTGTCATCGCTACAAGAATGAGAACTGTGCTCTCCACAAAGATTTGGATTACCTTCAAAGCTCGAGTTGGGAAAAGTCGAGAACTGACCCCCAGAGGGGATAACACCTGAGAGAGCATTGTGGGCCACATTGAAATCCGACAGAAAGGTTAGCTTATTAAACGAAAATGGTATTGTTCCATTCAGATTATTGAAAGATAAATCCAAAGTCTCTAGGCTTGTCAGGAGAGACAAACTGCTAGGAATAGATCCAGATAAGTTATTGCATTTCAAATCCAAAACATGCAGCCTTCTCAGATTACCAAACTCGGGCCAGATTGGTCCAATGAGAAAATTGTTGCCTAGTTCCAATGTTGGAGGAAAACGAAAGACTTGTTTATACTTCAAACTGCTTTGATTCCTTCGTACAAAGAGGGGGAAATCTGGGGAAGGCTCCTCCATCGACACACTACCATTGATGAGGCTCTGCATTTCAGTAAGTTCTTTCGGAATGTTACCCGTAAATGAGTTATTGGATAAATCCAAATAAAACAGAGCTGACAAGTTGCCAAACCAAGGTGGAATTGAACCTTCCAAGTGATTCCACGACAAATCTAACAGTTGCAAGTTCCTACACCCACTCAACCACTGAGGAATGTGACCAGTGAGTCTACAATTGGCAATAACAAGAGTCTTCAGCCCAGTAAACTGGAAACTCGGATAAGTAGGCAGTACTTCATCGCGAAAATTCATGGTAAGAACGAGGGTTGTCAGGTTTTTGCAGTGTTGTAAGGCTTCTAAAGCTGCTGTAAGATTGGAAATACTGGAATTCGAGAGCGAAATTGAAGTAAGACCCTCAAAATTCTTGAAACTCTCAGGGACTTGCCCTGAGAAGTTACTCCTCGCCAAATTTATCGTCTTCAAACATGGACAAGATGGAAGATTCTCAGGAATCTTCCCATGAAACTGATTAGTAGCTAAGTCAAGTGAAACAAGATTAACCATAGCTGAACAATTGAGATCAATGGTGCCACCTAAAGAATTATTTCTCAAACTAAGTGAAGTAATACTTCTTGAATTAGCTAATGAAGTTGGTATTTCACCACTGAATTTATTAGACTGAGCTGAAAAATATCTCAAGTGCAAAAACCTATCAAACACATCTGGAAGATTTCCTGATAACTCATTCAAAGATAAATCAATATGAACAAGACTAGAAAGATTACCAATGAGTTCACTTAGATTCCCAGAAAACCTATTCTCCTGAAGTTTCAATCTCCTCAATTTCGACAGGCGAAACAGATCTTCAGGAAAGCCACCAGAGATCAAGTTTGAAGCAAGATCAAGATCCTCCATTGAAGCACAATCCCCAAGCCCCAGAGGCAGACTTCCACTGAACAAATTATCGGCCATACCCAGAGCTACAATCTTGGTTGAGTTGCTGCAAATCCCAGCAGGAACAGAGCCCATGATCGAGTTCTCGGAAATGTTAACAGCTATGATTGAGGGCAAGTTTATGCTGCTTGGGAACCATCCAGAGATTTCATTATAGCTCAAATCCAAGAACTGTAAGTTGGGCAAATGCAAGAGTGATTGAGGAATGGAGCCTTTGAGGAAGTTGTGGGAAAGATTTAGGGTTCTAAGCTGATCCAAATTGCCTAAAGATTCAGAGATATTGCCATTAATCCTCTTCCCTGCAAGCTCCAGCTTAACAACCCTAGAACTAGAGTTGATGGAATCACAAGTGATTCCCACCCAATTGCAGCAATTGGGTGAAGAAGATGATGCCCATCCTTCCAGACCTGATTCCAGGCGCTGAGCAAAACCCTCAAGAGCATTCAAATCATTAGAGCTGCATGTAAAGTTCTGGGCTTTACAAGAAATTCCGAGAGAAATTATGAAAACGATAAAGGAAACCAACACAGTCATGAAGAGAGAAAGGGATGATAAACAACCGTTTGAAACACCCTCAAAATCAAGAATTTATAATTCTCATCACAATCTTTTTTTTTAAATGCTTTTTTTTACTGAAAGAAGAAGGAGATGGCGAAGAAGATGGATGGATGAGAACCCAGAAAAGAATGGTGAATGGAAATGGTGGGTTTAGCGTAGCAGAAAAAGGAGAAGAAGAGATAAAAAGTGGGGATGGGGAAGAATTAATATGTATGTATTGGTTTTGACTTCCAACTCCCAACTTTATTTTGGTCCAATAGAGACAGCTGCTGTCTGCTCACCTGCCATTTCTTTCTCTATCAATTCTCAATATGGAGAAATTAAAAGGGTTTAATGCATGAAACCCTGTAATATGGAAAATTTGACGTTGTTTTCCCATGTTTTTAAAATGGCAAGAAACACATGTGTGATATGAAAAAGTCTGCACGTTTTCCTCTAAATCGTTAATTATGACAGGAGTGTGGTGCACGCGCCACATGTGCGATTGTTCACTTTTTAAGTGTAAAAAGACTATAATAGTCTTACATTTTGGTTTTATAGTCATTTTACTTCCTTTCTTATGGAATTTCAATTTTTTATTTTAATTTAATTTAATAGCCTCACTTTTTATTTCAATTTAATTTAATTTAATTTAATTATTGATTACTACTTATTTAATTACTCGTTTTTATAATGTAATTTTATACCAAATATATATCATGTATATACTCCATTTATTACAATTTTTGTAGGATAAATGTTTGGAAATTTACTTTATTTAATAGAATCCCTCTTTTACTCCAAAATTTCTACTCTATTTAATTTAATTATTTCTATTATTACTATTTATTTATATATTTTTTGAATATTTTACAACCTTAATTTTAAAATGAATTTATGCTCAAACTATTTTTCATTTGATTAAATTTAAACTTTGTATACATATAATTTATATTTTAATTTATTTTAAAATCAATAAAATAAATATTTGAAAAAATAATATAAAAAACAGAATAACTTCAAATTGTGGGTTCCTTTGACACAAAAAAATAAATAAAAATCTCTCAATTTTTTTAAAACATTTAATTAAACACTGTTCAAAATTAATTGAAATCAATTCATTAATTAATTAATTAAACAAAAAAAAACTAACAATTTCTCCCCACACACTGTTCAAAAATATATAATATAAAGAAATTGAAATCAATTAATTGAAATTTGCAAACTAACAATTAATTAAACAAAAAAAAAATCTCCCACAATTGAAATTAACAATTAATTAAATAAAAAATTAAACAATTCATTCTGTTTATCGTCTTCCTACAAACAAAAAAAATTGTTTGTCCCTCGACGATGAACAGAATGAATTGTTTAATTTTTTATTTAATTAATTGTTAATTTCAATTGTGGGAGATTTTTTTTTTTTGTTTAATTAATTGTTAGTTTGCAAATTTCAATTAATTGATTTCAACTTCTTTATATTATATATTTTTGAACAATGTGTGGGGAGAAATTGTTAGTTTCTTTTGTTTAATTAATTAATTGATTTCAATTAATTTTGAATAGTGTTTAATTAAATATTTTTAAAAAATTGAGAGATTTTTATTTATTTTTTGTGTCAAAGGAACCCACAATTTGAAGTTATTCTATTTTTTTATATTATTTTTTTCAAATATTTATTTTATTGATTTTAAAATAAATTAAAAATAAATTATATGTATACAAAGTTTAAAAGAAAATTTTAATCAAATGAAAAATAGTTTGAGCATAAATTCATTTTAAAATTAAGGTTGTAAAATATTCAAAAAATATATAAATAAATAGTAATAATAGAAATAATTAAACTAAATAGAGTAGAAATTTTGGAGTAAAAGAGGGATTCTATTAAATAAAGTAAATTTCCAAACATTTCTCCTACAAAAATTGTAATAAATGGAGTATATACATGATATATATTTGGTATAAAATTACATTATAAAAACGAGTGATTAAATAAGTAGTAATCAATAATTAAATTAAATAACATTGAATTAAATTAAATTGAAATAAAAAGTGAGGCTATTAAATTAAATTGAAATTTCATAAGAAATGAAGTAAAAAGACTATAAAACCAAAAGGTAAGGCTATTATAGTCTTTTTACACTTAAAAAGTGAACAAAACCAACAAATTTCGCACATGTGGCGCGTGCACCACACTCCTGTCATGGTTAACGATTTAGGGGAAAACGTGCAAACTTTTCCATATCACACGTGTGTTCCTTGCCATTTTGAAAATATGGGGGGGGGAGCGACGCAAATTTTACATATCACAGGGGGGTTTCATGCATTAAACTCGAAATTAAAATATGGAGAAATTTGTAAAAACTAATGAATAAATTTCGTAGTACTAATTTATATATCAATTCTCAATTTTTGAATTTTTTTAATAAAGAGCTCAATTTAACTTTTTTTTTTTTTTTTATCAATTTAAGGCTTCGAATTAGATTGAGTTTTCACTTTAAGATTTCATTTTATTTCTTTTTATTTATATTTTAGTATGTATTTATATTTTGGATAAATTAAGACAAGTTAGTACACTTCTGGAATGATGTTCATTCATCTTGTTTTAATTTATAGATACAAAAAGAAAGAGAAATATAATTAATTCAATTTATAAAAGATAATTTATATTAACTAATGAATAAATTTCATGGTCCTAATTTATATATCAATTCTCAATTTTTGAATTTTTTTAATAAAGAGTTCAATTTAACTTTTTTTTAAAATCAATTTAAGGCTTCAAATTAGATTGAGTTTTCACTTCAAGATTTCATTTTATTTTCTTTTTATTTATAATTTAGTATGTATTTATATTTTGGATAAACTAAAACAAGTTAGTACACTTTTGGAATGATTTTCATTCAACTTATATTAATTTATAGATAAAAAAAAAAGAGAAATATAATTAATTCAATTCATAAAAGATAATTTATATTAAATTGATTTGTATTAGAATCAGTTTTTTATACTTTTATTCATGAAATTTAGAAAATAAAGAAATCTTATTTTTATGAATTGGATTAATTATGTTTATATATATATATATATATATATTGTAAAAATTCATACAAGTCAGATGAAGATCGTTCCAAAATTGCACTAACTTGTTTTAATTTATTTAAAATATAAAAACAAATTGAGATATAATAAATTTATAAATATAAAGAAAAATAAAAAAACGAAATTTTGTTTTGAATTGAGAACTCAATCTAATTTGAAGTTTTAAATTGAAAAAAAAAAAAGTGATAAATTGAGCTTCTTATTGAGAAATTTCAAATTTTAAGTTTAAAATTGAGAACTAATATATAAATTGGGTCTTATTACAAAATTTATCCTTAGATATTAATAATTTCAAGTCCTATATGAAGCATGAACCAATTTTCATAATTAAATATTTTAACTTCTAAAATCTTACAATTATAGTCTTAAATTAAGGTTTTGTTGAAATTTCATAAGAATTAAAAAAAAATAGTCTTGGTATTTTTTTAGTGTTGTCAATTTCATTCTCATACAAATTAGTTTTTGCAACTAAGTCTCAAAACTTTCAATATATTGCAATTATAAAATTTATGATTTGTTGGAATTTTACACACATATAAACATTCACAACTATATTGTGTACACTATTTTAATGATGTGATACTTTGTGTGACAAATATACCCTCAATATTACTTAGTTACATGACGTGGCTTCGGGAACTACTTGTCACACGGATCCTCCACACCATTAAAATAGTGTCAGAAACTGAATTTTATATGCTCATCTGAACGACACATACAAAATTTTGGCAAAACCACCTATTTAGAATTACAATTGCAGCATATTAAAAAATTTGGGAATTGCAAAAACTAATTTGTATGAGGCAGAAATTGACAAGACCAAACAGTCAAGACCATTTTTACAATTTCTTTTTTTTTTTTTTTTATATATATATAAGATTTCGACAAAACCACCAAATTATGACTACAATTGCGAAATTTATATATTATGAGATTTAATTACAAAAATTAATTGATATATAACCTAAATTATCACGAACCAATTAATTATGAAACAATTTCTACAATTTTCCTTTAAATATGTGAGATTGCAATGAAAAGAAGTAGCAAGTCTCATCATACCAATATCTATGGTGGACAATCGCCTTAACGAAGTGGAGTTTGCAATAAAAATGAAATAATCATAATTAAATCTTTCGAGATACACCTTTTTTTAATTAAAATAAAGCCTTACATTTTAAATTGTGTACTACACTTTGAAAACCTTGAATATGTTTCGAATACCATTGATGTTGAAGTATTGGACTTTTGGTTGATATGTGTTTACATGCACGATTTGACTTTTCTTGAGGCTGACCATATCATTATTTAAAACAAATTTGTATATACTCACCAAAAACAACTGTTTTTCTCGGTTTTCCTTTTCATTAATGCATACATCTTTTTTTTTTAATCAAATTACTCATTTCTTCAAATTATTATAAAAATAATAACGAATGTGTCGATCTCTATGAAGTTATTCATGGAAATAGCAACCAAGTGCGGTTCTATGGCGTTATGAACCTGTTCTCAAGGATATGAAGGTTAATATACAAAATATAATTTTAGCTTTTGATATTAACTTTTCAAGAAACTACTATTCATGGTTAGATGAGGGACCTCATGTTGATTCTTTTCAAACCTTTTTTTTTTTTTTTTAAACATTCATATTCGCACTGGTCAGAGGAAAATTATAAGATTAATTTTTTTAAAATCAAGTTGAATGTAGATCCTAATATACATCAACAACACCATATCTTATAACTATAATCCACAATAACAATAATCCACAAAAACTCATATGAGACGAACTCACAAATATAATGCAATGAGACGAGCCCCTATATATTCATTAAGGCTTTTCAAGTAGATTATTAATGTAAGAGATGACAGTCATGTCACTATACATGTCAGTAGATTATTAATGTAAGAGATATCACTATAAATTCATGAGGCTTTTCAAATAAGTGATAAATGTGCAACTTGAGATCAAAAAACTAGGGTTTAATCAAGCACCAAATCATCCACAAATCACTAGTTTCTGAACTTACAAAAATGGTGGTGGCATTAGACGTCAGTGCATTGTGAGATTGGTCTGTTTTTGCAACCCATAAAAGATGTGGATGTTACTCCCATCAGTCGTTTGTAGGACCGGCCCTGCTTTAGCAAACAACCCAAAACGACATAGCTTGGTAATGTATTGAATGTGAAACTAGAGAAAGAGACAAATTGAAGCTAACCAGCTTGTTGAACCATTCAAAAGAATCTTTTTTACTTACAGAGACCACAAGAATTAAAACCCTAGTTAAGAATCATCGATCAGTATCCTGGCTCCTGCTTCACAAGAGTTGTACTTGACGAGCTAAACATCATGGGCTGGAAAAAGGAAGAATGGATGGTTCACATTTTCAAATGTAGGTAATGTAATAACAAGCAGAGAGATCAGCTTAGTACAGTTAGATAAACAATATAAGATATAACAATTGGTTTCATATGGTAATTGATGAGTTAATATTTAAGGTGTACTTTTCATGAATATGTTGAGTGCTCAAATCACTCTAGTGATACACCAAACAGTGAATTATTCTCAGTGAAACTAAACCTATAAAGATAAAATGCATGTCAGAACTGATGTTGTAGGAAAGAACTTAAAGTTCATTTCTTTGCTAATCTAGTTAACTGAGCAGCACAAGCACAAGAATTTATCGTGCTTAATTTTAAGTAGTATATGCCACCTTATTTAACTAATATATGTATTTTTTTTTGTCTTTCAATCTCTCATTATTATTGGTTTTTTCAGTCCAAAGGCCTGAAAGGAGAATAACCTGCTTGCTTGTAGCTGATTGCAGGTGGCATAAATGGTTAATCGTTCTATTGGTAATGGCACAACACATAAATATAGGGCTATATAGTACAATAATACACACACACACACTAAAGAAGTTTAACCGACTATGTTACTTTGACTCCCATGGTCCATAAATCACATGATTGGTGCCCAACTTTACCATATTGATTTTCATCCATTTTGTCTATATTTTCATATAAATGCAAAAAATCCCTGGGGAATATGGAGAACAGAAAAAGGAGATACCTGAGACAAAGGCGGAAAAATACTACTTGCAAGTTCCTCATTTAGGAGCACAGGAAGAGGGGGCATTTGGCTCATAATTCCAGGCATGTTTCTCATGCTGCAGGCATTCACCCAAGATAAGATTCAGTAAATAAAATACAATGAGCACCAAAATCACTTACTATTCAATAGGAGCAACTTACCCATTCAAAATTGCAATTATGTTGTTCCTAGTACGAAAGAGAAGATCAATGTTTTGCTGCAGCTGCAACAAAAGTTACAAGTCAAAGAGGTAAACACATGCTAAACTTAGAAAGAAAGGCTAAAAGAGAAGGAAAATCACATGCATAATGCATTTTAATTTACTAGTTTGTTCTCACTTGGCTTCCTTTTTTTTCCAGTTTCAAATAAAACAAATAAAGAGGAGACATGAAGTTAATCAAGCATATATGCCATTATGAAAACACGACAACATTGACTAGGGAATATTTTCATCATCTCTCCTTGGCCAACATTATAATTTTATGTCAGTGGAGCTGTTTCTCCTATATTTTCCATCAGAATACAAGACAATAAGATAAGAACTGTGAACAAGAATTCTATGTACACTGTTATGCAGTACCCATTTAGATGCAGTTAGAAACAATTGATGGCTTAGAGTGATGTTAGAATGGTGTATCTGGAAAGGGGGAAAATTGCAATTTTAGGACAAATTGGGCGTTCATCATTTTATTTTTAGGATGCTGACTTATCAGACTCCGAAATTTGGACAGTCACTTTAAAAATTGAGCCAATTCAGGACAAATTAGCTTGAAATCTCCAATTTCGGATAATTTCGCACATGAAATGCATATGACTCAATTTCGGGCATTTTGGAAATTTCTTTCGAATTTTGCTCAAATTGAGATTGAATCGAATGGAAAAAGGTAAATTGATTTGAGGTTTTTCTATGGCTTGAGAGGTGAGTGTTTTGGGTGTAAGAAACCTACATTTTGGTTAAGTTTTAAGGGCAATCAAATTTTGAGTGAGCTTAGATGGTTATGGCAGATTCTGGCATACACCTCTTTTTGGAGGGTGCTTCCATTTTGAAAATACCCCATCACTAGCATATATTTATTTATACACACACATATTGATATATATATATATACATGTATTTTTAAATATAACTAGATGACGACCCATTGCACGGGTTTTATAGATTTTTTATCATGCTAATTTTTTGCATTTTATATATTTCTAATCAAATAGATTGAAGACATACAAGGTGTCAAGCTCACATAACAACGAGAAAGCCATTAACATAATCATGGACTAATTTTAACTCTTACTCCATCTAGCCCACAAAGATAATCCTTTACCCTTCTTCAAACAAACTAAGAAATTTATTTAATGTATTCGAAAAAATAAAATACACGTTTTTTTCCTACTATACCTTCTTTACTCATCTAAATGATTAAATACCAAAGAAAACTAAGCAAATGCATATTAGGGGGAAAAAAATCAATGCACCTGTAACAAAGAAAGTGGACTAAATTCGGGACAAACAAAATTTTCAAGTTCCTTAAGAACAGAAGGGTTCAGGCATTACCTTGAGAGTCGAAAAATTTACAGAAATTTGTTCAAAAGCCTGATTATTTTCTTCCAAAAGAAGTCTGGCTGTTCCACTCAGAACTGAAACACAAAATAATAAGAATGTATCACCTTGAAACTGATAAAAGAGCACCCAACAGTTTTAGGTTGACATTCTTAAATGCATCTGCAAGTGATTCTGACAACAAATTCATCCTTGAACAGGAAGGGGAATCAACAAAGATAAAGGGAATGAAATGAAGACATCATTCAACACTTTCTCCAGGACTGAGACTGTATTCTAGCTACCATGTCCAAGTAGAAAAATTACTAAGGCACTGATAGTCTCTATGTTGATAAACAATCAAATTGCATTAATGCCTTTAAAATTTTTGGCATGCTTTCGAGACTGGCTGAAAAGTCTGTTAACTGATCTAGATGTCACTGCAGGTGTATAATTATGTACCTTATTTAGACTAAGTTAGGAGAGATGTTGACAATATGTGGTAAACTTGCACAATGAACTGCGCAGGAGATGTAAAATAATAGTCTCTGTTACATTTTATGATGTAGAGTTTAGCATGTAGCTGATATTGAGAGAAAGTAGGCAAATTCTTCATCTACGGCAACAGACCACCTATAGGCAAATGGATGATCTCATCATCCAACATTCGGCCAGTGTCTTTAGATTCAATAAACAGGTACAAAACTTATATGGAAGCACAAACAAGTGAAATGTTACTTCGGTAAAGATCACCCAGGCATTATTATCCATGTGCATCCATACATCAGTTAATGTATAAAGAGAAAAATTTAACAATCAATTGGCTGAAAGAAAATGTAGAGTAGGCTGAGTAGCTCAAAAGAACATCTTCAGCTTACAATCTTCTTCAGGGGAGATTTGGTAAATCTGAGCAGAAAAATAGACAAACCTCCTGAAAGCTTGGAATCGCTCTGATCATGATGATTTGTGGTTGGAGCCAGGTTTACTAATGAAGCTGAAGACATGTTACTCTTTAAAGCTGGTTCTTCAAACTT
This sequence comes from Scutellaria galericulata, assembly GCA_946896805.1. Classification (NCBI taxonomy): domain Eukaryota; kingdom Viridiplantae; phylum Streptophyta; class Magnoliopsida; order Lamiales; family Lamiaceae; genus Scutellaria; species Scutellaria galericulata. The sequence goes on along the minus strand of OX335791.1, from coordinate 15,981,425 downwards.
TTCCTGAGAAAAGGTTGACCTTTAGAACCAGTTCTTATGACAGAGAAGTAAATTCTGATTCATAGATTAGTCAAGACAGAAAATATACAGCCATTACCCTACTAATACAAAATCAATGACTTTTGTTCAGACTTCAGTGCTTGTACAGTAATCACTTATAAAATACCTCACAAGAAAAGTTGCATTGCATTCAGAGACCATTATGAATGAGTAAAATGCAACTTGATGATAAACATTTTGGCATTGCAATCTTAACACGACTCAGCATCGTACAAGAGAGACTAAGACTTGGCATCATGACCAAAGGAAACTGAGACATAGTATATTGACTAAAAGGTAAGCCAAAAGATATACATAAATAATGATAAGTGATATTTCCACGTATATGTAATACTTATAAATGACGATACATGTTTAGAAGGTAGACTTGACACCGAGACTTGAGATAATGACCAGAGGAGACTGAGACATAGTATAATGGCTGAACGGTAAGACAAAAGATATACATATAAATAATATTAAGTGGTATTTCCACGTAAATATAATACTTATAGATGATAATACATGGTTATTCCAAATTGGTTCATGCTGTGCAAATGTGATCCCAGAATCTGGATCACTTTTTTTGCACTGTCTATTCTCTCTTTCACTGTGGCTCATGGTGCTAAAGGAGCTAGCTCTGTCCTGGGTTGTACAACGATCTATCAAGGAATTATCCAGTCAATATACGAAGTCCCATAAGCAAAAAGGGTAAAAGTCATTTCAGGGGTCACATTTCAAGCCTTATGTTGATCTATATGGCTAGAAAGGAAGAAGAAAGAGTTCAAAGACGTTGAGAAGTCCTTAGATGAGGTTTGTCATAGGATTAAATTTAGGGTTGCATACTGGATTTCAATCCACAAAATTTTAAGAAACAAGAAGTTGTATCTGATATTACTCGAGATTGGAGCGATGTACATCTGACAGCACTATTATCTCATTAGGGATTTCTCATCCCTTTGTATTTCCCATAATTTTAACTAATTAAATTTCTGTTTCACATATTAAATAATAATACATGGTTTTCAAGTATACAACTTTCTAAGATACCACGTGAACAAACCCAAAACCTATTTTCGTCTTCCAACTTCAACAGCAATTATTTACCAATGTCAATAATGTAATGTCAGTTCAAGTACCACACACGAAAAATTGTATTACCCTCTGATCCTTCACTTTCTTCCCTTGGCTCTGATGCTCCTGTTTCCTCCGCTTTCTCTGACAAAATATATAACTAATTAAGCACTGAGAACATAGAGGACACATTCTTCTGAGCACCACAGATAAAAGGTAAAGGCATGCCAAGAGACAATGATCAACTTACCATCATCCACCTACATCGAAGAGCAACATCTCGTACCGTCTTGTCACGGAGGGAGGCAGCAATCTTAATATACATTATAATTTTGGGTTCATTGGCATATCTACAGAATAAGGAATCATCCAGATGAAATTAGTTTCTGCAATTTGGAAACCAGTAGAAGACAAATAAAATACATATCCAGGAAGGAATCAAAATAAAAGCACGCAGCTTAAACATATAGAAATACATCTCTGAGAGGCAATATAAAATCTAATGATCTTGAAATTCTTTCGGGCCATAATATACCATATTTTGTGAAAAGGTGAGTAATGTACTTGTATAGTTAAGGAAAAATCAGATCAGTGAATGACACCCATGACTCTATGAGCACCATCATCTCATAAAGATAGGTGAAAAAAAGATACAGCTCTAGGACCACTTCATTTGGCAAGTAACCAACCCACAAAAGTGAGCAGTATTCTTAATAACCAAATTATCTTGTTGTTGGTCCAATGATTTTTGGGGACCATGATTCTCTTCTGATGGGAAAGCACCGGATGTTTCGGGATTAAACTAAACACAAGTTACTAATAATGTGCGTGTATTCTCAAATAACTAGTATTTGTCTTCAAATTGTCCCACAACATCTGCCAAACACAGCAAATACTATTCTGATTTTTGGTCTTGGACACTGACTAGTTCAAAGTATGATGAAACACCTTGGAGGGATCTAAACCTTGCTTAAATGTGATGTTGAAATCCGTTGTCCAAAGAGTTTTAACAAAAGAACTTTTTAAATTTCTCCTTCATTGCCATTTTATTATTGCATCCTATCGTGTAAGCTTTTACCTACGCTCATCATCTCTCTAGCTTTATCATGTTTTTCTCTACAGCAGCGTGTGGAAAAAGAAAAATACAGACATATTCCCTAATACCGCTGGCTTTTTACCTAAATAGGGAGTAAATACTAAATACCTACTTGGCAAGTCCCTCCTCTAACTTGTACTGTTCCTCCATAGACCACTCAGCGGAGAAACCGGTATCGTGCTTCAACCCGGGAACCGAGTCCAGGACGTGCGTCAAACAAGAATCCAGCGAATTCTGCGACGAGAAAAGCATTCCTCCCCTAGGGCTAGGGCCATCATTTCCGCTCAAATTTAGGCTTCCTCCACTGTTCCTGTAGTCGTAATTCCCCATCGAAATCAATTCACAGTCAGCAGAGCCTCCGCCGCTGCTCGTCGCTCCACCGGATTTGAACAATACGCCCTGCTGCTGCTGATGAAAACCGGCGCCCGAGTCACTCGCCATTTGTTTGCGTAATTGTTTCAGCTACAGCATGAAAAAAATCACAGATTTTGCGAATAATATCAAGCTGCTGAGAGGGTTTCGGTCCCTACAATTACTCCTCGCATAACTGAATCGCAGGAATTTTGGTTGAAGATTCGAAAAGCAAATTTACAAGATTTGTAGAGAGAGAAAGAGAGGAAACAATTGACAACTGTTTGCATTAAGGAGATGTTGCTGCTGCTATTTATTTTAGCTTTTTGCAAGTGGAATTGGTTCTTTTTGTTGGTGGTGTTGGTTTTTCTTTTTTCCTTTTTCAATATTTCTTATTTTATAATACAATTAAATGATCAATTACTTCCTTTTATCATCTTCTTTTAAATAATTAAGATTATTAGTGAAGATACTTAATTTTAAAATATTTAAGATTATGTGGAAAACCAAATGACTTGTGTTATTGGCATTACTATAATCATATTCAAACACACTATTTGAATTTTGATTTATATATAAAAAACAATGAAAATAACAAACTTGAACACACCAGTCGAACACACCTCTTTGCGTTGGGTCGAACGGTCTCAAATTTGTTGTTTTTTTTTTTACACGATTTCACACGATTATTATATATTTTGTTAACTCATAAAATAGTTTTTCATACATTATATATGTTGTTATAATAGGTTTGAAGATTGAAAGGAAGAGAGAGAAGAGAACCAGACCGGCGGGGAAGAAAGAATAAAAAATTTTCAGTTTTTTCTTAATTCATAAGGGTAAAATTATAATTTTGTCATTTTTTGAAATTTTTAAATAAAAAATAAAAAAAATGGGGTGTGTTTAGTACATGATGGGGTGCGGATAGCCGCACCCTTAAAAATTTAGTGAAACATGGAGTATCAAATTACAAATTTGCACACTCTTATTTATGTTTTCATGAATAACAAATAAACTGAAAAAATCTATCCAGGATATGTTCTTAAAAGTAATGAATAAGTTCAAAAATAAATTCGAGATAATGAATACTACTTCAAAAAATTTCTATTAATAAAAAATACTTTCAATTATTTATGGGAAGAAAACTTTTGGAAGCTCGTCTCAAGAATCTAATCTCGTGAGATAATTCAATCCACAATACATGAAACAAACTTCTAAAAATAAGTTTGAGATACAAATAATGAAACTATATATGTCTTATAAAATTATACATATTAGTCTCATATAAATTATGTGTAGTTATAATTGTATCATTGGCTGAGTAATGAGTATTAAGTGTTGTCCTTTTCAATTAGCCAATTATATATAGATATGAATTTATGATTATTTACATGTATATAAATAAGGGGGACACGAGAAAACATTTGTGGCACCATTGCGAATCTCAAAAAGCATTTGATACTTATAATTATTAAGTTGAAAAAGAAAAAATAAAAATTAAAAAAGGGAAACAAACAAAGTTTGGGGCCTTTGGCGTCCAACATGTTGAACTATTTTCAAGCACGGCCATTGATATGTGGAAAATTTCATTTGAAATAATTGGGGATAACAATCCATCGGGGTATTTCGGTAATTTTATCTTTCTTTTCCTTAAAAATATAGGATTTAAAGAAGTCACAAAAAATAGTCCATAAATCAACTGTTATGCAAATAAAAAACATAAAAAATTTGAACTACATGAGCATTTTGCATAAAATAATAGATAAAAAATTTAAACTTCATATAACTTCAAAAACTTGAAAATGAAAAAAACATGTTAAGCAAATTTAGGCAAATAAAAACATGTTGCAACCTCCACAACATAACAAAGGAAAATTGGCTGCACTAAATGGCTCTAAAATGTTCAGAGATGAGAAAATAATCATTCAACTTCTGAAACACATAACAAGATTGAGAAAAGCAATGAAGCCAACAATTATTATTCATCTTCTGATGTTACAATCATAATCCAACTCACAAATATAGAGACTACAGAGGAAAAAATTATGCATTCCAGTCAAGATTTTCGATACTCGAAAACAGAAAGAAGTGTCTTCTAATGGTACATGGAGCACACTACTGATCATCTCTACTTCTGAGATCAAAATTAGAAGAGTAATATGAAACTGCTAATTCATAACCTATATACCCTTTTAAGAGTACATAACTCCCATCTTCTTTGCAAAGTCATCGTCATCATCTTCGTCTATGTATTCCCCTTCAGCATCTCCATTCTCACCATCGTACAATTCATAATCTTCCCCACCGATTTGCTCATAATCGGACTCCCCATCCCTCTGCTCGTAGTGTTCAGATTCTTGATCCACTCCATTCTCGCCAATTATGCCATCTTCAGCTTCGAGCTTGTTAGCAACAGGCTTGCTCTCTTCTGCTTCTATATTCTGAACTGATGCAGACTTGTGAACATCCTTGGTGCTTCCAATAGAAGTACTTGTCTCGTTGTTGGTTGCTCCCTTTTCTTCTTCCTGATTTTTGTCTTCTACAATATCTTCGTTGTTGCCAATCATACTTCCGATGGTTTCACGTTTCTTCCGCTTTAGAATCTCTTTCAGTGGCTTAGGTCCTTCAAATGAAAGAACATGTTCACTTTGTTGATGCCCATCAGGCATCAAATGTTTTCTCTTTCCAAGGGATTGTTGATCAGTCAAATGCTGTTTGCTAGGTTCGGCATTTTTTCCTTTCTTCAACTCCGCAAGACTTTTTGGGGGAGCAAAATCTGAAGTATTCTCACCTACAATGTCTCTTCTCGAGTGTACACCACTATAGTTCTTCCCACCATTGTTGTAGGTTTCTTCCACTCTGTCTTTAATCCTGTCACGGATCCTTCCAGGATAAGAGGAGATACTTGTCCTCACTGGGGACAGCCTACCACGATCGACGCTCCCAATCACATCCCTGTTGTTCGGAGACGGTGATCTTCCAGGAAGTCTTATTCTTCCTCGAAGGCGACTACTAAGAGAATTCTCACGTGAGGAAATATGTTGCTCATCCCTGCGCAAACCCTGGTAGCCTTGATCTCCAACCTGCATGTCACGGGAATGATCATGACTAATGACAGATCTTAAACCATTAGGCTTCTTATGCTTTGCTAGACGGTGCCTTAGATCTGATTCCTCAACTTGACCAAGACCATCAAGCCTACTATACGGCCTCCTTTCCCGATAAGACCCTCCTGACATCCTCTCAGAGGAAGTTCTGTGCTGCTCCCAAGCATACTGTCCCTTACGGTGGTCGAGTGAGTCAAAACGAAGATGATCATGGTATCTTTCATCATCAACACCAGTAATCGTGTTGTAATCAGTAGGGTGATCAATATCATAATCAGCTTCATGTTCCCTCGACATCACATACCTATCTTCACCTGGATAGAAATCAGAATCTCTTCCCTCATCATCTACAAGAACATCAAACCCGGGAGAGGGCTCCCTTGAAACTTCGTCCGCATCCTTACTGTTCATGCTTTCAGGTTCTTCCAACAGGTGAGGTTGCTGAACTCGATTGGACCAGCTGATCGGGTTTCCATTAGAGACAGGTGGGGCACTCCTGTATCCAGAAAACTCAGACATGCCTGATGTTTGTGGAGCCCTCCTGTTTATAGCAAATTCATTTCTAGGGGGAGCAGATTCCAATACAACTGGTGGTTTTACCCCTGAGGTACCCTTGACAGATTTAGCTGCATTTATAGGCACAACCTTCTGCTGGACAGACTTTTCAAGTGCAGTAAAGGGCTTCTTTATATTTGGAGGTTCAACAGCAGATGATGTTCCTGGCACCGGTACGGCTTTGGTGTTTGAGGAATTTGGCGCATGGAGAAACGGACACCAATCACCTTTTATACAGTACCCTTTTTGGAAAAATATGCAAGGCACCCCTACCCCTTGCTTAGTGGAGGCATTTGGGACATGTGGCACTGGTGCTGCCACAGACTGTGACACGGGTGCAGCGGGACCAGTAGGTGTTGGCAATTGGGTTCCCAATAATCCATCGAGTGGCTGAAGAAACAAAAGAAAGAATGTTAAAGACACGTCAAACAATACATATAATAAAATCTATGAGCCGCGTCAGCAACTAACATGCTAGATTCAAAATCCAAGCTCTTTCAGTGCACAAGTCATAACTAAAAAAAATGTATTCTACATCAGGTAAGATATCAGACTTACCGGATGCCGAAATGCACACTTCGCATTTAAGCAGTTACCATTCATCCAGAACCAACAGTCTCTTGGATTTACCCGTGCAATGTCACTATGTCGATAATCACACTCACTTCCCTGTAGGAAAGAACTCATGACAAAATCAGACAAAATTCAAGATGACACACACAAAAAAAACAAGTTTCCAAATGAAGGTTATATTGCTGTATGCAACATAATCAAAACCGTAACTGTAATGTTGGAAGAGTAATGTGACAGCTAGTCAAAACTGAATTTGTCGTGAATATACAGTAAATAAACAGCCAGCTAATCATTTGATTCAGAAAAATTCCATCATACAAGGGTCAATATACTCAGGAGAAGACATTTCTAAATTATAGTATAGGACAAAGAAATGATGCCATGGATACTAGCCAACAAAACAAAAAAATCCCAACTTCCAAAATAACAGATTCACAACAAATGAAGGCAACAGAATAATTGTACATCTACAACCTCTAATAGTATGGGGCAACATTGTACAGCTACAGAGAATGAGTTTTATCTACTATCTAAGCAGCATCTTATCAAATGGATCAAAAACATGGTCTCTTTAAAATTAATGAGCTAATTAATTATCCAACCTTCCAATCAATAACAATTCAAACTGCCTTTCATAGAATCCATAATCCTTCCATTTCAACAAGCAATGAAACTACTTTAAAGAAGATATCCATGTTCTAGAATTCCCCTTAGCAGAAACAATCGGTCCCAGTCACGTCACCACACTATTCTAAGAAGACCTTATGTGTCTCTCATCACACCCACATTACCAGTTGCTAATATCATGATATCAGCAAATCGTTATACTGTGATGCACACACATTAAGACACCCAATAGGAAGAGAGAAATCATAACAGCGTCGAAATAGATTACTTTTCCAGGGCCAAACTAAATCAAGCTATACCCTAGACAGAGATTAACAAACATGTAAAAAAGTTTCCAGATTTAAATTAAAGCCCTAGTCCTTAACTCCAAGAATCTCCAAAAACAATTAAAACCCTCCGCACAAGAAAGATCTAACTCACAGAGAAAAACAGCACAATACGGGGATATACGGTAAAGATAGTATCTAAATCCAAATAAATCTGAGAAACAATAGAGTATACAGGGAAAACAGAACCACGAGCACAAAGACAAATACGCATATGAATAAAAGTAGAAGAGAGTAAAAAAGAAAAGAGAAAAGGGACCTTTTTGCAAGTTAAAGGAGAAGCAAGAAAGTAAACACAATCGGTGTTCCTCTTAAGCGCTTCTTCTTCGGCAGAGGAAGGTTGAGTCTGAGATTGAGGTGTAGAGCCCGCCATTCTGCGATCCTCAATCAGCTGGAAAAATCTAGAAAAATTACACAAATTTCTGTTTATATATGGATCTAGGGTTTTAATTCTTGAGGCGGCTGCTCCTCAGGTAGGGTTGCTCTTAACACAACTTCTCCCCCTTTTGCGGCATCAAATACAACTCCTAAACGCAATTACACTATTGAGCGCGAGAGAGAGAGAGATAGAGAGAGACAGGGAGAGAGCAAGAGAGAGAGAGAGAGAGAGAGAGAGGAGGAGGATGAATACGAGCGAGAGAGAGAGAGAGAGAGAGAGAGAGAGAGAGATGACATGCGTTGTATGAGTGTGTGTACTATATAATTATCAGATCTGCTTTCCTTTATCTCTCCTTTTTTCCTTTGAATGCTATCAATCCATTTTTATTTTTAAAATTGGATGTTTTTATTTTTTTTAAGGAATAATAATAGATGAAACATTAATATTATGACATTTTTGCAAAACCGAAAAATATAGAATTTAACCCCAATTTTGATTAATGGACACACTAATATGTGTTCATGTTACCAACATGCAACATGTTGGGTTTTTTCTAATATCTTGAGTTATAAAAAATGTATTTTTCTACAATGAATATTTGATTTTACATTAATGAGTTTGAAGCTCAAACTAGATCAATATTTTAGTATGTCTTTCATCTGATATTTCAAAATAAGTATCACACTAGCTACGCTTACTTGTGGGATAAGACTAAATTATCCAACTTATCACAAGTTTACTTTGTTGTATGCCAAAAAGGAGGCTCATCCCTTAGACTCGGGATAATGAAGGAAAGTTGGATAAATTGAGGGATACTAATCCCACCCTCCCATTCATGATAAAATTTGTCCCTCAATTTTTTTTTTTTAAACATTTAAATAAATATAGAATTTATGGAGTCTGAAAATTATTTGAAAGTAAATAATAAATTTAGAAAAATATATATTTATTATTTTTGTTAAATAAAGTGAACTGGAAGTTTTATATATTAATTTGTAGATTTTTAAGATAATTTTGTTATTTAATTGTAAATTTTTAAATTTTATTAGTTATTTTGTAGACTTAAAAAAACTTCCCAGGTCATTTAAATAATTTTCAGTTTCAATTGTAATTAATTCTTTTTTTTCTTTTATTGGTATATTTGTTGATTTTCCAAATAGTTTATAAATAAAAGGGTGTTTCAATAATTGAATCATTATCAATATTTTAATAATTTTGAAGTAAACAATTTATAATGATAGATGCTATCCATTTCTCACCCTTAATCATACAAAGTAAACAATTGATATATTTTTCAAATCTATCCTTATCCTATCGTCATCCCAATAATTATCATATCCTAGTTAATTCCAAGCATCTCAAGTAAACACAGCCTATATGTATAAAATTATATTATTAATAAATATTTGATTTGTGTTGTAGATAGTAGAATATAAAATGAAACATCAGAATGTAGTAGATCAGAATGTAGTAGATGAAGATCGTTGAGAGTAATCTTGCAAATTGAATTTCAAAACTATTTTTGATGTGTAGGCCGATTCTTTTTTTTTTTTTTTTTTATCTCAAATTGATTCTTTTTGTATTATTGTTCTTTCTATTTGAAGTTGATTTTCTTTTTAGGTGTAAAAAAGAAAATTCATGCTTTTTTAGGAAAAAAAATTACGTTTTTAGATAATAGATTTTTTTTTAATTTCACTTGAAATTATGATACTGCATCCATAAAACATTTATGTTTTCTTTTGGAAATCAACCTAACTATAATTACTTATAAAATAAAATAAAAAGTATATACAAAACTTTCGATTTTATTAACATTTGGTTGTAGATCTCAAATTTATGTGTTGTTCAAAATTTGAAATTAAATCGGACGTATTTATTGAATGGTGCAGTGAATTTTGGTGTTCATCATGTAAGCTCATTTGTTGGCCCCATCAAACCGACCCGACCTAGGGTCCGGCTCAAGTGGAGACCAGAACCGGACCTAGGGGCCCGACCAGAGACTAGCCGCGCTAGCCAGAGATTGGCCGACCCAACCAGGACCGAGCCGGCCAAAGCCGAGCTGACCAGGACCGAGCCGATGGATCCCGACCCGACCAGGCGGATCCGTGGTCATGTCCATCTAACTGCTAGGTTCGGCTTGCGATTGATTTGAGTTCGAATATGATAGTTAATATGGTCCAGAGGTGTCATTGCTCAAGACATTTCTGAAAATACAAATAGAAGGCTAGAAACCAATCTTCATAAAGAGAACAGAAAAGAATTAATTTATTTCAAAGAGTCTTCAAAGAATGAAACAAATCAAGATCAAATCATATCCGATTTAGATAGATTTTAACTCGTTTATTCCTTATCTAGACCCTAAAAAACGAGGGATTTTAGTTCTAATCACCAAGTTTCGTATCTTATATTTAGCCTATAAATAGGGCTCTAAACCTCATTACAAGGGGTCGAAAATTCATTGTATTCAAGCAATTAGAGAGTTCTTCACTCTCAATTTTTATATAAAAAACGTTCTGTCCGGCCAAAACTGACCGACTAGAACAAGCCTAATAAATTTGCCAAGCCTAACAAATTTGGCCGAGTAGGCACCGGGCAGACTAGAACAAGCCTAATAAATTTGCCAAGCCAACAAGCCTAATAAATTTGCCAAGCCTAACAAATTTGGCCGAGTAGGCACCGGGCAGTGTTTTCTTACTTTATTCGATTTTCATACTCTTTATTCGCTTCGATTTATTTGAGCCGGGTCGATTTTTTTTTTGGTGTTTGGCTAGGATTTTGTGCTCTATAAAATCTGACGTCACATCATTCATACACAACAAAATATATATATATATATATATATATTGTTTATTATTTTTCAATGTAAAAATGATATTATAATAATAATCATACATCACAGATTCTTAAAACAAACACAATATTTTCAAATCCAATAGTGAGGCTCAATGTTGTTGATAGTTTTTGACTTCCTCTTTGGTTGTTGGATATGACTAAGAGGGACAATTAGCTAATTAGTTATAAATTTCATCTATATTTTTCCAAAGTTTTATTAATGAATAAAATATTGTTTTTAGAAAGAAAAGATACAAATGTTGATGGAGTCAGTCTCTTGTACTCCTATCGCACAGTGTGACGGGACCGCGCACGGTCGTGTCACGCACGGTCATGCCCCATGACACGATCGACCGTGCACCACAAAAGTGTACAAGTATCTCATTTTTCGCTTTAAGTATGTAATTTTCATCTCCAAGTATGTGATTTTTTGCTCATGATATAGGGCACGGTCCGACCATGCATGACAATACAGCGCATGGTATGGCGCACGGTCGTGTCCTGGGGCACGATCGATCGTGTACCACACAAGTATGTGACCGCGCACGGTCGTGTCCTGGGGTACGGTCGATCGTGTGCCACAACACAAAAAATCACATACTTGTGTGGCACACGATCGATCGTGCCCCAGGACACGACCGTGCGCCATACCATGCGCTGTATTGTCATGCATGGTTGGACCGTGCCCCATAGCATGAGCAAAAAATCACATACTTGGAGATGAAAATTACATAATTAAAGCGGAAAATGAGATACTTGTACACTTTTGTGGCGCACGGTCGATCGTGCCATGGGGCATGACCGTGCGCGGTCCCGTCACACTGTGCGACGACCGCACGCAAGTTTTTGCGATGTTTATGTGTCTTACTATCTACTTATTAAAGCTTCTGCTATTCCTCTCAAATCTCTCTCTTTCTCTTCTTTTTTGATAAAATAAAAGACATGAAATGAAAGAAGATATAAATTCTTATCAAGGACAGTGAAATTATCTGTAATAAATTGAGATTAAACAGAGTCCTTCGACTAATTTGTTAAAATAATTTGAATGTACTAAGTTAAAAATGTATACAACAAGTTTTACACCTAAAAAATGTAAACGTTAGATACATAAGAAAATCATATTTCAAATAAGTCAATCTCTATTGTCCAAAATAATATCAAAACAAAGGCATGTAAAATCGATAATTCTTCTTCACAAATGTTTTTGTGATCAGGTGCACGAATTCTAGATTCATGCAATCGGATCAACCCGACCGGGGTGCATTTCACGTGTCTCACGCGCCCAAATCCTAGCCCAAACCCTAGTTTCACAGTTATATTGACTTAACATTTTAGTTTGCCAAACTAACCTTTTAGTTATGTTCGCATAACATTTTGCAATGTATGACAGATCTATAATACCTTTCAAAACTTGTATGTTGTAATAATATAATTTTTATTCATAATAATTTAATATTTTCGTTATAATAATATAATCTTATATTATTCTTTAAGTACATAAAGGGTATGATATTTGTACATAAAAGGTTATACTAATATAACATAAAGGTTAAATTATTATAACATAAATGTTACGCCATACTATATGAATTTTTATAGTGAAAAAAATATAAGTAATATCACTTAAAGATTATGATACATGTATGTAAAGATTATACTAATATAACATAAATGTTATACTCGGTTAACATAAAGGTTACATAATTTTTAATTATGTTTTTTATACTGAAAAAAGTCTAAGTAATTTTACTTAAAGGTTATGATATTTGTACATAAAGGTTATACTCGGTAAACATAAAGATTATATTCGATAAATATAAAGGTTATGTCATAAATTTAAAAAAAAAAAAAAAAATCTTGGACACGTGATTCATTCACTTAGTGCACACAAACACTACTCAAACTTCTTAGATTTCATTTGCAAAATTTGCAAATCTAATGTGAGAACTTGACTCCAAAACTTACCTAAAAAGATGAAAATTGAATAATTACATTTTTGGAAATAGTGGTCTACACCAAGAACTTGGATATGTGGAAGGCAAACCTTCTTGCAAGGCAAGACTACTACTAAATCAGTGTTTAAACTTTGATGTTTGAGACAATTATTAGAATGTAGAAATTGAAAAATCTTTTGAATTGATCAGAAAATTTTAAATATCTCTAAGAATTAAATTAAAGTCAAGCATATAAAGGAAAATCGGCGTATTAAAACCTTTGTAATTATTGATTTATGAAGTGAAGCTATTCGATTTGGATAGAATATGAGGAAATTGGAATTTTCTATTTTTAAATTAAAAATATCAAATTGAAATCAAGTTGATAATAAACCAAAAGACATAATTATACTAAATCAAGTATTTTAGGAAACTCTACGTCAAGCTTGCTCCTAATTTATCAGTCTCAAATCTAGGAAACATAAAAGAAAAAATTAAAATCAAAGTTATATTTCCCTTCATGATCATTTGGTGTTGTATAATTCAATTGATGCACGATTGGATAATCCTCATATCTTATATTTAATTATATACCCCACAAAAATCATCCAAAGTGGGTCCTTTTCACATACAATTGGTGCCCTATTAGTGCAACACACCTTTTACAATAAGGGCTGGTTTGGTTATGAAGTGGGAATTTACATCATTTTATAGGACATGACACCTAATACAACATGAAAATATAAATTTAAAATTTCATTAAAAATTATGGTTATTTTCATAAATAGAATAAAGAGGTCATTTCAATTTTGGTCTTGTATTTAAGGTATTTTTCATTTTTTGACATCCAAGTATTATTTTTTCAATTTTGATTCTCTATGTTTAATTTTTCCAATTTCATTCCAATTTTTATCTGAATTTTCATAATCACTAATGTGGTTGTCAAAATTTAACTGTCACATCAGAATTTCCTTAAAAAAGTGCAGTAATTTATATAATTTGACAGGTGGTCAAAAAAAAATGGATAGTGTAAAAGTTTGGATAATTTAAAATGTTTATTGTAAGTAACCCTAAACTAAAACGTGTTTCCTCAAATAAATTTTTGTGTGGGCATTTAATTGCGAAAACAAATATATGAAATCATAATATTGGGCTGTGGCCCAACCAATTTTAATTAATAATTATTAGATAAAGTTTTGGGCTTATAGCCCATCAAGTTACCACTGTACCAACCAATTTCAATTTATTGACCTAACTTTATTTATGTCTAAAAAAGGGTTGGAGACAGTTGGATCAGATGGGATTTTATCCTATACACTACATTTGATAGGCCTTCCCATAGATTCGCTCATTTTATTATAAATTAAGTGGATTATCTACATCCAATTTTATTTAGAGTAACACTTCTGTGCAACTAGTGCACAGAGTTGCACGGAAGACTTATATTATAAATGCAGTACATTTATGTACAAATATCCATACCTTTTAAAATGAACATGCATAAAAGTATTACATTTATAACATAAATGTGTGGTGCAACTGGTGCACACAAGTGTTTGCCTTTTTTTTAAATGATTTCACAAGATAGTATTTTCATATAATATGTATACATTATCATGTCACATCTAACTAGTCTTAATGCATATAAAAATACAATGATTCAATTTTTATAAACTAAAGTAAATATACTCAAAAAAATTTAAGAGCCCCAAGTATTTGTCCCTTCCATTTACTTTATAAATATTAGTACTAACATTCATGTGTAACTGTCGCACCATACGAAAAAACACATATTTATAGTAGTAAATCGTATATTTATAGGAGTAAAACACATATTTATATAACCCATATTTATACATGTAAAACACATACTTATAGAACATATATTTATAGCTGAAAAATGCACATTTATATCTGTAAAAGACATACTTGAATCTTAGGAGATTGACTCATTAATATCTTATAGATAATCGTAATTTATCAATTTCATCTTCAATAATAATGATTTTTAATAAAATACAGTATTTACAACACAATTTATACATGTACATTAAATTAAATAACACTAAGATTTATATGATATTATTTTACACATCAAAATTTAGTTTTACATAAATGAAATGGAGTAGGAGCTAGCCAGCAATATTATATCCTCTTCAGTTTGGTACAAATCACTTTTAAAATCTATGCCACTTCTTTAATACTAGCAAAAAAGAATCTTACATCCATTTATTAATTATTATTAATTTATTGTTTCCTTGTTTCTTTTTTGACCCCATAAATATTTGTGGTCCTTTGGCAAGTGGAATAAATACTATTCAAATAAGTAATAATATTAAATTATATCGTTTGAGTCTATCATTCACAATCCATACACATAAAATTAAATTATATCGTTTGATCCTTTTCTTTAAAGTGTTAGTGGTACTCACTATGAGTTGGTTAATGGGATGAATGCACAATTTCTACAAATTAGTTGTGGAGAAAAATAATTAATTTTTGGGTATATTGATGACACATCAATTTTCAATCCGGCTAGAATTTAACATTCTTTTATACAACATATATATGACACTTTTTAAATCTCAAGTCTATATACATCCAATAAAATTAATTACAATTCTTTTAGTGTGTCTATATATTTATATAAAAACTAGTATGCACAGGCATATAAAAATTATTATTTTGGTGTTTTGATATGAAAATGTTGAACACAAAATAATTATACTATTTGAGATTAATTTCAATATAATATAATACATATGTGATGCATGACCATAAAATTTAAATATTCCGAGTTTAATGTGAAAATGTCAATTTACAGAAAAATCAAGTTCTTGATAATATTTCAATTTCATTTGGTAACCCGCATGATGCATGGTATATAAATTTCAAGTGTTGTAATTTTTTGATATAGATACGTTGACTATATAAAACAAACCTTGATTATTTAGAATATCTTTTAGATATAACAAACATTTTTATAAATATTTTTTTTCAAAAAAAATTCATCACATCCCCATATATAGTAGCTAGAATGTCAAATAACATTCATTCTCCAATTACATCCCTCTATCAAACCCTCCCCACAATGAATTTTCATATATTTGTCACTATTTCAACATAGTTTAACTTTCTAATATTCTCACTTGAAAACTTGAGTATGAATATGAACATAATTTTGTCATAAATCTTGACGATTTACTGAAGGAACAAACTTATAACAAATTGATGGAGAATATTAAATAAGTGTTTCACTATATATTAGAATGGGTTAATTTCATTTTCCAATCTATACTATGCACATTTTCTAATTTTGCATCCTAAACTTTTTTTTCTCCGATCACAACCCATACTACATGTTTTGTTTACTTTTTCAACCTCCGACCAATTTTCCGGCGAGAAAATGCCCACGTGATATTATGTGCTAATTGAGGGTTATTTTCATCATTTTCTAGGTCATTAACTAACTTCGCCTCCAAAAGCGAATTTTGCCCTAATTTTTCCCACATTTTTTTTACAAATTGTTTGAGCAAATGAATATTAACGGTGAGGTTCAAACAAAAAATTAGATCACATTATATTTGAAAATAGTTGATGAATCAAATTTACTAATGTCTTAGAAGTGTAAATGATGAAAATAGCCCTCAATTAGCACATGAAAATCACATGAGCACTTTCTCGCAGGAAAATATTGGCCAGATGTTGCAAAAGTAAACAAAATGTATAGTATATGATGTGATTGGAGAAAAAAAATAGTTTATGATACAAAATTAAAAAAAGTGCATGGTATAGGTTGAAAAATGTAATTAACCCTATTAGAATATCTTTGTTGATTTCGTTATTAAAAATCTAATTAGAGTTATACAATTGCATAAATCAAAATATAAAAGGGTATCTTAAATTTTAATATACTTTTTTTAGTTTGTATTTTTTTTTATTCGATTCCATCAAGTATTATTATTTCTTTTAAAGTTCACAGTTAGTTTTTTATTAGATTCCATCAAATATTAAATTTTTTTAAAGTTCATAAATATACTTCATTATTTTACATTTTTCAAATATTAAGATATTTTCTGAAGAAAATATTTATTGTTTAATTTATTTATGTTTATATACACAAATTCAAATTAATATATTAAAATAACAAAATAGGTAAGTCATTTTTTCTGTTATAGTTTCATTTATTTGTGACGTTTAAAAATATTAAATGGACTGAAAAAATTACTTAAAATATTTTTTGATAAAAATTAAATAAAAAAGAAGTTGTTTTTTTTCCAAAAATTGGTTGCGAATGACATATACAAATTTATTTAAAATATTTGAAAATAAAAAACATGTACTCTATCATTTAATTTGTTATTTAGTGTATCAATCAAACATGTTTCAACTAATTTTATATTAATCTTGAATTTTTTGATCTCTTATATTGAAATGTAGTTATGCAGTCAAAGTTTACCAATCTATGTATTATAAAGTATATCATAATCATCAATTTATTGCTATTTTAATATTGTTAATCATGTTTTTTTAGTTAATTTTTTTATGTATAAAAGTCGAGTTTTTCTATTGAATTTAATTGTAATTATTATTCAATATATATATATATATATATATATATATATATATATAGATTTAGTGAAAGTATTTTCACCTTGGTTTACGTTAGAAATATGAAACCAATAATACAATTGCCAAGTAAACTTCCCTATTTATCCTCGGATTTTGACCAAAATGTCGTTTTCACCCACCAAAAAGTAAACAAATAACATTGTTAGAAAATAAAATACACAAATAAAATACTGAAGTGATTTTTATTTTTTCTAAAAGAAATATTCTATAGTAAAAACATTTTTTTGGAGAATAAATAATGTTAGGTTTTATAAACATGAGGTTGCATTCCATTTTGGCGGCCAAAAAAAAAAAATGTCATCTGTTATATTTGCAAACTTTAGGAATACATTATAATGTTGTAGCATTATTAGGAATAAGAGAGGGAAATATTTTATTTAAATATATAATAAAAGCACCAAATCATATGATTATTTTATTAAAATTTATTTATTATATGCAGCTCTCCTGTACTTTCCAGTGCATACATGATACAACCCAATCTACTTATCCATTTCTGCTAGAAAATTGGTATATTTTAGCCACCAGGGTCAAATAAGTTATCCACATTCATACTAAATTCTCAAAGGATTTGTACTATTACTATACATACACACATAGAGTATAATTAAATTATCAAATAACCCTCATGTACTTTTTTTTTTCAAGAAACCTCATGTATTTAATAATCTACTAATATAACAGCAATGTGACATTTGTATCATATAATCAATTAGTTCGTATTTACAAACTGTTTGCACACTGAGATGAAAATAAAGTAAATATAGAATTTACCATCATCAAATGCATCATAAGTCAACTTAGAAAAAAGAACTACATAATGCTCATTTGAAAATATTTTGTTAAAACTTTATTATATATATATAGAGAAATAAAATTTAAATGAAACCTCATTTTATAATCTAAGGAACTCAAACTAAATACAATGGTTAAGGTTTATTAAATTAAAATAGCTCATCATTGATGAGTTGGAATTTGTGGACCATAAGATTATTATTTTTTTCAAATAGAATATAAATAAAGAATTAGTATAAAAAAGAAAGTAGGTAAATAGAATTTGAATATAGTGCGCTCCAACGTTCCAATAAAAATTCAGAATCCTCGTGAATAATCCAAACGGTCAAAAATTATGCATGTGATTCACTTCAATTACGCTAAAATATTTACCAAGTTTATTTTTTTTTCAATAAATTACTGAGCTGCTATAAAAACAGGGACACACCCATGGCTTCATTTCAAACCACATCATTCATTTTCTTCTCTTCATTTTTCCACTATCTTTACACTATCATTATATCTTGCTGTCTAAGCGACAAACCCATGAAATAACAGCAATACACACACCCTTTTCCAACAGCTTTTTCCCAGTACTATATAATATTACCATGATTCTGTCTTGCTTATTACCCTTTTTCTTGAAATCCCACTTCAAGAAAATGCAGTTTCTCATGTGGGCTGTTCAGTTTCTGTTGATCTTCACATTCTTGAAACCATGTTTCTCCCAATCACCACCTGCAACTTGTTCTCACCTTGATAGAGCTGCCCTTCTTGCCTTTAAGGCCAGCATTTTTAAGGACACAACTGGGATTCTGTCCACGTGGGCCGGCGGCGATTGCTGCTCCGGTGGCTGGGAAGGCGTCGAGTGCGGCGGCGATGGTGGGAGAGTTACTAGGTTGGTGTTGGAGAGGCCATCTGATGGTGGTGTTTACATGAAGGGTTTTCTCCCTCCTTCTCTTGGCAACTTGCATTTCTTGGAGATAATGGTGATTAGTGGGATGAAGAGAATTGGAGGGGGAATCCCAGAAAGCTTCTCCAATCTTACACACCTCACTCAGCTTGTTCTTGATGACAATTCATTGCAGGGAAACATCCCTTCAAGTTTAGGACAATTGAGAAGCCTTCAAACAATCTCTTTGAGTGGGAATCATTTGGTGGGAAAGATTCCACCTTCATTGGGGGGTTTGAGGAATCTTGTGCAGATGAATCTTGGCAAGAATTTGCTCACAGGTTCAGTTCCTCTGAGTCTTGGGAACCTTAGAAGCTTGCAATCTTTTGATCTCAGCCTCAATTTGTTATCCGGATTGGTGCCCAATTTTCTTGGAGAGCTTCACAATTTATCATATCTTGTGCTGAGTGGCAATCAGTTTGAAGGGCCAATACCAGTTTCTTTGTTCAATCTTGTCCAATTATCTGAGCTTTCACTTGATCAAAACCAGCTGGTTGGAAGAATCCCAACACAAATTGGGAATTTGAAATCTGTTTCTGTGTTGAAACTGAGTTCTAATAAGCTGACAGGTGAAATCCCAGAATCCATTTCACAGCTGCAGAGTCTGTGGAACCTTAATTTGTCAAGAAATCTGCTGACAAACCCTTTGCCTAATGCAGTATTTGAGAAGGGCCTTCCTTCTCTGTTATCTATTGATCTTTCTTACAACAATCTTGTTTTAGAGAGAGTTCCAAATTGGATCAGAGAGAGAGAGCTCTCTGATGTTCATCTAGCAGGGTGTAAGCTCAGAGGGCCCCTACCAAAGTTTACAAGGCCTGATTCTTTGAGCTCAATAGACCTCTCTGATAACTACTTCACAAATGGGATTTCAAGTTTCTTTGAGAAAATGACAAGTTTGCAGAGTGCAAAGATTTCAAACAACTTACTTAGTGGCGATATCTCCTCCATCAGACTGCCTGATCAGATTTCATCTCTTGATCTTCATTCAAACCAACTCTTTGGCTCTCTCTCAAGGGTATTGAGCAACAACGCTACTAAATTTTTGGAGGTTATCGATGTGTCCCACAATCGGATTTCTAGCAGCATCCCTGATTTCAGTGGGGGGTTGAACTTAAAAGTGGTGAACTTGGCAAGTAACAAGATTGTGGGCCACATCCCCGAGTCAGTTTCAAACCTCGTTAAGCTGGAAAGATTCGACATTTCAAGAAACCAGATAACGGGCTCTATCCCAACAAGCATGGGCTTATTGCTCAAGCTTCAATGGCTGGATTTATCGATCAATAGGCTGATTGGAAAAATCCCAAACAGTTTGCTGGGGATTGAAGCACTTAGACACGCAAGTTTCAGAGCAAATAAATTGTGTGGAGAGATTCCACAGGGAAGACCATTTAATGTATTTCATGCATCTGCATATGCTCACAACTTGTGCTTGTGTGCCAAACCCTTGCCTCCTTGCAAGGGAAAACTCAAGAGGAAAATGGGCCAGTGATATGCTGACTCCCTAGATGCATGATGCAACAAGATACACTCATCATTCTTATTATATGTTCCATGTAATTTTAGCTACACTTTTCTTCACATTTCTTGATGTGTAGGAACACTTTATTAGCCACCATCCTGTGGGATTCAATTCAATTGAAGAGACCTCATTCATAAACCTAACCTCATTGCTATGTATCACTACATCAATTCAATAACTCCAATTACACAGGTCCATACAATTGAAACCCCATATAATAACGAAACAAAACCTTCAAGAAATAGCATGCCAATCTTGAATAAGAGTAACCAACTTTCTCAAAAAATTCTTTGATTAACATCCCCTAAAGAGATAAGGAAAATCAGCACAAGCCCACATTATGGTGCAAAGAAAAACACAAGAGGCTACATTCCATTTAATATACCTTGAGCAAATCTAGTGAACTACTAAAGGTGAAGA
Organism: Scutellaria galericulata; assembly: GCA_946896805.1. NCBI lineage: Eukaryota > Viridiplantae > Streptophyta > Magnoliopsida > Lamiales > Lamiaceae > Scutellaria > Scutellaria galericulata. The sequence continues at coordinate 15,960,235 of OX335791.1, read as the reverse complement.
TTTACAAGCTAAAAAGAACAAATCTTGAACTGCCTAACTTGAATGGATATAAGCCCTATGCATCATCTTCTTCAGCTTCCTCCTTCACCTCATGCTCAGATGTGTCGTCTCTTTCTTCCTTCACCGTGACATCATCTGATAATTCATCTGCTTTCTCCTTCACCTCTTCCTCTGGTAATTCATCTTCCTCCTTCACCTCTTTCTCTGATGAATCATCAATATCCTAAATATAACCAAAACTAAGTCAATTAACTATGCAAAAGCATATCAGATGATAAAGTCATACAAGCATTTAATCAAATTACTATCCAAAACACAAAATTTAAAACAAGGAACATTACTTGTTCATTGTCAGATTCAGCATCATTATTAGACTCCAATGATTTCTCATACTCTGCTTTAAGCTCTGCAGCTCTATCAATATAAACCTTCTTATCCTCATCACTCATGGATTTCCATTTCTCACCACCTTCCTTTGCAACCTAACAAAACAACACAGCAAACCAATTTTCAAAAACTCAAACAAAATAATAATAATAATCATCCAACACTTGGAATCATTGAAAACCATTGACCAGTTCATTATTACCATGGCAGCACCCTTGCAATCAGGATTAGTCTCTTTAAATGATTTCCTGAAATCATCCCTGAAAATCCATTCAAACGCATTCTCATCAATAAAATCAGAAACTAGACGACACTCATCAAACAGACATCATAAAAGAATCAGGGAGTACATGAATACAAAAAACGCAGTTGGAGGGCGCTTTTTCCCATTCGGATTTTTGGCCTTCTTTTCTTTCTTTGCTTTTGAATCTGTCGGGTTACTCTTCTTTCTGCATGATATTTCAGTTCAATTAGATCTCTATAGTTATAGCTCGTATAAAAACTTTACAAAATCCTCAAGAAATTCACCGTTCGCTTGTTGGCTTCTTCTTAGTCTCACTGGCCATTTCCACAACCTGGGCCTCTATAAAAAGAGAGATTAACTAATCAGGCAAAGCGAACAAATCATATTCACAGATTACATGTTATATACTTATATACACAACAATTACTATAAGAATAAGAGAAAACGTACCTAGATTCATCTTAATTTTAGCATCAAGGCTACAATCGTGAAAGCTTATCAACGCCACCGCCACATCTTTGCTGCACCCTTCACTGCAAGTCGATTCCACTTCACATCACAAAATAATTTCGAAAAAAAAAAACACCAACACCAAACAAAACACTCGTACACCCGTATTCGTATTTTCCGATATGTATAAATGTATAGATACAAATAGATACAGGAAAAAACAAGTACCATTTGGTAAAAGCACTGCCATCTCTAGCACGTTTGAGAGCAGTAGCAGAAGAAGGCGCAGACTCCGCCTCAACCCTCTTCCTCTGTCTCGAAGCGTTTGATGATGCTCCACCGCCCGCCATTTTTGCTTATTTTGCTCGAAATCGGATGAAAATTCGACTGAAAATATGTGAATTGTTCAGATTAATATCTTTATTTATACTAGTAATTGTGAGGGAGAAATGAAATTTCGAAAATTGTTTGATTTTTAGAGGCAGCTGAGAAATTTTTTGGTTTTGGTTTTTTGAGATGGCGCCAAAATTTCAATTTGAAGCCAAAATGTGGGGTTTTCGCTCTCCACGGATCGCTGACGTGTATGGTATCTAAGCCGTTGATTGATTAGGGTTCTCTTGTGATATGCGGTTGGGATTTAGCGAGATAATTGATATCAAGATTAAATAGATGAGAAGTTTATTTCTGATTTATAATGGTTCGTTTATTTCAGTAATTTTATGTATAATGAATTTTAAGTTCTCTATTGCACAAAAAGGTATCACCTCATTTTTTAAATTTGAAATTAAACATCAACCTTTTGAATTTAGTGGAAAAATATGACTTAAACTAGTTATCACAATTGTATTTTCAAATAATTTTTTGAAATGTCGATTTTTTTTTTTTTTGTGCAGTTTGGCCACTTTTATTTATGAAATAAATGGTTAATTTTTTAATTTTTTTTTGAATGGTTATAATGAATTTTTAAATCATCATTGTCTCAATATTTCCTTAGCCATTTTCTTGGAACTGAAATTTCAAATCCACACAAATGATTACTCTTAAATGAGAGCTAAATTTCATAAATCAATGGACAAACTTTTACGATCTATACGAACAAACTCTTATTAATTAATAATATAACTGAAAATTAAAAGAAAAATTTACATAAAAAAACCAACATTTTAAAAGTTCAAGAAACAACACTTCCCCAAGTCATCCCTGTTTACAGTTTACACACATACTCCACTAGTTACTCCAATATTCTCTCACATAACTAGAAAATATTAAAAAAAAAATATAACATCACAAATCACATTCAATTTACTAGTTCTTATATAATCAACAATGAAAGAAAATTTTGAAAAAGAGCAGCACTTATATGATAAAGAAATAGACCAGCTACATTTCATAGTTTCTACTTTCTGAAGTAATCACCAACACATTCACACTGTGTAAGAAATGTCTTAGTCTTGTTAGGGTTGCAAATATACTAGACCCAAGTGTAACAAGTACTAGGTGTTTCCTTATGAAGAATCTCTGCAACTATTTAGAGAATAAAAGCTCAGGTAAGAATACAGACTTGAATTGATAAATCCATTTCAGTTCTTTAAAGAAGGATGAACAAAAAAACCCTATATTTGTACCTACCATTAAAACTACTCTTCCTTCAAACCAGACCAAGAAGCGTGGTGGGTGAAAATTGCTTCAAAGAAATGATGCCGTACCATTCTAGTTTAGTCACTGTGCCTCATATTTTGAGGCCTTGAAGGGAAAACGTATGATAAAATCGCTGCCAGATTCATCGCATTACAGATTCTTTAACATAAGAACGACCACCAGAGCTGCAAGGTAGATGAGAAAATTAGTTATAATGTATGTGGTGCAAGGGAATAAAACTATTATGTAGAAAAGAGAGGAGCTTTGACTTACGCATACTCTAGATGAATATTCATGAATCGAGCATTTTCCTTGCTTTGTGTTAGTGTTACGGAACCTTCAATTAACTGATCTTGTTCCACCTCTATTGGATCGTATAAGTAGATCAATGTCTGCAGACCACATGGAGGAGAGCTGGTTAAGTGAGTAGAAAGACAAGATTTCCAACAATAGACTCACATGAGAGTCGAGCACGTTCAATGAGAGGGGAGAGAGAGAGAGATTGTTGGTGGACAGGACACCTGTTGCCAATGTGTTGGAGGATCCTCAGGAGCTGTAGATAGCAAAAGGGCATTATTGGGATTGGCTCGCTTCTTTCTTCTACTGGTATCTGTGACTCTATCATCTGGAGACTCAACAGATGCAGGTGGAGCATTGTTGTCGGTGGGAACACCAAACTCCACATCAAACCAGAATGCAAACCCATGAAATGGTGCTGCAAATGATTGTTTTTAAAGAAGCTTGTTCACTTAAAGTTCGTCATTCATTCTTAAATAATTATAAACGTAAACCAAAAAAAATCAAGACTAGTATATGATCATATGCAAATACAATATAAAAACTAACAATGAGAAAATGTTAAGCAGCAGATCATAACTGTTTGTGACAGAAAAGTATCATGGTACGTGTATGAAGATGCATAAATTCACAATGATTAAGATGGGCTCCGAGAAAGATGGATTATGGGAAGAGGGATTCTACCTCGCATCATTGATTGAAACTTAAATCTAGTTGAGACTGACTCTAGCTCCTGAATTGTAATGGTAGAACAGTCAATATGCTTTACCTGTCACCAAAATAAAAATAAAGTTGCAGAAATTCCAACAACATATTGATCTAGAAAGAATATATATATATATATATATATATATATAGCAAACACCTGATATATAACTGAAATTTCCATAATTTTCGAGAAAAAACAATGCATTTGGTTCACAGAATAGACAGCAACCAGAGAATGCAAGATAACCAGATAATAACTATAACATGAATTGTTAGTGACGGTAACACATGTTATGAATATCTGATGAACCACTAATGGTAATCTTCATTAGTAGGGAACTTTCCAATCGGAGGATTATGATAAACATAAAGGAATTTAACTCATGTAAACACCCATCACCCGCTTAAGACCTTCATTGCTAAATTTATATCTAAAAAAACACAAATCATTCATTGAACTGCTAGGACATTTTAGATTTTACAACCTTGTTTCTTTAACTGGTGTATGCAACTTTCATCCTTTTTCTTGATATTCTTAAATCTACAACTTCAGATTCATCAAGAAATGGATAATTCACTTTAAAACCGATACCCAAGTCCAATTTAAAGTATCACTACATAAGCTACTGAACATCACCACCTTCAGAGATTGACACAGTGTGCATAAAGCAAAATGTTGTATAATCCCCAATAGTGTTGATGTCTAATTGCCATTATGGAGTGACAGTGCATCAAGCATTGGCAAGGAAACAGTAAAGAAAGGAAATGCAAATTAGCCTCAACACTTATATCACACCCCCCATTTGGAATTTACCCCCAAAACTCAACCTTCTGGACTAAGCATCCGAAGATAAAGCAAGCGCTACTGCGGCTGAGACACCAAGGTAGATTAATACTTTTTAAAGGATGATACAAGATATCAGGATAACTTTTCCTCAATACTTTCTAAAATCTTATACTTCAAATGTTTGAATGAACAACTGCAAAATTTTCTTTTATAAACGTGCTATTCAAAACACAAGTTTTCAATGACTCTCTTCTTCATATGTAGAAGCTATTAAATGTTCACGCTAATTCCCAAAAGACCTGCTACCCACCCACCAAAACAAGAGAAAGAGACAGGTAGAGGCTTACAGAACATGAACAAAAAAGGAAAATAGAGAAAGACCAGGAAGCAATGAGTAATGGGTAACTTGGTATTTAGTAAAGAACATGCAAAAGAACTTTTATTTTTTAAATTTTTTTGATATGTAACAAGAAATTTTATATCCAGAAAAAAAGGTGAACAATTCAGGGTGGATCCTCAAAATAGTCAGGATCTAAAGGAACAAAACTACAAGACATAAATCCGAACATTTGAATCCAAGACTTGTAAAAGCGATAAGATGTAGTCCACATCCAAGATAATCAAAGAGCAACCTTCATAGCATCACCATGTCACATTCAGGTATATAAAGGCGGCAACAGGACTTGAAGCTTCTTATGAATTAATGAACACAGAGGACACACATCACAAAGGTCATAAAGACTTTGGACAAGGGCCCACACACTTATAAAGAAAATGAAATGCATGAAATAGATGACATATCAAAGATGTAAATATATATATATATACAACTCACCACATGAGGCCACGTCAATACATTTTCACCACTGATCATCTCAACAGAAGGCTCTTCAAATGCACACTGCTTTGCTAATGGCATCATAGCAGACACTACATATAACAATGAAATCTCAACTCTCGCATCATAAAGTTAGAGATCATAAAAAAACGATATCAATTGCAAAAATTTGAGGAAATATCTTTGCACATACTTTATCTTTGAAATGAGAACTGACATAAGAGGTTAGGTGAATAAAAGGTGAATCTCCTAGAGGAGCATATGCTTGTAAACTACAAGATTGCATTTCATGTCGTCAACCAACAGTACGGGCACTACTATACCAGCTCATGGAAGGGACATCTGGTAGAACCATAAAATCTGACAAGGTGAAATAACCTAATCAAAGAGTACAAGTGTATAAGGTAAGACTCCTCAAACTCTAACAATGGAGACTCAGCACAGAACACCACAATGTTTTCAGTGATATCCATAGGATTTGACAATCAAAACACCCTGAATGCTCTACTATAAGTAGCCAACTGAATCACACATTTGAACCTCATATCTACCCAAGTATAAAAAAACTTTAGAACATTCTTGGTGTAACTCTATCAAAATTCAACATGTCCATTGAATCATAAGACACTGTTTGCAATTAGAGATGGCCACATCCACCCTTGACCTCAGTGATGCCTTCATCAACCTGCTTACTGACTAAATTGTAAGCTTGATAGATTATTCAATTCCTGACAATGTCATGTAATAAATATTTTGGTTGATTTCCTGATTTACTGAAAATGCATGGAAGGTAAGAACAAAGAGCCAAGAGAACCTCACAACCGACTGTATCTAGTTTGCATGAACAGGTTAAATCTTGTTAAATACTCAAGTTCTTTCCAGACAACACGGAATGAAATAATCCATTTCACACATTGTCCATGTCCAAGCAAAATCACAAAGTAATATTTGGGTGGTCAAATTTGAAATAAGTTCAGACTTTTCACTTTTCATGATATATTAAACATTCGGATAATCTTATTTCCAATTTGAATTATACAAATACAAAAACCAAAAAGATTAACAATGACTCATGTGTTCGACTATAAAACAATTTTGAACTCGAAAGGATTATTCAGTCAGTTGAGTAGAACACAAATATACGAGTATGCTTGTACAAGACATTACGTTTACGTGACATAACCAAAGGGAAACAACACCTTCACAGAACAGTTATACGATAAGAAAATAATGTTTTTTATATCTAGAAAATACAGAAAAATGACCAAATTGATATAACAGTGATCATAAGAAAAATACTCACTGTCAATTCCATAGACATTACGCCAGAAATCAACACTTTCACTGTATCGTTCCGGATAAGAAACAGGGGCCATGTACAACTGCAAAATGTAAAAGACACCATTATATCCACTAAGCTGGTGACTGTCAAATGTGAATGCTATTATCATGATTATAGTGATGCAAGTCCCCCAAGGTGATTGTGCAATACACTATGTCAGTTCCTGCATACTATGTTTGTAGCTCTGGGGACAAATTACAAATGCAACCAAACAAGACAAGTAGATAACACTATTAAGCACCAACTGTTGCCGAAATGCAACCAAGTAAAGGTCAATTTCAATCTTGCTTCCGTTATATGCCCACGGGGTTTGGGGAGTTGGAAGAAGAGGGGGAGGAGCAACTAAATTATACCGTGGCGTATGATGGAAGGAGAAGACCTCCAGGTTTCAACCACCGATCTCTTGCAGTAATCACACTCCCCAGCATGCTCTAACCGGATAGTCAAAGTGTCAAACAAATACCATGTTAGACAAGAGAACCAAGAACGAGGAAAGACTAGAATCTGAATCTGAAATATATAAAATAAATATGCCTTAGGAAAATGTAATTATGCAAATTTGACACAGGCAAGAACTGCAGCAGTAAGATCACCTCATAAAGAAGCATGTAACCCATCCATTCAGAAACAATAACATCAACTTTCTCGTCAATTTCGACGTCCTGCAATGACCAGAACAAGGTAAAAGATCCACACTAATATAAAATATATATAAGGAAAACAGAAATCTTAGTGATCTAAAGAAATGAAGCACATAATATGGTCATAGTAAGAATTTTAGGGGTCAAGTAGAGTGCTAGTACCTTCCATGGCATTGAGGTTCTCCTAAGCATTATGGAAATAAAATCTATATCATCAACATTAATGAAGAAACAATAGAGTTGATGGACCACGAGCCCATATTTAAATCTTCTAATTTATGCACATATATACATAGTATTAAAGTGGCTAATGCTGATAAACATTCATATACAATTATTATCTCTTCCATAAATTTATGTATGGTATTGACAGGAGCAATTTATCAGGGGAAGAAAAGTAGAAGCTTAAAATGAAATCAGGAGGTTATGAAGTACCGGATTGAGATCTGTACAACCCTAAAACTAAATTTTATACCCCTAATTCAAGTTTCTATCCACCTAAATCCCAACCATTGTTACAACTTACAAGGGAAAAGTTTGTTTTGTTAAAATGCTGATGGATACACAAATGAATATGGCCCATCTACGCCTACCATTGAACTAAGTTTAAGTCATCCATTATAAATATCATCCAGTTTGATTCCATTGGCAAAGTTGTTAACTTCACAAATACAAAAGCGGGTAACATCGGGGGAATAAATTTAATAACTAAGATTTTGAAGAACTGATAGGAACAGAAATAAAAATAATTTACTTTAGAAAGTGCCCTACCTCAACTCGTCCGTGCAATACAACAACAGTGTCACCTAAGTTGTTTGCCTTAATTACTTCATTTGCCTGGCATGAAAGTTGAAAAGATCAACAACATCCATCACAACTGTATTGTAACATTACTCTAGAAACAATATTAGAATAGAGTGCAACTATGCTACAACATGCATGACATATGCTCTTTTCTGTAAAATTGAGAGCTCAAAATGAAAAAGATCGGCAAAAATATCTGACAAGAATTGATTTTTTGGATCAGCAAAAGGTCAAAAGTGCTATTTTCATAGATGTTGTTTCATTTTCAATCTAAGATATGTTCCTCACTTTATAAATCTTCAGCACCCTTTCTCTTTTTTATACCCCACCCCTAGTGCGTGATTGTTTTTCAATAATTGCCCTGGCACCACTCTAAGTGATTTTCAATACCATTATTTAACTCATTAAAATAGAAACAAAACTTTATTAATGTATACACCGAAAGGGCAAGAAATCCCCACAATTAAGGAATACTCTAAAAGCTAAACTAGAGTATAAAGTTCCAATTTCAAATAATGTGTTCACCAAAAAAAAAAAAAAAAAACCTTCAATATCCCAATTTGGGAAATCCATAATTGCCACTATGATCTTCAGTCTTACCTAAACTTCACTCGAAATTTTCAAATGTCCTCAAAATTTCTCTTACTGTGTTCCAACCACACGTCATAGAGCATGCACAGTAATCTCCATAAAATCTTCCCTCTTGTTAATGCAACCCCCCCAAATCCAAAGATTAATCCCATTATTTAATCCTGCCCTTGAAGATTGACAGAATGCCAATATTTCAATGGTAGAAGACCATTAATCATCTACAAATAACAATGAAATTGATGGCAAGTTAACGTTCACAAGTACTTTAATTTGATAATTTATAACATAATTCTCACATACATTACAATCTGATACCAACTAACAGGTGTGATTCACGAGTTCATATGGAAGAATCATCATTAGAAGTTAAGACAATTCTACTTCACATGTATTCTTTTTGCATGCAAATTCTATTCTATTGGTTTTATAAAAAATAATTCATGTATGTTAATACATAGTTCAGTGAAATATATTGCTCTCCTATTGTGTTACATTGCTCCCTTTATTATCCATAACTAACCACATAAAAAATTTAAGTATTTTTAATATGAAGGTGCATGTATGTATATAAAAATTTCAAAAGAGGACTGCAGATAGAGTTCATAGCTTGGACCCTTCATGTATATGCTCCGGTAGTTCCACAAAAACCTGAACATTGCAATCATGCAGGATCACATGGAAGCCAGTGATTATTCAAGAGTTTGACACTTTCACTTTTTCAATTAAAAATGTGTGTCTAAAATTACTATTGGCTGGTGTTATGTGGCCTATTTTTTGGTCTCTTACTCTATTACACAAAACAGGAAGCTCTCTGCTCTCTAGAATAAGCCGTACTATTATATAATTTATGATTGAAGAAGTTAAGAATTATGATTGCTGGATATTGCACACATAAATTTCATTAATTGGATACTCCCCAAGCACAAAGATTCCTAAAAAAGTAAATGATGAAATGGAGGATCAGGGGACTTTAAATCACATGGAAAGCAAAATACTGACTACTCGCATCAATACAGTTTCATGCAGCATGACTCAGCCAGTAACAATCAAGATTAAAAAAGCACCTGAACTGCAATATCACTGGCATCCACTGCATACACCTAGCAGCAAACATGAAGAAGATCAAGATAAGGTATATCAGTGTAAAAGAACAAATACCAATTGACCACATAGTAGGATGATTTCTAGCTCTCCTACGGCTGATTTGTTTTTTTAATTTTTTTTTTTTCCGGAAGGTCAATAATTCATATTCTGATTAATCTACTAATTTACTCGGATAGTTTGGGATGGCCAAAGTATGTTTAAAATTCTAAAACTCATACCTGGATTGATTCTACACAACCAATGAAATTCAAGTACTGGAGAAAAAGTACAACTAACTGTGACTTTAAAGTCATAATTCTTTGAGTCCAAACAGTCATTTATGTGACCAAAAGAACATCTCAACCAGATCTTGTGTAGTGAATCAAAAAGGTCGCTGAACAATAAGAGCATCTTAATTCTTACCCGCTTTGCTCCAGCCTGAGCACAAAATATAGAGAGGATGCCAGTGCCACAGCCAACATCAACTACAACCTGAAGTAAAGATCGATATTCAACATCAAAACAAGCAAATTGGCAAATAAAAACCACTAGAAACAGATTTCACAATTCTAGCCATTGTTACATTCTAACTGAGCTCCTAGCGATTAGGTCAAGAAGGCATTACAATTAGTTTTCATTTTCTGCTTTACCAGCACACATTACAAAAAATCATTCACATGCATAATCAGATCAAACCAGATACAACAATGATAGATCATTATCCGGATCAAAACCTGTCCCCGACAAAGTAAAGATCAAGACAATGTACTGACAGCCTATTAAATGCTCACTTTTCCTGCAATTTGATCTTGATGCTGGAAAATTGCTCTTTTGTAAGTATCAGTGCGCACACGATCCTGCACAGATGAAAAATATATTTGTAAATTATCACATTTAAAAGATCTGTATGGAATATGCAAATATCTATGTAATCAGAGGCTTTCTATGATTTAATAAAAAGAAATCTAGACCACCACCATGAAGATGCTTATCTTTTGTTCTGATATTTTCAGTTTTCAAGCATAACTATTTCCTAAGCTATGTCCTTCCATTGAAAGATTTCAGACTAAGTATTAGTGCAAACACAGTTTCATTTGATCGCAGTCCAAAGACCAAGGAGAGAAATGCCAATAAACCCACTGCGACGAACATAACTACCATGGTACTGAGTAAAGAAACAACTCCTTACTAAGAAAGGCCCAATCACAATCCATAATATCAAGAGAGTTATTCGAGAAGTTCAAATTACAGAGCGGCTTAAATCCGAATATTTTCCATCCAAGAGTGACAGTGTGTTGTACCTTGATCATTTCTTCGTGAATGCCGAGGTGAGCGTAGGAGTTAAAATACGCGACATCGAAGTCGGTACAAGGATGAGGAAGCCTTTCGTTACCCTGCAGCAGCGGAACCCTAAGATTCGAAGCGCCGCCATCGTCACGCGACCTGCGGCGGCTGCCCCTCCCAGGGCGACGAGCAGTGACGTTACTGCCACCACCACCACTAAGACCTCCGAGATTGGAGCCATAGTGTAATGCGCTTCCTCCGCCCTCGCGGCCGCCGCCATTACCGCCGCTCGTCGACTGAAACATTGGCTTCACTGAGAAGAAGGGGGGTAAATACGTAATTATGTTGACCGCTCCTTTTAAACTTTCTTTTATGCTTTTCTTTAGTTTGTGTACCAAACTAACGCAATTTTGAATTTGAAAATGCCCTGATCTGAGTTAAAAACGCTGTCAAAAAATGAGCAGGTTTTACCGTTACAATTTAATGAATTATGTAAGTATTTACGGTATATTTAGAAGGTAATTCACACCCTAGGATCTTGGAGTTCAAAATTTTAATTTTAATTTGTTTTCCAATTTAAATTCAGATCACAAAATTCTTACACAATCATTACTATTTATATTGCAATTATCAAAATATTATTAAATTATTTTTTTTCATAATAAAAAGATCATATCAACCCTTTTTTTCTAATTAAAATACATTATTTTCAACATTGAATTGACATTTGCAATATAATCACAATCTACTGAATGTTCAAATAGAGGTGATCAACCGGTTTCGAAAATCGAAACCGGACCGGTTCCGAACCGGCAGTCAACAGTTCGGCAATTCGTTGACCCGGTTTCGGTTCGAACCGAAACTGTGAACCGCAATTCAACGATTCGGTTTCGGTTCAACGTAATTTCGAACCCGGTGGTTTGCCTTTTTTTTTAAATTACATAATGTCACGTGTACAAACGAGATACTAGAGTCGTTGATGATCGACAGCTCTAATTTAGTAGCCGTTGGGGAAACCGGCAGTTTGAACCGCCGATTCGAAATTTGAATTGAATCAATGGTCGTGATTAAATGACCATTGATGATGGATGGTTGTGATTGTCAAACCGGTTCAACCGAACCGGAACCGGCGGTTCGAACGGGCCCGAATTTTTTTTTTTTTTTCATTGAAATCTATAAATACCCTCATTCAATTTGTGATTTGCACCTCAATTTCATCATTCTTGATTCAATATCTCTCTCAATCTCACACTTTCCATCTTGGCAAAAACTTCCGTGTAACTGGTGCACCGTGCAATCCGCACCTTTATGTTATAAATGTAACACTTTTATGCATGTTCATTTTAAAAGGTTTAAATATTTGTACATAAAGGTACTACATTTATAATATAAAGGTCTTCCATGCAACTATGTGCACCAGTTGCACAGAAGTGTTACTCTTTCATCTTTGATCAACTTTCAATTCATACTTTATTTTTTTATTGTTCTTCAATTCTATTTTTATGTGCTAAATTATTAGATTCTAAAATTAGAGAAGATGGCTTAGAAGAATTATTAAAAGTGTATTATAATGCATTGTTATCACATTTGATATTGGGAGAATATGATGAAGTTGATTGTGTTTCTAATCTTATTGAAGTTGTTGGTAGAGCTAAACAATGGTTATACGAATTGTTTAAAGAATATAAAGTATTGTTTTGTGATTCTAGTGATGATGTAGTGTGTAATCAAAATATAGGAGGTAGTAGTCATTCCTCTTCATCTAGTTTTGTTGCGTCTCTGGCTCTTAGTCAATTTTATAATTTTTATGATATTAGAACACAAAAACGAACTAGAGGTTCTAACCTTTGTCAAGAATTAGATTCATATGTAGGTGTTACTTTTGAACAAATTTTATTTGAAAATCCTATGGATCTATTGAAGTGAGGGTAAAAAAGAACTATCATTTATCATATTCTAACAATTATTGCAAAAGAAATATTTGCAAGTCCCGCCTCAACCGTTGCCGTATAACATGCATTTAGCAAAGGAGGTCATATATTGCATCGAAGAAGATCAAAATTGACAAAAGAGAATGTACAAAACATAACTCTTCTTGACGATTGGGTGAGAGCAAATAACCGTCAACAATATCTTGATTTCTCCTATTTAGACGACGATGGAGATGACACGTATGGATACGATTCAAACACATCCTCCTCCGCCGAAACCAACGTTAACAAATGAAGGTAAGTTTGGGTAAGAGAATTACATAAGTTTTAATTCATTCATTTTGACAATGATACATAGACAATTTCATTCTAAGTTTGGAAGTTACACTTCAAATCTTGAGTTGGTCTTGTGTGCACTTGATGTACATGCAATCCGGGTTGACCCGGTTTTTGACCCGGATCAACGTGTTTTTAAATTTTGCTTTTTTTTTTTCTTCAGGTTGTGACCTTTATGTTGTAAATGTGTGACTTTTATGTTATAAGTGTGTGACCTTTATGTACAACTATCATGACCTTTATGTACTGTAACTTAGAAAAAAAATAATTTCAATATAATTTGAACTGTACACCTTTATGTGATATCAATGCGAATTTTATGTTATATTATGTCACATTTATGTACAAATATTCTGACCTTTATATAATGTATAAAGATACATAAATGTCGGAATATTTTTACATAAAGGTGATATAATATAACATAAAAGTCACATTAATATAACATAAAGGTCACACATTTATAACATAAAGGTCAAGACAAAAATTTGGATTTTTTTTTTTAAAAACTCGCAGATTCGGGTCGTATCGACCCAGATTGCACGGATCTGGTGCATAGGAGTTTTTGTGTCAAATTTTAGAATGAAACTCAAACTCTTACAATTTGTTTTTTTTCAAGTTTCAATTTATTTTATACAAAGATGAAAAAGTTGTAATTTTTTAACTTCAAATCTTTAATATTGTAGTATGATTCATCATTCATGATTGTAATATATTGAGTTATAATATTTTTTAATTCATAATTGTAATTTTCACTCATTTGAATCTTGTAGACTCAAATTGTATTATTCTTTTGAAAATTTTAAGTTGTAATGTTGTACTTGTACTTCTAATGATTGTATTTTATTCCATATATAAATTGTATTTTATTAATTTAAAAATAATTTTACTTAGTTTAGACTTAAGAATTTATAAGAAATCTAAAATTATTGCACAAAAATTTAATAATGCAAAAAAAAAAAAAAAGACCCCGCCGCTCGGCCCGTGTCCCAGCGCTCGGCTGGGTCACCTGAAACAGAACGTTCGGCCCGGGTCGTACAACAAAAAAAAAAACGGTTGAACCGGCACTTTTCAAAAGGGAACCAGAAACGACAGCCTACCGGTTCGGTTCCGGTTCTAGCTCAACCGGTTCACCAAACCATCAGTTTGGGATCGAAACCGGCGATTCGAACTAGTTGAGTACCTCTATATTCAAACAAACATACATTTTAAGTATTCACTTTTAGCTCAAACAAACATACATTTTAATAATTTACTTTTGTTATAAAATTCAGGATTTCAATAAAAAAAATTCTTCAAGCCCACTAAAACCCCTTTCAAATATACCCGTGATTTGTCTCACCATCAATTAATGATAAATACATTAGATTGAAATAACTAAGCATTCTGTCAAAACGATATATTGGATTGAGTATTTAGTTACCAATTATAAAACAAACATTAATAGTTGTAAAAAGAAAATAGAAAAAAAGTGCATTAATTATTTTGCTAATTTTAATGTTAATACATATATTAAAGTGTGAAAGTTTTGTTTTTTTTCATTTATTATTTTCGTTATCAACTCTATATATTATCAAATGATGTATTGGATTGAACATTTAGTAACCCGATTATAAGACAAGCTAATGTAGCAGTAAAAAATGGCATGTCTCTCTCTCTCTCTCTCTCTCTCTCTCTCTCTCTCTCTTTCTTATATAAAATACAACAGAAATAAAATGTGTGCATTAATTAGTTTGCAAATTTAATTTGTTAAATATTTATCAAAACTCAGAAAATTTTTATTATTTTTTCATTTTGGTAATCAACTTTATAAAAGTTTTAAGATAATATTCATCCGTAAGCCCCCAACTTTCATGTTTTTACTTTCATCTCATTGATTTCTTATACATTTAGTTATTTTTTGTTGTGCTTCCAAACTTAAAAATGAAAATAAAAAATCTCAAATCTTTGAATTTTTTTAATTCTATTTTAATAAAATTATTTTACTTCTACTATTTATCATATTGAGTATTTTGATGGAAATAAAAAAAAAAAAAGTAAGTATTATGTGAGATCATCTCACTGATCGTTTCATGTGAAACCGGTCAATCCACAACTCATATTTCATAATTTACATACAATTTTGTAAAAATGAGTTTGATTTGTGGGTAAAAAATGATCCATTTCACGAAAACCATCCGTCTTCATGCAAGTTTTTGTGAAAAAAAAAAAAAAAATCTTAACTTATTCTACATTAAAGATTTCTTAGATTTTAATGAACCCCAAAAAAGGGGATTTTAATTTCTCAGATTTTAATGTTTATTATTTTATGAAAACACACTTTCAAACGACTTTTTAAATGTTGCCAGTGAAGTATTAAATAATACCCCTTTTATTTTAAAATAACCATTACTTGAACTTACTTCAATTTGATTACTTTTTTGTTGCATAAAAAGAAAAGAATATATTTATTCCAACTTTATCCATTTTCTTTTTACATTAAACTTTTATTTAATGTTATATATTAATTATATGTATTAAAAACTATTGGATAACATAAATATTTTGTTTAAAAACTAATTGCAAATATGTAACGACAGAAAGGTTAAGTTTGAAAATTGATGAGCAATTCAGGGATGAAACCCACTGCCGAGGATGAGGTGGAGCAGCTGCTGCGCGCGGCGGAGGACGACATGCTACTGAAGCTCAGCCTCAACTCTCACATGGCGCGTGCCTCCACCTCCGCCATCCCCCCAGATCTCGACCGCCGATTCCAAGCCCTAAAAAAGCCAACAAAAATCGACGATTCCACGAAAACGAAAACGAAATCGGACACAGGTAATAATAACGGCGACGGCGCGGCGGCGGACGACGATCTGGTGGCCAGATTCGCGAAACTGAAGAATTCACATCCCTCTCACATTAAAAGCCATACTCCAAGTGATGAATCGGTTGACCAGATGGTGGAAGAAGAAGTGGATGAGGATGATGAAGTTGATAAGATCATTAAGTGGGCAACTGATGCTGCAAGGCTCGATCCTTCTCCTTCATCTGATGATGATGATGATGAAGGTGATGATGATGATCTTAGAGATGACAGAGAAAAAAAGGGCAAAGGAAGATGATCAATCATAGCCCAGCCCAATCATGATTTGATCCATCTTCTGATTGTGGTGTTGCTGGTATATCTTGTTTCACTTCATTATTTTGAGATTTTATAAGGATTCCGACTTGTGATATTTGCACCCATTATGCATTTATGCTACTCAAGATTGTGGTTTCCAACACTTGTAAAAGGTTCAAACATTTATGTGTTTATATCACTTGTTTATACCATTTATACTTTTCTAATAAGGAGCCATCTAATTATGAACAAAGCAGTGTTGTATGTAAGTACATAGCAAAAGTCCATGCAAGGATCTGACAGTGTATTCTAAGAAAACTGATTGACTACTAAAGGTAAATCACTAAGCATAAGCTTAGCAGCAATGTGTAATGGTCTTAAGAGTACATAGATTTGAATCCTTCTGTCAGACCAATCACTTTAGCCGATACCTTCGACTGCAATTTTGATACTGCTTGTCGAATGTCCTACAAGAACCAAGAGGGTATCAGCAAAAGGGGAAGACATATTGCCTATGAAGCTTTTATTTGATATCTTAAGATGCCAGAGCAAGCATTAACACAAGAAGCTTGGGGATTACCTCAAGATGGTAGCGAGAAGAGAAATGAGATAAGACTATGGTTTTGTTCCGAATCCACTCGGCGTGTTCCATGATCTGCAGTTCAAAAACAAAAATCTTGAAATCAAGATGATTTAAACAATGCAGCTTTAAAGGTTTGAAGATTAGCCACTCTTTCCAAATAAAAGGGTCTGGATCACTCAGAGCATTGGAGCTCAAACAGAATGGAAATTGTTTAGGCGAATTAAATAAATCAAATACCTCAGATAGATGGGTATGACCATGTTCTCGGGCATGCTCAACACTGATATTTTCATCTAAAAATGTTGCCTGTCAAAAGGATAACGTTTACCTGTTAGTACCCAAACCCCGATTTTCAAGATAGGTTGGGAAATTTGTACATTCAAATTCATTCACAAACACACCATGAAATAACTGATACGCAAGAAGTCATGATACTTTTCCACCTTGCGATTTCCCAAAATCAATCAAAAGGTCACTAAATTTTAAGGCATATAACATGTGGAGGAAGGCATTACATGGTAAGGTCAAAGAGAAAAATTGATGAAATGATCAAGAAAAGTACCTGATGATGGCATTTACATATTCTAAGTGTGAATAAATAAAAGTGTAAGCGGAAGTGCTCAGTGCACTTCCACACACTATTTGTTATACTCTAGTGGATCTTCTAATCCTGAAATATACTCTAGTTACCATTCAAGGTCATTTCGATTTCTAAGAACAGAGAGACAGTCTTGCAAAACACCGAAGCTAAGAGAGTGAGTGAAAAACTCATCCACAATTTACTTTCGGGGGAAGCAAGGGAAAATTCAGACAGCAACTAACATGAGTGTTAAGAGTAAGATAATTACTTCAGTTATGAGAATTTTGGCCCGAAGGGCATCAGCACTGTGTGGATCAAGGAAAAAGTCCGACATTGTATCTCCAGTGAAAGCCACCTCAGGGGATAAGATAGTGTCCGTGATCTGACAAATGAATGAGTAGCAAACGAGTAAGATTCTGATTTCAGACACAGATGCAAACTTATAAATAAGAGGTATATGGTTTTTCAGAACAACAAACCTCAACTCCAGACTTCTTAAGTTTCTCAATTTGTTTTCCTTTTAAATGCATGTACTGCTTTCTTAGTTTCTTTCTGACAGAGTAAATTACATAACCCTGCAAAGAAACAAAAAAATACTTTTATCATGCATTCCTATTTTATTAAGGGTATGCAGTAGATGCAGTTAAAATCTAAAACAATCAATAGTACACTTGACAGAAATTTATCAAAGGAATAATTTCTCTGAGTACAAGTTGCATGCTTTCTGGGAAAAAAGAGACAGAACTGAGAGGCATATCTTAACTTTTGACCCAAAAAAGCAACATGTTACTATTGATGCAAGAACCTTGGAATATTTTGTGTGAAAGACAGGGAACATGAATAAAATTGATGATAGATAGAAACTAAAATTACTATTTTCTGACATGAGGATCACAAAAGGCTGGAGTTGATCCTAATCAAAGCATATCCATATGCTTCAAATGTAATCTTGAATGAGGATTCATAATATTGATTGCTGAGATCAGTTTACTCTATGTTGCATCAATGGGTATTGGGAGCATAGATTAAATTTGCTATGCAAGAAGGTTTGACTATTTAGAGTTCTAAGCTCAGAATTCAATTAACTCAATCTAATTTGAATACAATACCAGAAATGGTATATGCAATATGTTACTGTGTAAATATAAACACGGTCATAACACACTGCAAAAATGAGGGAGGTCGAGTCGAGTATAGTTAAAATAGCAAAGAGTGTAGAGTTCTGCACCATATAAATGACAGAGCGTGATCATTTAGTTGTTTGAAAGCACACCTGGCTGGGTATAACATGGTGCGTTTTGAATGATCGTACAACAAGATCATTCCGCATTTCATATGTTTCCCCTGAAGAAATTTCTGATTAATCTTAAAGAACGCAAGCTATAAACTGACCAATGGAAGCAGAATAACTGAATTTACCTATATCCAACGGTATCAATTCAAAGTTCAGTTCCACCTGACCCATGGACCTATGAATATTAATTAATTGCTCAACATCCTCCTTTATGCATGGAGGCACAAAGATAGTAGGAGGTTTCAAGCTGTAAAGACCACGAGTAGCTATATACATTGGAAGTCCACCCTGAATCAACAGATAGCAAAAATTCACTGGACCTTCCATTGTCAGGTATCAACAAGCAATGTCACATGAAATATATCCCTTGTATGGGGGCAGAAAAAGAAATAAAAGCTGGAAAAGTAACAAGGTTAACCTAATCTTGAATTACACTACATAAGATTTCATTACATGAATGACATAAGAAACATACATGCTTTTGAGTACGTTCAATGGAAGTTATTTTGTGAACCCCCACTAAAGATGACGTATATGGCCAACGATTTTATATCGGACACAAGTAAACTGAAGTTTGTAGTAGTAACATAAAGCAGTCCAAATGTAACATAGAGATATACTTCAAAGCTACATTTTCCCTAAGAACCAATTCATCTAATAGGAAATTAAAGGAATTACATATTTAATTCATCATCGATTTTAAGTTTTTAACCCAAGTCAAAGTAAAGCATCATTTCATTCCTGGGAGAGGAAATAGTGGTGCAAACTTTATAATTGTTTTAGTTGCCCAGTAAAATTCCATCTCATAATCTTCTTCAATATAGCAATGTACAAATATTATCCATTTTGGGACTTTATGCAGCATAAACCTTGCAATATCCTATTGAATCATAAATTAAAGCAACAAAGTCTTGTTTCAAGCGTTCCCCCAACCAAAGAAACACTAGATCTTATTACTCACTCTCTACTTGCACAGCATGGGAAGATGCCTAGAGGTGTACACCAGGAAGTACTTGTTGTACTTTCAGTTCCAGGCACTAATACAAACAACAAAAACCTTCCAAAAATGGACTATAAATGCCAGAAGAGCGATGAATAGAGAAGAGAGAGAGAGAGAGAGAGAGAGAGAGAGAGAGAGAGAGAGAGAGAGAGAAGGTATACAATGTGATCAAGATGAGCATGAGTAATGAAGAGAAAATTCTGCTGCACAGCCTTTGAGGGACACCTCCCAATATCGAAAGCAGACTTCAATTCAGGCACAATAACACAAGTTTCATGGCCGCCAATCGATAAACCTTCAACGGAGTAGCCATCTAACTCGACCCCTTTTCGCTGGACCTCAGCCCTCGCTTTTCTGTACTCTTCTTCATCTATTGCCCGCCCAATTGCTGACAAAAAGCCTGAACCAACTGCGCCGGCGCCGGCGCTGTGCACCACCGCATCTACACGGCGAGTTAGAACGGGAAGATGGTGCTTGTGGTTAGTTAGAGGGTGCTGAAATGGATGGAAATTGAAGAGGTTTGAGGTAGAGGGGTTTAGCGATATCATCTGCTCTTTTGTTTTGAGAGGGAAAGAGAAATATCTCAGGGAGACTGAAACTATTTAGAGACTTCGGATATTTCATACAATACAATACTTTACTGAAACTATTTCAAATTCCCTCAAAAAATAAAGTAAAAACCTTGGTTCATCACATATATTATTAACTTTTATTAATAAATCTCTCTATTTGTTTATATAATAATAACGTATATTCAATTTTGCCCTAATAAAAATAACGTATATTTGATTTTGCCCTAAAAACATAAAGAGCAAATGTCTCTATCTCGATGTCATTGGATTAGATCCTTATATACTTTCATTTGTATTAAATTTTTAGGATTTATGTTCTCATTGAGATTTGGTTCTTGTGTAAGCCGTCGTCTGCATGACCAATTTTTTAAGCAAATGAAAATATAAGAACTTCAAAAACAAAACAAAACAAAAAACTCGATTTTTTCGAATGAAGCTAAAAATTCCAATTCAAACAAAACTAAAAATATAAGGACCTAGTGTTCAAAAATGAAAGTATAGACAGACAACTCAAGAATAAATAAAAAGTAACAATAATAAAAATATTGTGACCCAAATACACGTCCTTTAAAATAAAATAAAATAAAAACAGGTGCAAAAAATCGAGCCATTTCCACGAAAATAACAGTCCCATAGATAAAAATCTCTGATTTCAATTAGCTTTGATCAATTTCTCCAAAGTTCAGATTAGAATCAGTTTGTACAACATCAAGTCATCAAGCAATAAAAGAGAATATAAAATATTCAAGAAAAGATAGTTAGGGACACAACAGATAGTTTTTTCCATGAACCACATCTCATTGCTTACATCTCCTCTACACTGACTAATTTCATATATAATACAAGCATGAACAAAATTTCAGATACTGTGTTACTATCCAGCAAAAGAGTAACTACGTCGATTTCTGAGTGAATCACAAGCTTCCTCACATGCTCATTGTAGTTGGATCTAACGAAATTCGTCATGGTATGCATAATCTTCCTCTTCATCCTCGTCAAATACTGCACTATAGAAAACATATGGGTTCTCGATCATCTCTGTCAAGGTCAGACGCCCATCTTTATCTGTATCAGCCTGCAGAATTGGTAATTCAAACTTCAATCTTATCCCAACTAATACTTAATAGTATGGAATAAATTCACACAGTATGATCCAATAGATATGTATTGGTTTATTAAAATCTTAATAAAAGGAGAACCTTTGCAGGTAAAAAAGTCAATCAGAAAGGGCGGGACTTGAGTTTGTTGTATAAAAGATATATGCAACAAAATTCAGATTTATTATTCAGCTGTGGACGTTAGCAGAGAATAACTTCAAAGCAAAAAAGGGGTTTTTAAATTACTTATCTTCTTGGGATAAAGATGAATTGGACGAAAAACAGAAGAATAAATGATGAAGGAAAAGAACCAAGGAGTAAAGAATCCTTGCAAGGTTCAGTACCCGACAAAAGGTACTAATATTTTAAACATGTAAAAAAAAAAAAAAAAAACAAAGAAGTAGACAGATGAGAGTATTAGAAGTAAGGGACTAATCAAAAGTATTAAAGAGCTATAAAAGACTTCTACATGTAATGAACAACAGCTTTAAACAAAAAATAACAAATAACTTGATCCAACAACTGATTTTCGCATAAGCATCAGATGATCAAACAACTGTAGATAATAAGTTAAACACTGAGCAAACCATAAAAGGAGACTTCCAAATGGCTGGATTAACGACTATATTGGGTTGTAATTATCCTCAAAGTCCTACTTTTAAGCCACAATGAATTCCAAAGTGTACATTGAGTCTATAATTGTTGGCATCGCCAAGAATCTATTATCTGTCAAGAAATAGCTTAATAGAGCTAAATTGATTTAGTATACATGAACTAATTTTCGCATGTCTGATCAGGCAGGGATAACCAGTGACTTAGGGAATGGTGATATTGGAGAGGAGGGACTGTGTTGGTAGTTGATACTGGGGGTTGACACTGATTGGTTGAAGGGGTTGGACATGATCTCTGTTGTCAATTTCAGTAAAAAGGTTAAGGGTATTTGGTACTCCAGTCTCCAGTAATAGATTAGGTCTAAACAAAGAACCAATATAGGTTTCACAGAAGCAACAATAACTTCATCTTGATCCTCTGTTATGGTGCTTAACATTTGAAAAGCAAATCCTAACTATTTCAATAGTTTCCGCCAACAACCCCATATAAAGGGGGAAAAAAACCATCTGGAAAGCAAGTCTGTAAGCAGGTTTTAGATAGCAAGACCACAAGGAGTCTGCTTAAACACATCCAAACTTTTTAATGGGCTTTCCATCTTTGTGGAAGCAATTCTAAGATAACCATAGACTTCAAAGAAGTTGATGGTTTAAATTGCACTTTTGTTTCAATAACTTCAGTTATAATAAATTACTAAGATTTATAAAAACTTGTTTTTCTATCAGGAAATTATGCTTACAGTAAATCTGGTATCCACTCTTTCCTCCTTACCACATCAACGTCAAAGAGAACCTACAGAAAAATCCCCATTGCTAGGATGGAATACTTTACAGATGCTTCCTTATAATTTTAATATTCTATATAATAAAAAAAGGGCTATACTAGAAAACTTTACTTAAAATATGGAAGGGGCCACCATAAAGTTGAGAACATTGGTGTTGAACTATGCCACTTTGAAGTAGCATAGTTCAAGAACCCATCGATTCTATCAAACCACAAGTTCTAGACTTTGTTTACCATTAAACCACCAAAACACACACAATCAGTAGTCGAAATAGCATCTGAAATGTCTTATCTCCCTATTGCCACCCATCATTGCAAAATCATATATCAACATTCAACTTCAAGATATGTATGTCTCTCTATTACCCTTTTCTCAATCATCAAAGTGTTGAGTAAGGTAAGTCATGATCATTATCAGCATGTAATTAGAATATAACTCCAGAAAACCATTCGACGTCAGGGTATAATTACCTGCTGCAAGATGTACTCTGTCTGCTGTTTAGCATAATAACTCTCTGATGGATGTATCTTTCCAATAACTGGAAGCAATTCTGGTTCTGATAAGTAACTGCAACATAATTAAACATGTAGGTTGTTACCCTAGTTATGAGAACATTTTTTTCCCTCAATCAATAACTCCACAGACTAATTCAAGAACAAACATCTAGTAGATTACCCATCTCCATCTTTGTCAAGCTGTTTAAATAATGGTTTTGCGGATGCCTCATCAGGCTCATGTGAAGAATTGTGGCCTCCTTCATCATAATTTCTTAGCAAGTCATAGAGCCCATGGAAAAACTCTTTGAAGCTAACCTTCCCATCTTTGTCAGTATCTCTTTCACTGCAGTTGAAAAATGACAGTTAAAGAACACAATTGAAAAGGAGGCGGAATTACTTAAATGACTATACCAACAAGAACATACACATATGGAAAATATCAAACTGATGCTTCACCATAAAACTGAAATCTATTTTATTATAATAAGATGAAAAAGTTTTTCCAAATTTACTGCATTGCAATGTAAATGGAAAGAATTAAAAGCTCATAAATTGATGCTGATTTCTAGAGATATACAGGGATATCACTTGCACTTCTACTTCCACAACTGAAACTCTATTATTCTCACTATTAACAAAAAAAATAAATGAAACTTCCAATATAAAAGGAAAATAGACATTATGGACAAATGCTCACGTGTCCTCCAATCTCATTCCATAGCAACTAATACCCATATTTAATAGTGATAGATCTGTGATTTATACTCTGTCTCTCATACATGCACAGACAAACCCAAGGTCAGACACCCAGACACAGGAAAAACATCTTGAAGTGCAACCTAAAGTTAAGTTTCACGGACCAGTCCCTATAGTGGATAACAAAGCACTAGTTCTTTATGTCAGCCTAATTATTATATGTAAGATTTCAGTTTTTCCGAAGTTATACTGCAGTATTATTCGTTGAAGATTGTACATCTGGCATCAACAGTACAGACATTAGTATCACAAATTCTTTATCAAGATTTATAAAAAAAAAAACAGAAGAAGAAGAAGAAGAAAAAGAAGAAGATTCTTACAATAAGCAGAATCCAGTCGAACATTATAGAATATATTATCAGTGATTATGTAACCTCCAGAGTGCTCACAAAATTAGCATTTAGAAAGCAATAAAGCATAGGTGTCATGGTCGTCTCCAAGACTTTGTGAAGAGCAAATCATCATAATTTTAAGTATTGGCTCACAAAGAAAACCCATATATGACTGTCAAATAGTGGAAAATCTGTGCTGAAAAAAAAAATCATTACATATTGAGGATGCCGGTTAAAATTTAAATATACTAATTTTCCTTAAACAGCTAATCCTAATCATTCTGATTCTCTTTTACCAACTCATTATGCAAAATCAGAATTGAAGACAATGTGTATCTTTCAAACTACAATTTAAGCCCATTGTATGAGGAATACCATGTGTATTAACTACTTGAACTTCATGTTTCAACTACCACTGATGACTTCAATTTAGTCAGGAAATGTCACTGTATAAATCAAAATACATATATCATGGTCCCTCCAAATAATCATAAAATGATTTAACTTTAAATGAGTACCTACATAACTTCTATTGAGAGAGGTTAAGAGATATAAAAGTACAGCTATAATGTTGAGCACATAGTAAAATATACACAATGCATGTCATGGAAAGAACTTTTTAAGACGTAGACTAAAAGATTTTTTGCAGCAACATCCGCAAATAAGTAGGATCGTATGTTTAGATTTTAGATACATGGAAATCATCATGAACAAGAGAACAGTGTCGCCCCAGGAAAATTTAGCAGAATCCATATATAATAAGGTTTAATATAAATATTAGACATAAAAGGGTCAATGATTCAGAACAGTTAGTTCCAAAATCCGATATACCACAGGGTAGGCATGGGTATGATATTTCAATTTTATGTTTTCCTTCTACTATTTAAATTTTGAAAGAAAGGGGATAGTGGGAGTCTTTGAGATGGTATAGAGGATTTCATCATATAGTTTGATCATGATCGCACCATTGTCAATATTGGAATTGAAACAGTAGTCAACATTTTCAAGGTTAGCTATCGAAAGCAAGTGACTTAATCAACATCCTGGGGATAAGCATATGACTCCTGACTGGTACATAAAAATCAGATTCTGTACACTGCCTTCACTATAACAAAATAAAGAACCCATGGACTACCCAGAGAGGGAGGGGGAGAGAGAGAGAGAGAGAGAGAGAGAGAGAGAGAGATTACGACTAATTCCATACAGATAAATAAATTATAGTTAACCTTATTTCTTCCTTGCACAACCATCGGAGCAATTTGGGGTTTTTGGTATCAGCTGGGTGCAGAAAACTGTATTAGAAAAGAAAATGTGTTACATTGACTAGCTGATGAAGAACACTAAATGGGTAGAAACCAAGCCCTGAAAAATATTGAACTCCTTCTGAAAGTTGGGCTCCCTAGCTGATAAGAAACTTACTCATTAAACTCTGTGATATTCAAAAGGCCATCTCCATCCATGTCGGAGGCATTAAAATGCTCCTCTTTCCACCAGCCCATATCATATCCCAATGAGTCATTATCTGGAGAAAAAAGGATCATCTAACACATTACTATGCAACTCTTATGTTTCTAAAATGACGGTGTTCAGATCAATTCTTGCCAAGATCTAATTCCACCAAAAGCTAACATGCACTGAATAACTTGCCTGCTGCTGGCTTTTTTACTAAATATCATACCATAATAGAACATCCTTTTTCATGAACATCACCACCAAGATTTGATGCAATAAGCATATAACATAAATGCTCAAACACTTAGTGCACATGATCTGACTTGACTAAGGCCTTTTAAGACAATTTAGACACTTCCTTTCCAACTATAAGAAAGCTTTACCTTTTAAGTTCTAGATCAACTTCAATAACTTTTTGAAAGATGAATAAGATTCGAACTACTAACAACCACCAAACAAGCAATACATAAGAACAAAAAATTAATCAAACAAATAACTTCTGCTTGTGTCAATCAGAGGAGTATCTTCTGCATTTGAAATCCAAGTTACTTTAGTATCAACATTCTAGCAAAATGAAAATGACAGATCCACAAGCGCTAAAATAATTCAAAGATCAGTTGACAACCAAACATAGGGTGTGAAATCCGTAACCATATTCGTTCAATCAAGAATCAAAACAATGAAAAATGCACCTGAAT
The DNA here is from genome assembly GCA_946896805.1 of Scutellaria galericulata. Lineage (NCBI taxonomy): Eukaryota > Viridiplantae > Streptophyta > Magnoliopsida > Lamiales > Lamiaceae > Scutellaria > Scutellaria galericulata. The sequence goes on along the minus strand of OX335791.1, from coordinate 15,933,517 downwards.
TCTTGACCCAGCTCGGTGGCTCATACTCTTCAAAAGACACAAACCCATCCTTATTTTTATCATGAACTTCCATCTCCCTCAAAGTCCTATGCAGCACCTCCTTCTGACTCTGCTGCCAGTTCCACTCGGTCAACTCGCTCTCACTCGCATACCCATCAGGCGGGGCCACATCAATCTTAGGAAACAGAAGCACCAGCCTGTTAGTCACATTGAACTTCTCCTCGTCGTTCAAATAATCCTCGGCGTTCATGAAATCCTCCCACTCGGGCTCGCGAGAATCGTGCGACACAGTCTGAGTCGACTCGGACTCGAACTCGGGGTGGTGGGTCTGTAAGTAGTGGTCCTCCCATTGCTTGTCCTCGCGCTTGCGCTCGATTTCGGCGACCAAAGGATCGAAGGCAGCGGCGCGGTCGGCGGCGCGAGTGAAGGTGAAGTTGGAGCGGAGTCTGAGGCGGCGGTGGCGGTTGTGGTGGGGCTTGTTGTTGGAGGAGCGGGAAATGAGGAGTAGGACGATCACAGCTACAGTGATGTAGATGATCAACGAAACTTTGCTCATCTCCTCGTCAAGCAATTGAATAGGCTTCAGAAATGCATGAATCCCACGAATCGATAACAAGGAGTGATTGTGAGTATATATATATATATATATATATATAAATGCGTGTATCTATAGAGAGAGAAGGTGGAGAGAGAGAGAGAGTGGCCGGAGGCGTGGAGGTGGGGTAGATCTGCTGTGGTTGGAAGCCACACTGGATTTTTCCCCTACACGCTTACTCATCCCAACTCTTTTTTTTTTTTTTTTTTTACACTATCAATTCGTTTGTATTTTATTTATAGCAACGTTTATATGTATAGGTAAATATTTTAATTGGTATTGTTAATTTTTGGTAGTAAATAAATAATATTAAATTTGTAATTTATATATACAATATTTATGAAATGAATTGTAATTAATTACTATACAAAAAAATACATATTTGTAAAATTAAAAAATGTAATATTTTTATCAATCAATATCAGTCCTAAAATTTTAATTTCTTTTTCCATTCTTATAATATCTCCCTCTCTTTAACTGGCTGTCATATGTTAATAACTCCCTTGAAGCCAAACTTTAGTAGGATAATAGTAGTAGTATGTAAATATAGATTTAGACATAATCATAGAAATATTTATATATCTTTATATATTCAATATGTGTGTATATAATACTATATATACAACAAATTGTTTGATGCTTCATTGCACTTTGGTAAATATTTGAATTAGTATTGAACTCTTTTTATCAATATTATCTTGAAGCATGCTTACAAGATAGATTTTTGGTTAGCTACACACTCCACTCATTGCTAAACATACATTAAAAAATAAATATTTATTAAAAAACATAATATTTTTACTATTTACTATTTATTTAATTTTATGTTGTATAATTGACAGGGTAAAATGATAATGTTGTGGGGTTTGTTTATAAATTTGATAGTATTGAATTATTTTAAGGTGAGAGTGTTTAGTAATTGAAGTATATTTAGTAATGGATGAGGTGTGTATAGTCGCATTATTTTGATCAAGTGTACTATCTTCTAATATTTGGTCAAATATAATATCTTTTAATAATACCGGACAAAAATGATGAAGAAAATGGCTTATGTTGAGATGTTACATGAATTCAAGGATGTGTTTGTTTGGTCATACAAAGAGGTGTTGGATTGGATTCGAAAACAGTTGCTTATCATTTATCAATAAAGAAATGAGCTAATTGTGTCAAGCAAACTCAACTTGGATTTCGACCTAAGTCGACCATATTAATTGAAGTTGAAGTAGACAAGCTCATTAAAGTTGAATTCATTCGAGAAATTAAGAATCTTGAATAATGAGTTGAATTCATACGAGAAATTAAGAATCTTGAATCGGGCGCAGATAAAGTGCAATAGGGGGATGTTCCCTTAGATCTTAAGAATTTTTTCAGTTTGTCCTATAATAATTAAATATCGTCGCCCCTCTAAAGTTCAAATGAGAATTTATATTTTCACCTTATTTCTTTTCTTATTATTTATATTTCCCATGACAATATATATATATATATATATATATATATATATATAAAAGATATATAATCATATACATATATATTATATAATTGCAATTTCAATATATTTAATCTTTTCATATATATGTTCCTTCCCCATCTCCAAACACTAAATTCTGGTTGTCACTGTGTAGAATTGTTATACATCATTGTTTTTTGTGAGGAACAAAAAGGACAAATTCATGTTGAGGAAAATATGCATTATACCATAAAAAATATAATTCAATACATTTTATACCATCAAATTTAGTTGTAGGACACTTTCTACCACAAAATATAATAGTTGGTCACTTTCTACCACATTTTTGGTCCAAGTCAAATAGGGGTGAGATTTGAAATGACAAGTGTTATTTTTTTATTATTGTGTTGATTTGATTTGTCCATGCAAGTAATAATTTGTGGACATGCAAAATTTTTGTTCGAAAATTAATTTTTTTGTGGACATGCAAATTAATTTGTACACCAAATTTTTTATATTTTTGTTCGAAAATGTTACAGTGAGTTCGCCCATAATTTTTTGTTTTTTTTATCAGTATTTAATGTGAATTATTGTGAATTCACATGTAATTTTCTTGTTTATGCAATCAACACACATAATTTCAGTACGAAATTATCATACAACATTTTGAGGAACAAATTCTCTCTAAACATTTTTATAGTTATTTCCTAATCCTCCGTTTAATAATTGTAATAATTTTAATAATCTCCGTTTAATAATCCCCATTTAATAATTAAAACAACATAATTTAATAATCCACGGTTAATCCCCTTTTAATATTTTTATTAATCCCCTTTAATAATTAAAACTACATAGTTTTATTAATCCCTTTTAATAATTAAAACAATATAATTTAATAATCCTCATTTAATAATTTTAATAATCCCCTTTAATAATTTATTTATTATGTTAATAAGGAAAAACTATTTATTTATTTATTGGGTTAACTTATTTTGTTATAGGGTTAATTTTATTTATTATAAGATTAATTAATTTATTTTGTTAAGGAAAATCCACTATTAATTATTTATCTTGTTAATCCAAGTTTATAAGGAAAAATAATCCACGTTTATAACCTCAGGTTCTCTCCCTCTATATCTATACATCTATCTCTCTCCTCATACATAAAACAACATGAAACTAATAATCCACGTTTATTATTAAATAATCCACGTTTATTATAAATTAGTTAAAATCCACGTTTATAATTCAAAAAATAATCCACGTTTATAATCCATTAGTTTATAAAATATTAGTTAATTATAAACGTGGATTATTTTAATAATTAGAACAACATAATTTAATAATCCCCGTTTAATCCCCTTTCATAAATTTAATAATCCCCCTTTAATAATTAAAATAATATAATTTAAAAAATTTCGTTTAATAATCACCGTTTAATAATCCCCGTTTAATAATTTTAATAATCCCCCTTTAATAATTTATTTATTATGTTAATAAGGAAAATTTATTTATTTATTTATTGGGTTAATTTATTTTGTTATAGGGTTAATTTATTTATTTTGTTAATAAGAAAAATCCACTATTAATTATTTATTTTGTTAATCTACGTTTATAAAGAAAAATAACCCGTCGCGCGCGCCCCCGACACCCGTCGCGCACGCGCGCCCCCCGTCACCCGTTGCGCGTGATTTTTCGAAAAATCAAGTTTAACACTATAATTATAGGGTTAAACGTGATTTTTCAAGTAATTCACGTTTAACACTATAATTATAGTGTTAAACGTGATTTTACAAATTCACGTGTAAGGCTCGGGCGCGCGAGCGCCCCCGTCACCCGTCACCCATCACCCGTCGCGCGCACGCGTGCCCCCGTCACCCGTCACGCGCGCGCGCCCCGTCACCCGTCGCGCGCGATTTTTTCGAAAAATCAAGTTTAACACTATAATTATAGGGTTAAACGTGATTTTTCAAGTAATTCACGTTTAACCCTATAATTATAGTGTTAAATGTGATTTTACAAATTCACGTGTAAGGCTCGGGTGCGCGAGCACCCCCGTCACCCGTCGCGCGTGCTCCCCGTCACCCGGCGCGCGCGCGTCACCCGTCACCCGTCGCGTGTGATTTTTCAAAAAATCAAGTTTAACACTACAATAAATAAATAAATTTTCTATGGACATATTTTGTTTCGAAATTTAGGGTTAATAATTTTAATAATCGCTTTAATAATCCACGTTTAATAATTAAAACAACATAATTTAATAATCCCCGTTTAATCCTCGTTTACTAATTTTAAAACCCCCTTTAATAATTTTAATAATCCCCGTTTAATAATTAAAATAACATATGTTAATAATCTCCGTTTAATAATTATAATAATCCCCCTTTAATATTCCTTGTTTAATAATTAAAACAACATAATTTCCTAATCCCCGTTTAATAATTTTAATAATCTCCATTTAATAATTAAAATAACGTAATTTAATAATCCACGTTTAATCACCATTTACTAATTTTAATAATCTCCCTTTAATAATTTTAATAATCCCCATTTAATAATTAAAACAACATAATTTAATAATCCCCATTTAATCCTCGCTTACTAATTTTAATAATCTCCCTTATATAATTTTAATAATCCCCATTTAATAATTAAAGCAACATATGTTAATAATCCCTGTTTAATAATTATAATAATCCACCTTTAATAATCCTCATTTAATAATTAAAACAACATAATCCCCCTTTAATAATTTTAATCATCCTCGTTTAATAAACGTGGTGTTAAACGTGATTTTTCCCGTAGGCGCGGTGCGCGCGCCTGACAGGTGACGGGGACCGGTGCGTGCGCGGTGTCTGACGGGGGCGGGCCGCACGCATGCCTAAACGTTTAAAATTTTATTTTCTTATTAATTATCATTAATATTTTTTAATATTTTTTCATTTTTATTAATTTACAATTAATATTTAATAAAAAAGGAAAACTTTTTTATTAATTATCATGATAATATTCATTACATTTTTTTTCTTTTTTATTAATTAACATTAATAATTTTTTTATTTTAATACGATTAAAATTTTCCTTTTTTAAATATTATCATTAATATGTTTTAACTTTTTTTTTTATTAATTACCATTAATATATAATAAAAAAGATTTTTTTTTTATTAATTATCATGAATATATTTATTATAGGGTTAGACGTGAATTATGGATAAGGATGAAAATATCCTTATTGCATGTCGTTTCGCAACCCTGATATTACGGATAAATCGATGAATAGATCGATATGGCATAAAATTTAAAAAGATTTAGCAAAAATTTATTAAAAAATTTGGGATATAACCATGTCCATGTCCCAACCTTCAAAATATGGATATCCTCATATATTGAGGATATATCGCACGAATATGAAGATATTTTCATCCTTGATTATGGACATAATCCACGTTTAACCCTTTTTTTTTTGAATTACCCTTTTTTTTTTTTCCAATTATAGGGTTAAACGTGGATTATGTCCATTATCATAATCCACGTTTATCCCTATAATTTAACTCAATCATCGATATCGAAATCGATATTTACCGATATTTCCTCGATATTTACGATATTTCCCTAATATTTCACCAATTTTTCTATAATTTATCTCATGAAACCTTCAATATCGAAATCGATACTGATATATATATATATATATATATATATATATATATATATAGACCCTTAGGTTATAAACGTGGATTATTTTTCCTTATAAATGTGGATTAACAAAATAAATAATTAATAGTGGATTTTCTTTATTAACAAAATAAATAAATTAATCTTATAATAAATAAAATTAACCCTATAAAAAATAAATTAACCAAATAAATAAATTTTTCTTATTAACATAATAAATAAATTATTAATGGAGGATTATTAAACAGTGATTATTAAATGGAAATTATTAAATTATATTGTTTTAATTATTAAAGGGAATTATTAAAGGGGGATTATTAAATTTATTAAACGGGGATGATTAAAATTATTAAAGGGGATTATTAAAATTAATAAACGGGGATTACACGTGGATTATTAAATTACGTTGTTTTAATTATTAAACGGGGATTATTAAAAATGTTAACCAGGGATTACGAAATTATGTTGTTTTATTTATTAAATGAGGATTATTAAAGGTGGATTATTATAATTATTAAACGGGGATTATTAACATATGTTGCTTTAATTATTAAATGGGGATTATTAAAATTATATAAGGGAGATTATTAAAATTGTAAACGAGGATTAAATGGGGATTATTAAATTATGTTGTTTTAATTATTAAACGGGGATTATTAAAATTATTAAAGGGAGATTATTAAAATTAGTAAATGGTGATTAAACGTGGATTATTAAATTACATTATTTTAATTATTAAATGGAGATTATTAAAATTATTAAACGGGGATTAGGAAATTATGTTGTTTTAATTATTAACGGGGAATATTAAAGGGGGATTATTATAATTATTAAACGGGGATTATTATAATTATTAAATGGGGATTATTAAAGCGATTATTAAAATTATTAACCCTAAATTTCGAAACAAAGTATGTCCATAGAAAATTTATTTATTTATTGTAGTGTTAAACTTGATTTTTCGAAAAATCGCATGCGACGGGTGACGGGGGCACGCATGCGCGACTGGTGACGGGTGACGCGCGCACGCCAGGTGACGGGACGCGCACGCGCGACGGGTGATGGGGCGCTCGCGCGCCCGAGCCTTACACGTGAATGTGTAAAATCACGTTTAACACTATAATTATATGGTTAAACGTGAATTATTTGAAAAATCACGTTTAACCCTATAATTATAGTGTTGAACTTGATTTTTCGAAAAATCGCGCGTGACGGGTGACGTGGGCGCTGCGCACATGCGCGACGGGTGACGCGCGCGCGCCGGGTGACGGGGGCGCGCATGCGCGACGGGTGACGGGTGACGGGGGCGCTCGCGCGCCCGAGCCTTACACGTGAATTTGTAAAATCACGTTTAACACTATAATTATAGGGTTAAACGTGAATTACTTGAAAAATCACGTTTAACCCTATAATTATAGTGTTAAACTTGATTTTTCGAAAAATCGCGCGCGACGGGTGACGGGGGCGCTGCGCGCACGCACGACGGGTGTCGGGGGCGCGTGCGCGACGGGTGACTGGGGCACGTGCGCGCGCGACGGGTGACTGGGGCGCGCGCGACGGGTTATTTTTCTTTATAAACGCAGATTAACAAAATAAATAATTAATAGTGGATTTTTATAATTAACAAAATAAATAAATTAACCCAATAAATAAATAAATAAATTTTCCTTATTAACATAATGAATAAATTATTAAAGGGGGATTATTAAAATTATTAAAGGGGGATTATTAAAATTATTAAACGGGATTATTAAACGAAAATTATTAAATTATATTATTTTAATTATTAAAGGGGGATTATTAAAATTATGAAAGGGGATTAAACGGGGGTTATTAAATTATGTTGTTCTAATTATTAAATGGAGATTATTAAACGAGGATTAAACGAGAATTATTAAATGGAGATTATTAAACGAGGATTAAACGAGAATTATTAAATTATGTTGTTTTAATTATTAAATATTAAACGAGGATTATTAAATAGGGATTAAACGTGGAATATGAGGTGAATTTTTTTGTTGTCAAGAAGGTGAAAATGGAGGAAAAAATGGGATGTAATTCGAATGAAGAAGGGTTTGGGTTTGGGGGTTGGGGTGGAGGTGAGAGAAATCACTTTTTTGACCAAGATTCCTTTTGACCAAGGTTGTTATTGGGTAATAATTGTGCTCATCAAAGTCAATCAAAAAATGTGGTATTTTTGGACATGGTTTTCAATTTTATGGTAGAAAATATCCCACTTTTATATTTTATGGTAAAAAAATGTCAAACTCTTATTTTTTGTGGTATTTTTGGTTATAATTTATATTTTTTGTGGTAAATTGGGTTGGGGACCCAATTCATGTTTGTATCGACTTCACTAACTTGAATGTAGAAGGTCTAACAATTTATTTTTCATCATCAATCACCGTGTTTATCATCTACACCACCATGGGGCAATATTGTTTGTCATTCATGGATAAATCATTTGGATACAATTAAATAAACATGTCTTTAAATGATGATGAACTGATGTCCCAAACACAATGATATATATTGTTATAAGGTGATGCTTATAAATTGAAAAATATCGCGCTACATATTGAAGAGCAATGCAAATGATATTTTGATTACAGGAACATTGGTCATTGAGTACTGCATTAATGATCTGGTCATAAAGTTTAGAAAACAAGAAGATTATTTAATTTAATATAGATTCTATCAACGAGGTTAATATCAAAATCCAACATATATTTTAGTAATTTTTTTTTCTAAGTGATGCCTAAATAAGAGAAAATTTTCGATTGTCACCCATACTTCACAAAATTTTCAAATTGCCCCCTGACCTCGACTTTTGGCACATTTTCTGGAAAACTAAAAAAATACAATCAACCTCTAAATATCAGCTATAATGCATGAGTTATACGCCGAATTGTCCTTCTTTTGAAGCCATATATAACCTTAAATCAATTTCAAAATTCTCATTTTATTCTATTCAAACACGAATGGAACAAAATCGTTCAATTCAAGCTTGAAATTCATAAAGTATGAGTATCAACCAATTTGTATTTTTTAAATGGCAAACACTTTTGTGCACAAAGTGCACAGATCCAAATCTGTGCACAACAATACTGTTATATTATATGAAGTAATACTGTTATATTATATGAGTGATACTGTTTTATATGAAGTGATACTGTTATATTATATGAGTGATACTGTTATATTATATGAATGATACTGTTATATTAATATAACAGTATCACTCATATAATATAACAGTATCGTTGCACCCTGTGCACAGGAGTGTCACTCTTTTTAAAATTTTTTGGTTTGGACACTAATACAAACATGTATTTTGGTATTATCCGTTATTATTGTTAAAATATGTGAGGGGGCGCACACTAGTTGTAAGTTGTAACGAACAATACAATACTTTCCAAAGTCCACATCAGATTTAACCAATACCAAAACACACACCCTTTTTTGGCGGAGCTTTCAATCTCCTCTTACTCACAATTCTACTCACAACTCTCCTTGTTTTCATCGACACCCCCTTTCTTCTAATCCTCCATACACACTCCCTCTCTTCTCACATACAACAAAGCCCAGCTCTGATCGACGTTGCAATTCCACACACATTTCTTAGGTATTTCTTCTGTTAGCAGATCTAATGCGTGTGTGTGTGTGATTACCAGAAAATTGTTACGCGGCTCTTGATTCATCGCCGCATTGTTGTCGTTCTCGTTTCTGTGATGAGTTCCTGACAATGGCAACGTATTTTTACTTCTGCTTTGTTTTTTCAGGCTGGTAGAATTGATCTGAAAATGGACTCTGCCACCATCACCTTTTGCAGCAACTCCATTCGCTCACCTCCCGTGAGTAAATCCATTCGTTTCTCTGTATTCCCCCTTTTCTTATATCGAATAGAGTTTAATCTTTTTTGTTTTTGAAAGATTTCGTTGTTTAATTTCACTGCGAATTATGCCTTTGGGTCTATCATGCACATATGAAGGAATGCATCCGCTGTCGATTCTATTTTCTAGGGGCTTTTTTTCTAGGATTATTTGAAGGTGCTTTTAATCATCTTCTTACCAGTTATCAGGTTTTCTTAAGTGTTTAAACCTCTTAAACTTCGTAATTGGATTAATATGTAACTGCAGATATCGCATCATGAATACTTCACCCAGAGTTTTAGGACCTTTGTCTATGTAGCTGCTGTAGTGCTACACACAAGGAGAGCAGTGCACTTTCTGCCCTTGGTGCTTCTATTTTTTTTTATTATTATTATTTTTAATTTTAACACACTTGTGGGCACTGTGGTTCTTATATGCCTAGCTAAAATTTATTCATCAACTCTACCACATAAATTTGCCGCCAAGCTACTCGAAAATGTTCCCTATAGACTTATAGTAGGTCTTTGCTAGAACTCGATCTGACTAGGTAACGTAGATTGAACTTCACTTGATATATGTGACTGTAATCTGAGACGCACCATGCCTTTATGCTTGTTCTTTTAAAATTATGCATGTGGTCTTTGTTAATGTGCATTTTGGGAATTCTCTCTTTCCCTTTGTTTAGTATGCCACAGTTATGATATAAGAGAATCTTGTCCTTCAATCAAATTCGTGCACGGCAGCCTTATTATTTTCATCTTTGTATGTTCCTTCAAATAACCTTGGCCTTGGAACTCAACTTTTGTTTATTTTCTGTGGAAGGGGTTATTCATGGGGAGGAGGACAACAGGAATGAGGAGCTCACAGTGCAGCTTTATGGCAGGAATTAGTCTTAATTTCCCTCAACAAAAGGTTCAGGCTTCGCGAGTTGGTCATAAACCTGGAAAACGTGGGGCAGCTCTTACTGTTACATGCCGCGATGACAAAATTCTGATAGCTAACAGAGGAGAGATTGCTGTTCGTGTTATTCGGACTGCCCATGAGATGGGGATACCTTGTGTTGCTGTTTACTCAACAATAGATAAAGATGCTCTTCATGTCAAACTGGCTGATGAATCTGTTTGCATCGGAGAAGCACCAAGCAGTCAATCGTAAGCTAGCATGAATTTTTCTTATATCATTAAATCTTTCATGCTTTTCCCTCAATTAGTAAAATCATTATTTCATATTGGCTTGATAATGCGCTCAACTTAGCTATTATTATTTTGGATTAGAAACAAATAATTTTATTGATTAAAATTATTATTAAGCCTAGCTATTATCTTAACTTGAAGAACTTGAAGAGCCACTCAAAAGACTGAATTATGTTGAATCAATCTGAGAATTTCTTATATATCTTTTGGATTCATCATCTTTTGTTTTCAATTCCAATCAAAACATTTTTATAAGCACCAGACTCTATAACTTTGTGAATTTATGAGAAATTTAGGGAGCTTTGGTAGGAAATTCAGTTAGAAGGGCATGTTCAGTAAGATTTTGAGTTTTTGTTTTGGTGTCTGTGGTGGTAATATGTGACTATCTTATAGTTCTGATTGATTTCTTATCTTCTGCTTATATTATATGCATGCACCTTTGAACATCATTTAATGTGCTCCTCATCTTGATAACAATCAAGTGCCACCTTGTCTATGAGAAGCAAGGCCTTGCTAAAGAGAAACACTGAAATTATCTTGAGTAGAACAAGGGAAATGCAAACGTGTTTTTCTGCTGCTCTTCTTCCCTCTCAGAATACTCTCTATTCTCTGTACCCATGTATCCTTTATGTAGTCTAAGGCACATCAAATTGTAATAGTAAGCAGAATAAATGGAGTGGGCATAGAATTATATTGTGTTGCTGTGCTGATTACAACATGAATCGGTGTGCCTGATTTACTACCATTTGATATAAAAGAGAACAATTAGAGTCATGTCATATTTCTTCTTGATTACAATCTCATTGGGGACATATCTCTCTTTTCTTTGAGTTTTCTTACAGTTACTTGGTGATTCCGAACGTCTTATCTGCTGCCATCAGCCGAGGATGTACTATGCTGCATCCTGGATATGGTTTCCTTTCTGAGAATGCTGTTTTTGTCGAGATGTGCAGAGAGCACGGAATAAACTTTATTGGACCAAATGTAAGTTATCTAAATTGAAGTACTTATACCAACTAAAATTTATGCACTGCGTCCTTAAGTTTAGAACATTTGCTCTGCCAGCTTTGGTGTTTGAGCACATATTTAATAGAGATTCTAGGCACAGACCAACTTTGCTGAAGTTGGGCTCTTGAACTTCTTTATTATTCTGTAAGCTATGTTAGATGGTCTTTTTGGGGTTCAAACAATTGTAGTTTTAATGGGAGTGGTCTGGTTCGGTTGAGTATTGCTGTGACAAAATGAAGCTAGGACGTCTAAATATGTCAAACAAATAAGTGACTCTTTATGGTGGGAACGTTAGTAAATGAATGAGATGGTACTATTTACTATACGGGTTCCAATTTGAGGTCTGGCCTTCTGGCCACTGTCCACCATGTTTAATGTTATTACGTTGCACTGGAAAAGATCCTGCATTCGCTGAATTTCTTTTAGCTTTTTTTTCTTTAAAGGCTTCAGATGATGTAGTAATGTGTTACCTGGGCCATCTTGGCGTCAATGAAGCCGTCTGACGCCTTATGTGATTAGGTTCATATATATACAATTTAGTATTTTATTTTATTTTGGGTGGGGGAGGCTAGTCAGAGGATATGGGAGCTCACTGTGGCAAATTGGAGATACTGGTAAGTTGTTTTGGATTGACTCTTTAATCTGGCATGAGGATGTGGGTAGTGAAGTAGCTGATGTTTGGATCATTCTTTTAGGAGGTCATGACTGCCTCCATCTATTTTTTGGTTCTTACAGGGAGCCAAGCTCCTTGAGACCGTGGGAAGGGTATAATGTTTTAGATGGATGCATGCACTCTCCAGCGCCTCCTAAAAGTTTCCGGGTCAAACCACCACTCCCAACTGAAACATTGTAGCATTATTTTTTGCTCACTTTATTGTTTCCATCCAAATGAAAATGGCTGTTAATATATTTTGGATCTCTCAATGTTGTTTCATCATTACTTGAGCATAAATGGAGATGACTTTGAAATTTTGTAATTTGCAGCCTGATAGCATTAGGGTCATGGGTGACAAGTCAACTGCTAGGGAAACAATGAAGAATGCTGGAGTTCCAACTGTCCCTGGAAGTGATGGATTGTTACAGGTATTGCCTTCTATAAGAATATTACCACTTCAAACTTTTTCCTGGTATAGCCAGTATCAATATTTCCTTTTGTGAATAGAGCTCTCCCTCTCTCTATCTATCTATCTAAAATATTTTTGTCATTGCAGAGTACTGAAGAGGCAGTGAGACTTGCAGATAAGATTGGTTTTCCTGTCATGATCAAGGCAAGTTTAGCTCATATATTGTATCTTTAATTATTCCACTGAGATTACAATATATATCTTTGTAAAAATGCTTTTAATGTGGTAGAATGGAAGAAAGAGCTTTAGGCATTTCTTATGTTGGAAGCATTGTGGCTTGTGTTGTGTGAGTTAAGGATGACATACTGTCTATCGCATTCACTGATTGAAATGTTTGTTTACTTAGCAACATTGATTTCATGGTTTCAGCAATGTTGTAAAAGTCGGTCTATGCCAACACCTAGGTGCTAGCTGCCCCTAGGCCGGAGCGAAAATTCCTTGTATTTTGTATTCCAAATTTCAATTTCTTTTATTCATTTTTCCTTGCAAAAAAAAAAAAAATCGTTTTATCTCCTGTGCGGCTAAAATTGAAGCTAGGGGATTCTGAGTGCCCGCTGCACAAATCATTTTATTTTTTTACAATTATTTTTAACATCTGGTTTTGGCCTCAAATGGTGTTGTTTTTGCCTAAAGTTTTACAATACTCTAAATCCTATCCCTTCTGTCTTCCAACTCTGCTATCTACCTCTCTACTACCAACCATCATTTTATGTGTATCCGTGCGATAAATCTTTTCGCAAGCTTTGCTTAGTTAGTTGGGTATATGTTTTCTGGGAAAAGTAAGCAGACAAATGCCATATCATAATCATGTTAAGTGAGTAGTGAGATTTGATATCCTGTATAACCACTTAATAAATTCTTTTATACAAGTCCTCAGGTATCCCTTCCTATCTCATTGCCGATTGATTTACAAATACTATTTAAACTCTAAAAAAATGTTTCAAAGTTTATTATGCTTAGTAATTTCCTAAATGCAATTACATATAAACAAGTTATCCATACTACATTGATTTTGCTATTGGGAACTCCATAGTTGCATTTGATAATATCTGCTTCATCCTTTTGCAGGCAACAGCTGGTGGAGGAGGACGTGGAATGCGCCTTGCTAAAGAACCTGATGAGTTTGTGAAGTTGTTACAGGTATTTCACTTTTCCCTGGTTCCTTAAAGTAATTTATATTATAATCTTGGGAGATGATGTTCTTCTAATCCTCTCTTAAGAGTTGTAATTGAATAAAGATTATATAGAGATCCTCTTAAGATTGACATTCTTTAATATCTGAGGATGCCATGGGTCCATGAATATCCGTTCAACATGAGTTCTCTTGCTCATACCAGTCATACTTGGTGTTCTGATATGTTTGAAGTGAATTTATTTGGCATATGATTCTAATTGAAGCATTTTTTTTTCCTTTCATCTGTTTGCTATTTAGAGTCGCTTGGTCATTGAAGAAAATATTTCTTCCATTAGTATTGTGCTTGGTTGCTCTACTATTTCTCCAATCATAAAGTTCAACATCTACATGTGCCTGAAAGTCATGCGTGTGTGTAACATTCAGTGATTTATATATATATATATATATATATATATATTATATGTTAATTCTATCAAGAATATATTGTAAATATACTGTAAATACATATATATATATATATTTATGTATATTGTTAATTCTTTCAAGAATTTTATTCTTACTATGTGTATTGATTAGTAATAAGTTTTATTCTTTCTAATGGGATATAGCAAGCTAAGAGTGAAGCTGCAGCTGCATTTGGTAATGATGGTGTTTACCTGGAGAAGTATATCCAGAATCCAAGGCATATTGAATTTCAGGTAGTAACTTTTTCTGCAAATGGTAGAGGGATTTCTTGTTTGAATTAGATTCGAACTTACTTTTGTTGGTCTATCCTTTATAATGTGTTTTGTGAGTGATTGTTGAAGTGTCACCATTCTCTCTATTTTGTTTCTTCTTGGTTGGGTCGTAATTTATTTATTCTCATCTTAAACAACGACCCCAACCGGTCGTTATTGATATTAGTGAATCTTCATGTTGCTAACTTTCATCCTAATTTTGACTTTTCATGAATATTTTTAAAAACTTAAAGGGTGATTCTAAACACACCCCACAACTTATTAAATTGTTGACATAACTGTGGTTTACTTATATTATGAGCTATATTAGTTCTCAATTTGTTGACTCGGACACCTGCACGAAATGCCTTTTAACAGGTTTTAGCTGACAAATTCGGTAATGTCGTGCACTTTGGGGAGCGTGACTGCAGTATCCAGGTAGACATCACAAATACAGTTGCAATCAATTCCCATTTGGGATACTTTGTTTCTTGATAGAATCTTTAGTGATAGATACTGATTCAATGAAACATGTTGTTGCAGAGAAGAAACCAGAAGTTGCTAGAAGAAGCTCCTTCTCCTGCATTAACAGCTGAGTTGCGGAAAGCCATGGGTGATGCAGCTGTAGCAGCAGCAGCATCAATAGGATATATAGGTGTTGGTACAGTTGAGTTCCTTTTGGATGAAAGAGGGTCCTTTTACTTTATGGAGATGAACACTAGGATCCAGGTGAAAATCTCAGACAATCTATCATACCAAATTACTTACCACAGTATTCTTCCTTGATATGTAACTTTACTTTATTGGGCTGTTTGATAGGTGGAGCATCCCGTTACAGAAATGATATCCTCGGTCGACCTAATTGAGGAACAGATTCGTGTGGCTAGAGGAGAGAAACTTCGTTACACACAGGTATGCTGATCATGGTCTTCAAAAACTCTAAAACCAAACTGCAATTTCTAATTGATATGAATAATGTCTTTTGTATAGGATGATATTGTGCTCAGAGGACATTCAATTGAATGCCGTATTAATGCAGAAGATGCTTTCAAAAACTTCAGACCTGGGCCAGGTATGTTTGATTAGTATGCATACTGCCATGATTGTAGATTTCTTTTCTGGAAAGCTTTTTTTCTTAGTTTCCACAGCATGATTGAATCAATTTGTTTTAAATTTCTTATTTAAAATTCCCAAAATGGTATATTTTTCAACAAAAGATGATAGAAAATCATAAAAAAAAAAAATTAAGGGTAAAAAACAATTTTCCATCCGAACTATATGTGATTTGACATATTTTTATATAAATTTTAAATCGTTCAACTTTACTATATGAACTTTCTATTTGATGCATTTTACCATATCGGAAAATCCTAGTCGTACACGTGTCAGAAATCAATGTCTAGGATTTGTTGGATATGGTAAAGTGCATCAAATTTAAATTCATCCATAAAAGTGAAACGATTCAAAGGTTATACAAAAAGTGTCAAAACACGTATAGTTCAGACGAGAAAATGTATCAACCCATTTAAAAACCTATTCATAAATTCATCTTCTGAGCTAGGTTACATTACTTATATGGTGGTTATGTCTTACACTCATTTGCCTTTTGTGTTTAACAGGAAGAATCACAGCATACCTGCCATCTGGAGGTCCATTTGTGCGAATGGATAGCCATGTTTATCCAGACTATGTAGTTCCACCTAGCTATGACTCGCTGCTTGGAAAGGTTAACCAATTTTTTTTGCCTTTCAGTTTGACAACACTCTAGTGTTCCCATTAAATATTTAGACATGGGAGTTTGGTGAAGAAAGTGCAAATAAACCTTTTTACTTGTTTGTTTTTCAAGGAAATATGGTGAAAATAATTATATAACAATATTTTGATTGATATTTACTCTTCTATACATGATTTATATTTCAAAATTTCAACACTCATTCTTAAAGAAATACAACAGAACACATCATTTAATTCCTGGCTCCACATGATGCATTAAAGTATAGCCAATTAAAGCTAAACATACTGATATTTGCTACTGATGTGAAAAATATATAGATTATAAAATAATATACAGATGATAGTACTTCCTAAGTTTCCTTTTTTTTTGGGAGGGGGGGGGGGGAATCATGTTTGTGCATTTATTCATCAGATCATTCGTTCAATAAGGGTCCATTTGGATAGTTGGATTTGAGGGGAGATTTGAAATCCATGGTAGCAAATCCATCTGTGGTATTTGGATAGATGTGGATTCGAAATCCATCACTTTTATTTTGAACTAATTTTGGAGTCATTTTGGTGGATTTGAAATCCATTCATTTGAAATCCGGAATTTCAAATCACTCTATCCAAATGGAGCCTAAATTTAAACTGCTGAACTGTATGAAGCAACTTCGTCTTAGAGAATCAATGTGTGCATGATTTGATTCACATACTCTTGTTAATATTCTTTATAGACGACTAATCATCATGAAATACTAGATTAATTGTACAATTTCAGTGTTGTAACTTATGCATTAGCTTAATACTATGTTTGAGTATTCTTGTATAGCCTCGTTGTCTTTAATCAATTGAAAAAATTAGCTTCTAGAAGTCCTAATATATATTGAAAATTTGCAATTTAGCTTATTGTTTGGGCTCCAACAAGAGAAAGGGCAATCCAACGCATGAAGAGGGCTCTTAATGATACCATCATTACAGGTAAAAAACTTGAGACTTTCGTTTTTGAAAACAAGGTTGATCTTCACATGCTCTCATAGTTTCTCTCTTTGTGCTTTGCATTATTAATTCAACTTTGTGAAAATATCCTTTGTCTGCTCAAACAATTTGTTATAATCTGTCGAATTTCTATTCATCATTCATCTTCTCTTCAGTTGCTATGTCTAAAGCGAAGGGAGAATTACTTGAAACCTAACTCTTAAATGTGACACCCTGTATTTGTTCATGATCAAATTGTCCAATACGCTCTATTTGTCCATGTTTTTTTGTCTCATGACAGTTTTTACTATGGGGTTTCCCACTATCTTTTACCTAAACATCCTTAATCTTCATGTTCGTTTGCCATTAGATCTACACATGGTATAATTTGATATAATTTCTTTGATGGTTTTATCTGTACTAAAATATCTTTAATGTGTTCAGGAGTTCCAACAACAATTGAATACCATAAACTTATCCTGGAAGTTGAGGTAGATTTCACAACTTATTTAAATTGGTACTCATTTGTGAGAAGTGTTTAACGAGTGGCCTTCATGAACTTCAAACTTGACCTCTGCCTTCATTGTGCCATAGGACTTCAAAAATGGAAAGGTGGATACGGCTTTCATCCCAAAACACGAACATGAGCTTGCTGAGGTAATAAAATCGATTGACTATGAAATGGCATCATTCTTCTCAAATTTCCATTTCCACCTTACATACATTCGATATCATATAAAACTGTCATCCTCATCCCTACATCAAGTGTAAGTTTTCTAGGCGCTTGTTGACTTCATGTGTTAATGATTGCAGCCCATAACAGCTCAGAAAGAACTGGTTAATACTTCTGCTTGAGGTAGGCTACTGACATGGTCACTGAAGGCAAAGATTATCTGAGTTTTCAAACTGGATATATCAGTCCCCAACAAGATGTTGCTTCTTAGATAGATGTGCACATTTTTTGATCTTATGCATTCAACTATGTGAACTCATTAGTTCTTTTTCTTTCCTTTTTTTCTTTTTCTATACTTGTCAAATGAGCTTTAACATGTGAGTGATGTGAATTCATCACCTGTGTCTCAAACTTTCTTGGTATAAAATCATTATCAGTTCTAAGATTTGCAATCTCTCTCTCTCTCTCTCTGAGCTGGAGTTGGTATAATTTCTTATGTGAGCTGGAGTTGTTGATGCATCATGCATGGACATGAAAAAGAAGTGAAATATAATATATTATAATTGTGGAAAAGTTTAAAGGATAATGCAATATTTATAATACGCGCTTGTGATTGTTGACTATCACTGTCTAATTAAATTAAAATAATCACTTTGCCCAAATCCAATGTTGTGGATATGATACATCAATATTAGATTATATTATCTGCTCTTCTATCCTAAAACTGGAACACAACTAAAACCAAGCATTCCAAGACTAATGTCTTTTTTTAAGTTATGTCTTTATAACATATTTTTCAAGTCAAAGTAATGCATATGTAGGGACAAAGCGATCAATGATTAAAAATAAAAATATCATGCAATCTAGAATGATTCTGTGTATGCAAGTGAAATAGTGAATCTTATAGATATACGATAAAATTCATTAAATGCTAGATTAATCATTTGCGTATATATATGGGCAATATTTCATCTAGGCCCTTTAAATATTGCCTGAAGATCAAGTTAGTACCCTCTCTCTAACCATACTTTTTTTTTTTTTTAAGTATAAATTAAACAAGCAAAATTCGTTATCTTTTCAATATCAAATAAGTATTAATTTATCTTACTCCCCTGAGTTATCTCATATGGAAGGAATAAAGGATAAATAGTTCTCTTCTATTTGGTTTGACTAGTCTTATTACAATTGCAAAACAGTAAGTAAATCTCTTTCTTTCTAAAATTTCTAAACTGAAGAATGGTCCAAATCTAAAATTGTACAAATTTTCTTTTAAAAAATTTCCACTACATGACCATGAAAATCTCGTATTGTATTGTCTCAAGTCTTATCATGTTTTTAACTATATAATTACTAAAAAAATTTAAAGAATTTTGATGCTGTTAAAAACGAATTTTATGTTTCTTATAAATATCGTGGATATGTTTATAATATTGTATTTCAATAAAAAATAATTTAATGTTTTTAATGAACAAAAAGGATGATTATTTGGATCTCATTTATCCACATCTCATAAAAATAATGTCTATTAACACTAACAATGAGGATTTAGAGAATGATTTGCTTGTATAATTTTGAACAGAACAAAAAGGTTTTGTTTGTGTAATAAAAAAAATATTGACTAAAAAGAGGAAACGTAAATACATATTTCGTCCAAGACAAAAAATCATATGCCCCCAACCCGACCCGGCCCGTGGGCCGCTCCCACGCGCCCTTGCCGTGCGTCCACATGCGCGCACATGTTGGTATTACACATTTGTTCTAGAGGTATCACACATATACTCTTCAAGTATCAAATACATTTAATTCATGTTTGTAATACCTATAGAACAAATGTGTGATACCTCAAAACCGCGCGCCCACATCACCCACACCCGCCGCGCGCATCACAAGTCTAAAGGTATCACACATATACTCTTCAGGTAACACATATGTGTAATACCTATAGAATAAATGTGTGATACCTCAAAACCGCGCGCGCTCATGTTGCGCTCCCACACCGCGCGCTCACGTAGCGCGCCCATGCGCCCACACCCACCGCGCGCACCTCACAAATCTAAATGTATCACACATATACTTTTCAGGTATCAAATACCTTTAGTTCATGTGTAATACCTATAAAACAAATATGTAATACCTCAACAGTATATGCGCGAAAATATATATATATATATATATATATATATGTATGTGCGGGTCGGAGCAGGTCGGGGCACACAAGTGTCACTCTTGGTCCAAAGATAAAGGTTTTTTTTCACGTGAGTTGCTTGTCAGATATTAATGCTCCCCATGGTGGGGTGGAGGGTTGTATGGTGTAGGGGTCCTCTTATTCATCTTTTAATTTTTTTTAAAAAGTGAGTTTTACGTGAAATCGTTTCATCAATGTTAGATGAATCAATGCAACTCATACTTCACAATTTATATATGAATTTATAAAATTCGTGGGTAATCAAGATATGTCTTATAGTAATTATTTGTGAAATCTCTCATATAAGTTTTTATATTTCTAGAATAATATGGTAATTATCGTTTAGGATAGTAAAGATGATTAAGGTTTGTTGGTCAAATCCATCCCGTCAAAATGGTTGGTTGGGAGTTGGGACGAATGATCAGCCTATGATGAGTTATTCTTAGGGTCCAGCATCAAAACTACCACATTTAATTTATAGTGATTCTTTTCTACCACTCAATATAAGAAAGAACCCAAAATACCACATTTTATAGTCAAAGACAAGGGTACCTCCATGTTAAGTCAAAAATAACGGCATACTCACCGATATACACAATTTTCGTGTAAGCTTATGTTTCATAGGGTTACACGAAAATTAACTTAATTTCGTGTAACCCTCAATTTTTTTTCTTTTTTCACATGAAAACTGATCAATTTTTGTGTAACCTAATGAAACATAAGCTTACACGAAAAATGTGTATGTTAATGAGTAAACCGTCAATTTTGACTGACAAAATTCATGTAGCCGTCACTTCACATCTAGTGACATGTGACTTTTCTGACTTTAAAGTACAAAAATTGTGGTATTTAGGGATTAATCCTTATATT
The DNA here is from genome assembly GCA_946896805.1 of Scutellaria galericulata. Classification (NCBI taxonomy): domain Eukaryota; kingdom Viridiplantae; phylum Streptophyta; class Magnoliopsida; order Lamiales; family Lamiaceae; genus Scutellaria; species Scutellaria galericulata. The sequence continues at coordinate 15,912,328 of OX335791.1, read as the reverse complement.
TTGTGGTAAAAGGGAAATAAATTTATAATTAATTGTATTAAAAATAAAATATAAAACTTTTGTGATACATAGAGACATGTCCTCATATTCTTAAAGGGTGAAATTAAACATTAGAAATAGTCATATAAAAAAAAATATAATTAACTCGTAATAAAACTTCTTTGAAGAAAAAAGTGAAAATAATGCATGGTTATTTGAAAAAAAAAAAAAACACCTCATACTATAATGTATTACACTTGGTTTATGGTTAATTTTTAAGAGTGACACTCCTGTGCACAAGGTGCAACAATACTGTTATATTATATGAGTGATACTGTTATATTAATATAACAGTATCACTCATATAATATAACAGTATTATTTCATATAATATAACAGTATCACTCATATAATATAATAGTATTACTTCATATAATATAACAGTATTGTTGTGCACAGATTTAAATATGTGCATCTTGTGCACAAAAGTTTTTGCCAATATTTAATTATGAAGTGACTAGTTGTCAACCATCCATTATACATTTCATGGTTTATCCAAAGGCCATATTCACTTTAGAGCATCCACAACCCCAAACCAAAACATACAATCCATTTAATCAAAAAATTGATTCTCTCTCTTCCACATCAACATTTCATCAATTTAAATCCACACCCACAATCCATTAAATCTAAATTCACTATTTTATGGGTCCCATCTCCACTCAATCTTCTCTCTCCTAATTTAAAATAAGATTTAATTTAGATTTTCTATTTTTGATACCACAAATTTTATTTAAATATAAATTAACTAAATAAAATATTATATTAAAACAAAATATTTAAACAAATTTATTTCATTTTCATAAATACTAAAATGAAGTACATAAAAACATAAAATTAAATTAAATTTAGATTTTCTATTTTTGAAAACATGAATTCTATTAAAATAAATAAAATATTATTTCAAAACAAAAATATTTTAATAAATACTGAAACACGCACTGCGTTGTTTGATTTCTAATATTATAAAATTTGTAGTGGAATTTACTATAATTTTTAATTAAAAAAAAAGAAAAAAAAATGAAAGACCAAAAGGATCAACGTCATAGTTAAAATTTTTTTGATATGTTGATTAAAAAAAAGGTCAAAGAATTGGTGGTAAATTAAGGAGAAATGAAAAGAGAAAAATTAAAAAAACAAAAAGAAAAAGAAAATTGCTGTTGCAGATGTGAGGCGCTATGAGAGAGCGTGGACCGCACCCGCCCAATCAGGGGTGGCAGTCCCTTTCACACTCCATCTTCCACTTTGTTTTGTTTTTTAACTTTTGGGAATGGATTGGATCCAATCTTCTCTCTTTCCTCAAATCTTCCACCCACAATGCACCATGTGAATTTAAATTGAATTTGAATCAGTTTTTTGCTTCCCATTGTGGATGCTCTTAGTGTGTGCAGCGTGCGGTGGATGTCACTTTAGTGTTTTTCAGATAGCACATCAACATCATTCTACTCATTTCTTGCAACACCAACCCCGCCTACATTTTTTTTTTTATTATTTTGCACCCTTAAATTTCTTATATTGCACATTTTACTACCTTTAAAGACAAATCATATATTTGAATAATTGTATATACACATCTGTTGTAATTTAAGTTTTATAAATTATTTACAACTTCCTTTTTTTTTTTTTGACGAGAAAAGTATTTTCCTACGCAAAACTTAATTAGTGAAAATATCATGCATTTGGAAAATTTGACTTGAATAATCTCAACCTCTATTATTTCAATTAGTTAAAAGATCGAATTTTGCAATAAAGAAAATGAAAACTTTGACTTGATCACAGATTTGCAAGACTACATGTCAAAACATTTTCAGCAAAATAAATTACACTAAGATAGTTTAACTTGTTAAATTTCATGAGATAGATGAATCCATAATATATATAATCTATAAAATAGAAATTAATTTGTAAAAATCAACTCAACCTTACAAGATAAGTTTGGTTTGACAAAATCATATTTATAAAACACCTCAAATGAATTTAAAAATATTTTGAGTCAATTTTTTTCTATACTCTATGGTAATTTCTCGTTGAATTACATTACATAATGTGATTTGTAGCCAAACGAATGTAATTCTTTAATTATTAATAAAAAGAAAATATTATAGAGGGTTAATAATAGATGTTCTTCAATATATATATATATATATAAAGCCCTCATAATAAACAATTTGAACTGTGATTTCTGTTATTTCCTTAACGGAAAGTCCTTTTTTAGTGAGAGAGAGAGAGGTGAAGAAATTCTGGGCAGGCTGTCACAGGTTTGCTTTCTGGTCACTGCTATGCATAAATGCAGTCACTTATTATTGATTCACCTGCAACACATATCTCTCCCTGTGTTTTCTTTTGGGTAAACTTTTTGGGCTGTGATTAAAACTGTGAAAAGTTAAATAAAGTAAGAAAAGAGTAGGTGGGAGCTTTGTAATTATTTCCTTTATAGTTAGTGTTACAGTTTTGTATGCTTTCTGAGGTCATTTTCTTGGTGGTTTAAAGGGTTGTTGGTGGGAATATGGAATTAAGAATTCATGATTTGGATTTCTATCTCAAGAAACATTGTCTAATGTGAAATAGACATGGGTTTTTAGTGAAATTTTGTGATTGTGTATCTAAAGATGTTATTGGGGAAGAATCTGTGTACTAAATGATGTTTTGAAATTTTAACAGTGTGATGATTGGATAGAAGAGAACTAAAATGGCAGGGAAGTGACTGTAAAAATAAATGATTGGTATAATTCATATTGTTGTGGGCCTGTGCTGTCAAGACTGGCACTAGGGAAATAAGTGCCTTTGTCTATTGGTGAAAATTTGTAGGGATGATTGAGATATGTCAACTTGAATACTGTTATTATCCATTCTAGACTTCTGGGGCTTTCTTCTTTGTTTGATTCCATGGTCTTTTTCACATTTCACATTCTCACTTTGCCCTAACTAATATCATACTGATTTCCCATCACCAATTAATTACATTTCCCCATCCTTTTCCACTCACAGTGTCCATTTCTTGAAAACTTTGTTTTTGTTTAGACACTGAGTGTTTATGATTTTTATACCTGTTTTTGTCATGGTCTAGTGAAGCTTCTTCATCAATGGTCAGCATTTCACAAAGGGCTCATTCTTGATTCTTGAACTGAGGCAAATCACCACTGTTGGCTATTGTTGGAGCTCTTCTGAAAAAAATATCAGATCCCAAATGTTCAGATTCAGAACAATGTCTTTTAGATGCTGAGTGGGATTTATCTTTCAGATTTTCTTGAGGTCTGTATACTTGGTACTGAATTTATCTAGACTAGATGCCGGCCGAAGAATCGAGTGGCTCTGTGTGGAGTAGGGAGCAGGATAAGCAATTTGAGAAAGCAATAGTTACATATCCTGATGATTGTAAAGATAGATGGGAGAAAATTGCAACAAATGTTACTGGAAAATCAGTGGAAGAGGTTAAACACCACTATGAACTTTTAGTCGATGATGTTAGCCGAATAGAATCCGGTGTTGTAGAGGTGCCATGTTACAATTCATCTTCAGATGGCTCAACCAGTCTTGCTGGTGAAGAAGCAACTGTTAAGAAGGGTGGCAATTCTGGACACTCCAACGGGGAGTCTAAGTCTTCGAGGTCAGATCAGGAGCGCCGTAAGGGAATCGCTTGGACAGAGGATGAACACAGGTAAATCATCTTTATGTACTTTATTGCTATATTATAATCTCAATTAGGAATTGATCTCAACTTATTTTGGACATGCTGATCTGTGTTAACAAATATAAACACACCAGTTTCAGCTCTTACACCTGAAATCTTGAATTGTTTCTCTGTTTGCAGCTTGTTTGCTTTAGCAATGCTAGCTCTTTCAATTGATTTTCTTGGAGTTCGTTTTATATTGTTCTGGAATAAACATCCTGTTCGACATAAAACTCCTAAAATCGTGTCTTGAGATTGCGATTGACTGAAATATAACATATACTGAAACATCCATGGGCTGACCCATTTGCTCTACACTTTTTCTTATACTTCTTAAGCCATGGAGTCTTTATGTTTTGCAACTTTAGTAAAGATTAAATCAAGGTATTGTTCTTAATTGGTGTCTGCACAAAATATGCTCAATAGCCTTCAAGTTGGATCCAGAACTTTTTCATGCTGTTTCAGTGTTTATCTGTAATGATTGGTCTGGAAATTTTTCCCAATTCCAGATAATCCACTTGACTTGGCAAATATTATTCAGGAATCTTCCATTGTTGATATAGTTTCTCCCACAAATGTTTCTTACTTTATCAGGCATAGGAGGGTAAGACTATTTACAGTAGTTGGGTACTGGAAACTTTTGGAAAAGCCCAGTAGCAATAAAATCATACACCAAATAACTAGTCTTCATGAATTTACGTCTAATCTTTCAATTATGTTGTCTTGGAGGTCTCATTTTGGTGGATAGACACCATAAGATTTGGTAGTATTTATGTGTAAATGAGGGATTACTGAATTTTTATTTTTTAAAGGGATGATCCAAGAAATAGAAGTATTTTTTTAACCAGGAACTAAAAGTAGATTATGTTCAATGGGTAAATTGATTTGCTACAGAGGTCATAATAAGAAAGGGTAAATGAAGTGGTAAAACCTAGTCTATGATGTTTTAGATGCATATAATATTCTCAAGAGCAGCCGTGTGATCTCGATTTCTTGTCCAAGAATGAAGCTTTTCCTTGGACATATTCCTCATTCTGACAACACTGATTTGAAACAACAAATTAGCTTATACCTAGTGTAAGTTTTTTTTGGTTTGGCACTAAATCATATTAATTGTTTATGTGTATTTTTATGATCTGCATTTAAGAGAAAAATTGGACTCACTAATTGAAGTTCTGTATCAGACACTACAAAGGCCGGAATAGGTCTATTGTGTAGATTGGAAATACGAAAAAATAGAAGAAAACCTAGACTCAAAGGGCTGATCCCCCCACTCAAAGAAAAATAGAATTTTGTTGTTTGCTCCTACTACTCTAGGTTTCATTTCTACTTTTGCACTTTTCCTCTTCTTCTATTCGTTGATGCATATCCTCGTTTCTGATGATTGCACATGTAATATCTGCCATAATTACCTTCAAAGCTGTTCACCCCCCTATATTGTGACTGGACTCTCCACATCTCCATTGTGCCAAGCTTGGTATTTTTAAATTTTTTTTTTTTTTTTATGTACTTGAATCTTGATTCTGTTTATCATCTCCCTGAACAGCATGGTGCAAATGCAATACATGCATGCACCATTCGAAATTATGAAATTTATGAGAATTTTGAGGTTACTACTATTGGAATTTTAGTCTATTTCTGAAAAAAAGATGTTATATACATTACACAGATGTGGATATCCAGCTTATTAATATTTGATTGCCTCTGCTGTTTCTCCTATTGGACTGCTGTTTACATATTACTTGTGGGTTCATAAAAACAGGCTATTTCTTCTTGGTCTGGACAAATATGGAAAAGGTGATTGGAGAAGCATTTCTCGGAATTTCGTGGTGACGAGGACTCCTACCCAAGTGGCCAGCCATGCTCAAAAGTATTTCATTCGTTTGAACTCCATGAACAAGGATAGGAGGCGATCTAGCATCCACGACATCACTAGTGTCAACAACGCTGATGTTTCGGTGCCTCAAGTTCCGATCACGGGTCAAACTAATGGATCTGCTATGGTGGGCTCGACCGGAAAGTCAAACAAACCGCTTCCTCAAACCCCTGTTGCTGCCCCGGGAGTTAGCATATACGGGTCCCCATCTATCGGACAACCAATAGGCGGGCCCCTCGTTTCAGCAGTTGGCACACCAGTAAATATTCCACCACCACACTTGGCTTATGGCATCGGAGCTCCAGTTCCGGGATCCGTTGTTCCTGGCGCCCCGTTGAACATGGCCCCTATAACTTACCCTGTGCAACGCAAATCTGCACATAGGTGAAGTTGGAATGCATCATGCTTCAAATATTGAAAGCAAGAATCATATAAATGTAATTTGGAAGATATTTTGGTTGTGGTGATGAGTTTTATAGGCATATTTAGTGTGATCATCAAGTCTCAAGAAGAGTTGTGATGGTGCAAATTGTAAAGTAGTGTATTGTTGCTTAGAAATAGCAGAGTTATTATTAGGTGATGAAATAATCAAAGCTTGATTCTGAATATTTATTTTCAAGTGCAAAGTTTGAGTTGAGCCATTTTGGTAGGATTGAGATTATTTACAAGCAATAGATTCTATACCATTTTTAAGGCTCAACTACTTGGAACTATTCAGTAACTGAAGAAACATAGTTATAGTGCAAGTTTGCATAAACAAAGGTGACCAGAAATTGTGCCATAGTATGATACATGTGTTGTATTGTCTTTGCTGAGCATCCAACTCCCATAGCTCATCTTATATACATGTCAAATCAACACCAGAAACTGTACAAATAGAAAAGGAAATGTGATTATTAATTAAGGTAGATAAAGGTTTGGCTGGATCTGGTACAAATTTGTTCCCACATCGAAAAGACGAGAGAATGAATAAGGGAGAAAGTCATATAAAAAGTGTGCTAGGGCAGCTAATTACTTACTTACCTGGACAGGGTCAATGGGTGAACAAGAAGGCCCATGGCCTAGGTTGGTGACCTCCATTGCACACAGGAGGGGTGCCCGCCTAAGGTCGGCCCAAGTGGTCGAGCCTATGTCATAATTTGTGATAGAGGGGGCCTGCGTTCGCGCGGCCCCTGCCCAATTCTAGTCTCAACTTTTCGTTCTGTTCTGTTATTAGGGATTCTTGCAGCCATCTACCATACAAAAAAGGTCACACGTACGCTGTTCGATAAAATTTAATTGCCTAAAAAAATCCCATGATCAAGATTTCAGAACACTAGGATATATTATCTATCTAAGAAATGTCTTTCTTCTCGTTCTGAGTGTTGATTTGGCACAGAAGGAATCTACGAGGATCTTAATAGCAGTATTCATCATGTTTCATTGTTTACTCACAAGTGCATTCGTTGTTGATAACACTGTCCCACATCGAAGGCTCTTATCAACAGCCAATGCACAGATGAGAATAAAAGGAGAAATGCAAGACTGGGAAAAGCATACCTTTCTCGGCCTTTTGGCTAAGATCAAGTGTAGTATCTGTTCTTATCAGTTTAATATCTGATATGTGGGCCATCGGTCCACACGATATTAAATTTATTTCTTGAGGGGAAGGGCCCATTAAGGTAGCTTGCTATCTGGGCCTTTGCGTGTCGCCCATGCGAACTGCACGGGCTAAAGTGAAATATCACTGGATTGGCTGGGGTTTATAAGTGGTTTAGTTTACTGGTAGTGACTATTACCAACATCATTGGGTTATAATAACTTGATTATTTTTCTTATACCAGTCATCGCTTCTTTAATTGGAAGTACACACACTTCCTAATACGGTAGTTCCTCCAATAGAAATAGCTTTCGTGCTTCAGCATTTTGCAACTACAAGAAAGAAAACTCACGAAAAGAAGTCGAATTTTGCCCAGAATTCTCATAACCTTCGGGTCAGAGGTGGAAGAAATCAAACAAGCAGATAACAAACAATGATAGTCTCGAGCCCACCAAACTCACCGCTTTGGTCGGCAGCTGAAATAGCAGAGGCTACTGACGGCAAAATCATCAGATGGGGCAGACCCGGTTCAATCTCCACCGACACTCGGACTCTTCATCCGGGTCAATGGTTTCTTCCCCTAATCGGCCAGAACTTCGACGCCCACACCTTCATAACTCCTCTCCTGTCCTCTAAAGGGCCTGCCGGAATCATCGGCAACCGCGTCTGCGAAAACTGGGACATGGGTTTCGTTCAAGTAGATGGCAACACATCAAACGCGCTAAAAAGGTTGGCAATTTATGCAAGAAAAAAGTTCAATGGCTGTATGATTGGGCTGACTGGTAGTGTGGGAAAAACCACCACAAAAGGTATGATAGCTTTGGCTTTGGGGAGCAGTGGGTCTGTTTATCAGAGCCCAGGAAACTGGAATAATGAAATTGGGGTTGCATTGTCGCTTGTTGGGATGCCAAGAAATGTGGAGTTTGGAGTGGTGGAGATGGGGATGAGCGAGAAAGGGGAAATCTTGGAGCTTGCTGAGCTTTGTAAGCCTAATGTGAGGGTGATTATGAATGTGGGTGTTGCTCATTTGGAGAATTTCGCGAGTTTAGTTGAGGTGTCGATTGCTAAGGGAGAGATTTTGAGAGATGCAATGCCTGGAGATGTTTGTGTTTTGAATGCTGATGATCCTCTTGTTATGAGCCTTCCTCTTCCTGTTGGTGTCAACAAGGTCAATCAAATCTTGCTTTTCTTGAAATTGTTAAATATATGATTTACTCCCTCTGTTCGAAAAAAGTGTCATGTTAAATCAGTTCCACTCATCTATTAGATTTCAATTGCCAGTATGGCAAGTAGAAGGTATTTGTAAATTTGAATGTGTTTCATATTTAAATGAAGATATGCTTTGTGTGTATAATTATGTAAGTCTTGGTAGTTGTCTGATCGTCTTGCATTTGACTTGATCAATTGTTCTTACTTTCTTCCAGGTGCTGTTTGGTCGGAGACAAGGCTCTGATGTTCGAGTTCGACTAGTGTCAGTAAGAAGTATCGAAGGTGGTCTTAAAGTAGAGGTTGTTTTGGAAAACGATGAAGAAATGTAAGTACAATTTTCTTGTAAATTTCAGCACCTGATATCCACTTTTATTATGAGATGGATAGGCACTTTCAAAGGAACTTCATCTGAAAATGGTAAACTGTGAAACTTGAATTTAGTTTCTAATGTATGTTCGAGTTTGATTGCAAATTTGTGTACTCCAGCTTCAAGCTCTGAATGAATAAAAAAATAAAAAAATGTGTGTGCGTATATATATTTAATCTAGAATGAATCTTAAGCTGTTTCTCTGCCATGGCAACTTTTCATCATTCTTTGATCCTGTTCTGAAAAGCATCATTCCATTCCAAACTTTACTTATTAATGTTTTAAGAGATGTTGACATGTTGTGCATGTCCATAAACAACTGATTTATTCAACCATATGACCGTTACAGTTGAATAAATTTTAAATCTTTGGAAACTTGTCCTAGAGTCTCAAATTATCCGAGGTCCTTGCTTTCAGAAAATAAGCAAAGATGCTAACTGTTTAAAAGAAGTTGTTACCATAAATTACAACTTTCTGAGCTTTAACAAACTTTACCAAATGCCACGCTCAAATGTATGGGGGATTTTGTTGTTTGATTTGAGGCATTAGTTAGATGGCAGCATTCGAGTGGATTATTCTCTTGCATTATTCTTTCTTGATGATAGTGGTCTTGTATAACAATTTCAGGGTCAAATTCGTAATTCCAAGCCCAGGCATGCATTTGTCTATGAATGCATGTGCAGCTGCTGCTGTTGCAACTTCTTTGGGGGTTCCTCTTGCTCTTGTGGGAAAACGCTTGTCACAATATGTTCCTGTCCAAGGAAGGTCTGAGCTTGAACTTGCTAAAAACGGTATCAAAATAATAAATGATGTTTACAATGCAAGCCCCGTTAGCACAAAATCTGCTATTGATTCACTAAAGGCCATCGATTGCTCTGGTAAGAGAGTTGCTATTCTTGGGGACATGCTTGAACTGGGCCCTACCGAAATCAAGTTACATGAATCCATGTTACTGCATTGTCTTGATAGTCGTATTGATCTGATCGTATTAGTTGGCAAGAGGTTTATGATGGCAGCTAATAACTTAAAGGTTGCTCAGGAGGTAAACTTGGTGCGTGCTTATGATTCTGAAAGCCTTGCACCCAAGATCTTAGAATACTTGGATTGTGATGACGTCGTTTTGGTGAAGGGTAGTCGTGGAATGAAAATGGAGAAAATAGTCTCTGTGATTAAAGGAATTTGAAAAATATTTTTGATTTGGTGACAGATCACCTCTATGAAATGGTTATCTCGTGGTAAAAATCTATCTATTATATGTGACATGTATATTGATGATATTGTTATTGCAAGTATATGAATATCCACTATGCAATTGCATATGCTAGTTTCTTGATAAAGTAAAAGAGATACTATTTGACTTCAATTCTGATTGCAAGTTCAAGAATTATGAAATAATTTTTACATTCCAACAAATCACTGAATTTCTTGTCACATCTTTCTCACCTGCATTATGCAGGTCTTTAGAACTTATTTATCGTATATATTTCATATAGCAACATAATATCATGACAAGGCTGGCTGGAATGGAACACCAGTTTGCTGGAAGCCATTGAAGCCCATCAATGAATGAGGTAACAGTGAAGTTATTTGCAGCATCTCGAGTATTGTTAACTTTCACCCATTGAACTCGTTTTGCAGTCACAGCACCTGGTCCAACGTTATTGTATTCGATGTATGATATAGTACGAGGAACAGGGGTGGTCCTATTCCAAGGTTGCCATCCCTTGGGATCAACGAGGCTTCCCAGCTGGCTTTCCATAACAATCGTGGTCGAGTAATCCCCCCATGGGCGACCTAAGAACGCTTCAACACCAGCACTATTCTCAGCAGGTAAAATCGAACAGTTTTGTATTGATATACCCGTGTTGGCATATGGGTTTCTTCTTCCTTGCGCGGTTATGATAGAATGAAAACTTAACTGTTTATTCACAAGTATGTAGCAATTCTGGATGACAACAGACGAATCCCCGAAAATGAAGTCTATTGTTCCAGATATATTGCATTCTCTATAAAACTGTCGTTTGGATTGCGTAAACAGAGTGTCTTGATATGAATCAACGAGGCAGCGATAGAATACTGATTGATCAGAGCCCGACAACACGGCCACAGCCTGGCCTGATTCTGGCCCGGCATTGTTCTTGAATCCCATGTCCCGGGCTATGAATCCCGTACCAAATACAGCTGTATATGTTCATATGTCTGCATTAGGATACTAAGAAAGAGGAATTGAAAATCGAAATGCAATATGATAATTTGTTTTCTTGGTATACCAAAGGTTGCAGTAATTGAGGTTGATGATCCTGTGGAGTTGCTTCGACTGCTGGAAATTACGGTTTTGTCCATACCATCACCGTACATCATAACATTCCATTTTTCCACTCCAATATTGACATTTTCATTGTAGACTCCTTTCTTGACATAGATAACAAATCTCTTACTACTATTTGCAGGCACAGCCTTGATAGCTTCAGTTATCGTCTTGTAATTGCCCGAGCCATCTGCTGCCACGACAGCATCGGGCTTCGTCGTTTGCTTTGGATTTTGTAGCATCTTTCTTTCCTTCAAAGACATCCAAGTGGGCCCCCAATTGCTAGTAAGTTTTATCGAAGTTTCTTCGTGTAAGCTCATGTGATCATCGATCTTGCTTATGATGGCGAGGCTAGTGGTAATAAGCTCAGTAGATTTGTCCAAATTTGCAGCTATTGTCTTTTTCATTTTTTCTGGCGCGTATTCTAAGTCGTGTATGCACGTTTGCAGGTCGGCCCCTGCAGCGCTTAGCCATGTCCTAAAGTTGGTTCGAGTTTCATGTTTTGTTATGGCGTTTTCATCTATAGGTAATGACAAGCGGAGATTGTAGAGTGCCAAGGAAAGAAAACCGCGACAACTTTCCAATGCCGATAGCAAGATTTCTTCTTTAGCATCTTGTAACATTCGAGCCAACGCTCCGTTCTTAGAAAAATTCTTGACGACTCTTGAAACCTCGTTTATCGAGAGTTGGAGAGATATGTTGTAAAGAAACCAAGAATTGTAGGTTTTTTTGGTGTCAATTAGAGGAGAAATGCTATCATAACAAGTTTTCGAGTAAAAAGTGTTGTGACATAGTGATTCAAGTGAGGTGAAATATGGCTTGTCTTGTTTGCTTTGTGATATTATTAAGAAAATTGCTAACATAAAATAAAGGGAATGTATAAAGGGCACCATTATTTAGAGTAAATTTTTATGTTTAGCATGTTGAGAACGTATACTCGAGTCATGTGAAGTGAGCTACTTATAAAACATATAATAAAATATGTGGGATTCGCTTTAGTTAATACGAAGTCATTGCAATAATCTGAAATATCAACAAATTACGCATTGGCTAAAATATGATATCTCTAATCATGCTATAAGCAATCAGAATTTTCTGTTTTGTAATTCTAGCATCGAATCATTATGTACCTTAATATGCTAAGATTTTGTTTTTATCTGAAAACTGCTCAAAAGCCCCAAGGGAGATCTGATCAACCAAATCATATATAATTACATCTTATCTATAGTGTTTTAAAGTTTTGCAGCTATTCTCTAAATCTGATATATCTTTATGTATTCTAAAAGAATTCCTTTCATTTTAATAAAGTATGACTTGGCATACTGGTATTTCACCAATACCAAAAAGGTTGCAAGTATTACAAGGAAAAAAAGACAGTAAATGGTGGCTGGATTAGATAAGATAGTAAAGAAAAGTTGAGCATATAATGAGAAAGAGAAGGAAAATCGATCTCGGTTGGCCTTGGCTGGCTTGGGATGGTCAAGCAGTTGTGCTTGACAGACTAAACCTACCTTTTTGGCTCTCTTAAACTTTTTTCAATTTCTGTTGACTTCATATTCACAACTCCCACATCGAAGGCTCTTATCAGCAGCCAATGCACAGATGAAAATAAAAGCAGAAGTGCAAGACCGTGAAAAGCATACCTTTCTCGGCCTTTTGGCTAAGATCAAGTGTAGTATCTGTTCTTATCAGTTTAATATCTGATATGTGGGCCAGCGGCCCACACGATATTAAATTTATTTCTTGAGGGGAAGGGCCCATTAAGGTAGCTTGCTATCTGGGCCTTTGTGCGTCGCCCATGCGTTACACTATTGCACGGGCCTGGCGCACCCCACCCAATTCATAGTTCAATGTCACGTTCAATATTTGGCTGTGATAAACTAATATAATTGCATGTTTTTTGTTCTGTTTCTTATATTTGCTGTGCACAGATCAGTTTCTATGACTTACAAAATATTGGATAGATGGAAATTCTTCAACTCATTCATAGTTTCTCAATCTATCAGTAAAATAATGATGAATGTGGTGCTCGTCCAATATTTTGTTTAAGTTTCAAATGTTTATTGGCTACTTGATTAGTTGCAAAAAAGTTTTTTGCAAGTGCATTCCTTTATAACCATTTGACCGTGTATCATCTTTAGAATATGTTTCTAATCCATTCGTTTAAAAACAATCTTATTTTCTAAGTATAACTTCACTTATGCCCCTCTACTTATTTCATGATTTAACTTATTTATTTAGTAAATTGTTAAATGAAGAGTAAAAAAAATCTATTTTTTCAAACATGACTAGTTTTAGAAACGTGAATTTTTTGTTTTGTTTTTTTAGAGAAAGGATTATAAATATTAGATATTGTGCAATAAAATAAATAAATCTACGCGGTGATGTACAAATTACATGGTTTCCCAAAAAAAGAAAACCATGATTGAAGAATTTCAAAACTAAATTACATCACAAAAGTAAAATTTCCTAAATGGCAAGTGACCAATAACTAATAAGTAGGTTGATGGTGACACAGATCATACTTCAATTCTAAACATGGATTTTAATTTGATGAAGAAAATTAAAGATTAGCAGCAGTCTGCCGCCTGCATGCCTTTTTTGAAATCTTCTTCTTAAATTATATACAAAATTCAAACTTTCTTGACTTGAAACATTTTTTAATCTAAATTTTAACAAGGTTTCGATAAGTCCAATGAAGGACCCTTGTCTTTTTTTCCTTGATTAAAGGAAATTAGGCCTGCACTGCACAACTCAACTCCTTGTGCTTCCATCTCCTCTGCAACAAACATGGTATGAGAATGAATGGAATTTAAGTTATTTAAACAATTTCTTACAGAAAATTAATGATGAATGTGAAAATATTGTAGGCAAGTAGATGCTGCAGTAGTGAAAAGGTTGTTTTAGTTGCAGTTTATGCAGAGAGGCCATGTAGGAGCCACCATCGCCATCATCACAATGCTCGTAAAAATGATGAGAGGGTACGAGGGAAGAATAGGCGAGCCGAGCTTCTAGAATATGCAAGCCATCTTCGCGCATCCGCTTCTCATCCTTCACATAAACAAGTTTCTACACTTGAGGTTCGTTTTCCTTAGTCGAATATGAGTACCATTTCCTTAACTCTGTAATTTGGTGGAGAAGAGAATGAAAGCAATAGTAATATATGGTTTGGCAGATTTCGAGTGCTGATAGAAGGCGAAAACATCAGAGTCGTTTGGATGCATGGAAATGCCTAATTATACCGGGGTTTTTCAAATCCAACACCATGAAAGGGAAGGGGAAAAATAATAACAAGAAAAGTGTGTCAATGGGGACTAAGATGAAAGCTCTTGTGAAAAGTATCCAGGTAAATGAGGTGTTAGTTTGCATGGCAAGTTCATTTTGGTAAAATTATACAACTTGAAAGTGGAGTTGAGTTTTGTCTTGCTTTTTTTCAGGTGCAAAAGAAGGGGGGTTTACAATCGCAACTGTTGAATAAGATGAAGAAACGTTGTTAGGAAAGACAGGAAGTTGCGTAAATTAATCTTAGTTCTTGCAGAAAAAAAAGGGTTGATCTTTAAAGTTGAAGATGTAATTTGCTAATTTTGGCAAAAAAGATTTGTGAAAGATTGATTGAGTATTTGATTAGGTATAATAACTCTAGGTTTCTTCCATGCTGTGATTGATGAAAAGTTTATAACATATTTTATATGAACTGCTATTGAATCATATGAGAAGTTGATGAGACAGGGATTTTTAATCTTAATGAAAGAGACGAAGACTACTTTACTGTTTGATGAAATAATGATTTTTTTGGACAAAATAAAGGCTTGGACTTATTTTGGTTGAAAAATGCCAAAAAAGGAAAGAAGAGAGTAAATGGTGGTCGGATTAGTGCCCCACAGTTATCCCACATTGGAAAGATATAAAATAAAAATGGAGTATATAATAAGGAAGAGAAGGAAGGTAGAGCACGACCTTACTTGAACAGGATCTGTTCTATAGGATCGTACCTCTGTATCCTTGATTTCTAAGGAGACGGGAAACCATGTCTGGTGGATGAACCATGACTGCTAGACCAGAGCGTGATTAACAGCTCCCCTGGTTTGGTTTATCGAGCCTTGGGTGCAGTAGATGATCGTTCTCGGTTGGCCTTGGCTGGCTGGGATGGTCAAGCAGTTGTCTGACAGACTACTAAAGCAACAAACCTTTTTTGCCTTCATTTTTTTCAACTCACATGTAGTTATGAAGTTTAAACTACCCTCTTCAAGTTTGAGTTGTGAAAAGTAAATATAAGCACAAGTGTTTATGCAATATCGCCAGTGCTGGTGCATAAAGGAAAAAAATGAGCAGTATTAATATAATATATCTCAACACAAAATCTCATTGTTCTTTATTCACAAGTGCAATAGTTGTCCATAACTCTCCCACATCGAAGCCTCTAATCAACAGCCAATCAACAGATGCGAATAAAAGGAGAAATGCAAGACTGAGATAAGCATACCTTTCTCGGCCTTTTGGCTAAGATCAAGTGTAGTATCTGTTCTTATCAGTTTAATATCTGATATGTGGGCCATCGGCCCACACGATATTAAATTTATTTCTTGAGGGGAAGGGCCCATTAAGGTAGCTTGCTATCTGGGCTTTTATGCGTCGCCCATGTGTTACACTACTGCACGGGCCTGGCGCACCCCACCCAATTCCTAGTTCAATGTTTGAGCATCCAAGTACATGTTCCCATTTTGAGTTGTTCGGTGTTCTGATAGTGCCTTTTTTGTTGGTATTGCGTAGTGGCATTTTGGGATATAATATTCTTCTCACCTTGCCAAAAGAAAAATGGGAAACATGTTGCTTGGATCTAGACAAACATGATATTAGTCTGATTGAGTAGCATAGCATCTGTTAGGGTTTGGAAGATGATAGAAAGAGTCCAAGCTTCACTCCAACTTGGTTTGACAATGGGAATGCCTGCTGATACAAAAGATGAAATCAATACCACCAAAGGCATGATTGTTTCCACTATCATAAAGATGAAATCTATTGTAATTATGAGTCCACCTAAGTTGAAGACCTTAATTTCCATGCCGACCAAACATGAGTGATAAATATCGAACTTGCCAATGAAATCTTAGGTTTTTTTCCTTACTTTTACGGTGCAAAAGAAGGAGAATTTTCAATCGGAACAATTCAGTAACTGAAGAGAAATTCTCTCATAGTATTTAGCACGATAGATGTGGTGTATTGTCTTGACCGGGGATATAAATCAAATCTTATATACATTGTTCTACTTGAGAAACTGAATTAGATAATACTCATTTTGCCTTTGACAATAAGCTGATATTATAAAGGTTGTTCCCACATCGAAAAGACAAGAGAATGAAATAAGAGGGACAGTCATATAAAATAGGGTGGAATGGCATCTAGTAACATACTTACCTGGACAGGGTCAATGGGCGAACAAGAAGGCTCATGGCCTAGGTTGGTGACCTCCATTGCACACAGGAGGGGTGCCCGCCTAAGGTCGGCCCAAGTGGTCGAGCCTATGTCATAATTTGTGTTAGAGGGGGCCTGCGTTCGCGCGGCCCCTACCCAATTCTAGTTAAATTCTTGTTTTTATCCAGATCAGAAGAGGTGGAGTTCACCTAGTGAAATATCTTTTCCCATGGTTCACCTAAAAAAACAAAACAAATGCAACTTGTCTTTCCTATATAGAAGATCTGGGAGTTTAAGATTAGGCACCATGACATGCCTAAGGTGAGGCATTTTACGCATTTGACAAACTCAGGTTCTCGGCTGGCTGGGATGGTCAAGCAGCTGTATGACAGACTAACACCTAATTACCTTTTTGCTAGTTATTTAGGCTTCACCACAGCACATGCTTGTCTAGGGCCACAAACTAGAACCCACATTGATGTTAAGATTCGCGCTTCAGAAAACTGTTTAATACTACAGAAAATGAGATTAAAACATGATTTGATTTGCTGCAACCAAATCACTGTTAGTAGTCGAAAATTTTCTGATGTGTCCCCTCAATATTTTTACTTGGCCTGTCAGCTAATAACAACACTTACTGATCCTTCACATATCAGATATTAAACTGATAAGAACAGATACTACACTTGAAAGGTATGTTTTTCCCTGTCTTGAAATTGTTTTGTTGGAAAATATGATAATGCTGGCATGATCTCTACTTGTCTGCATTAGTTTTGATCATATTTTACATCAATCATTAATTCTATACAGCATATAGATAGGAAAAAATAACAACAAAACCTTTCCTTAAAGGAGGAGAAAGATACAAGTATATCCTTCATTGATTGGACCAATCCAAATATTATATTATCACCACACCAGAGTCACTCTCAAATGCTTCTATCAGCAGACAACATATTACTTGAAATTACATTGCATAATAACATTATACTCAAATGCTTGTTCAACATTTAGCATATTATTAAATCAGAATAAATTAAACTAGAATTGGTTAGGGGTCACCAACCTAGGTTTCACTTGGGCTCACTCTTCTTCTTTCCGAAGTGGGAACAAAAAAGATATCATTAATTATTTTATGAAACTTCTATCAATTAAAGTTATTTTAAGCGTCTTCTTATATTTAGACGTGTCAGAAAATGACTAAATTATATATCCTCACGTGTTAAAGATAATCTATTTCTTTCTTAAAAAAAAAATTATATTAATTTTTTATTCTTCCCTAAGACAAATAGAGGTGCCATGGACATAATAATATGACTTTAATAAATAGAATTAAGTTGTGTATATATACATATATTAAAGATAATCTTTACAATTATAGTTTACTTTTTAGGGGTCGTTTGGTTCATCGGTTTCAGGCCCAAAAACAATATTTGGGCCCGGGTAAATTTTTTTAAGGCTTGGACCTATTTTCGGGTTTATGCTTGACAAGAGGGTGGTTTATAAACTCACCATTTTTGGTCGGTTTATTATTGGCCTAATAGTGAATTTTTCAATATGCCAAAAATGCTCACTTTTTCAAAACATTATCTTATATTATGTCTTTTAATTATGTCTATATTATTCTATATTATGTCTTTTAATTAAAATGTTGTTTTATATTATGTATTTTAATTAAAACATTATTTTATATTATGTCTTTTAATTAAAATATTATTTTATATTAAGATATTTTAGGGATCCAAACATTATTTTATATTATGTTTTTTAATTAAAACATTATTTTATATCATAATATATTATTCTATATTATGTCTTTTATTTAAAACATTATTTTATATTAAGATATTTTAGGGATCCAAACACTATTTTATATTATTTTATATTATGTCTTTTAATTAAAATATTATTTTATATCATAATATATTATTCTATATTATGTTTTTTAATTAAAAAATTATTTTATATTAAGATATTTTAGGGATCCAAACATTATTTTATATTATGTCTTTTAATTAAAACATTATTTTATATCATAATATATTATTCTATATTATGTCTTTTAATTAAAATATTATTTTATATTAAGATATTTTAGGGATACAAACACTATTTTATATTATGTCTTTTAATTAAAATATTATTTTATATCATAATATATTATTCTATATTATGTCTTTTAATTAAAATATTATTTTATATTAAGATATTTTAGGGATCCAAACATTGTTTTATATTATGTCTTTTAATTAAAACATTATTTTATATCATAATATATTATTCTATATTATGTCTTTTAATTAAAACATTATTTTATATTATGTCTTTTAATTGAAACATTATTTTATATTATGTCTTTTAATTAAAACATTATTTTCTCATTTTATTGTTGTGAGGGTAATATAGTCATTTTATATTTTTTATCAATCTTAACCAATAAAGTAAACACAAAATGTAAATTAAACCCACATTTGTAAACTCATAATCATTCAAACCAAACATAAAATTTAACTCAAACCTATCCCAAAACCTACATAACAAACACCAAAAAAAAGTTATTTTGTCTTTAATAAACAGTAAAAGCCCATATTTCTTAACCCACCTAAACAATCCCACCCCGCAAACCAAACGGGCCCTTAGTATACTATATATTAACTGTTGGACCTATTTTTTTCTTAAAAGTATTGAATATAAGTAAATAATTCTAATTTAAAATAATTAATAACTGAAATATGTAATTAGTAAAAAAAGAGCTCTTGGTTGATACTAACTTGCATATCATCCTTTTGCATATTCTTATATTTTATGTAACAATAAAAAAACAAACAAAACAAAACAACCTCATGTATACTTAACAAACTATATTTGTGTCTATTCACAAGCTTTCATTTATATTTAAGTATAACATTTCATTTTTAATATATATTTTTTCTTTTGTGATTGTGTTTGAATAGAGGAATTTGGGGAAAATTTTCAAATTTATTTATTTCAATTCCTTTCAATCCAAACAAACCTTAGTTTTTTTTTTTGTTTTTTTATTTTTATTTTATCCTTTTCCTTTTCCTTTTGATTTGAGTTTAAAATTCTCTATAATTATAAGTTAAAAGGGACATCTAAAGGTCCTAATTAAGAATATCTTCGAGCCATTTTAGACGTGGTTTTCTAATTGTTCACTTCTTTATGTACTACCAAAATATCTCTCTCATGCATTCATGTTGTATTAAACTTAATCTAGTTATTTGTCTCCTCGTCCCTATAAATAAAACATTGCTCGTTGCATCTTTCACAACGA
Organism: Scutellaria galericulata; assembly: GCA_946896805.1. NCBI lineage: Eukaryota > Viridiplantae > Streptophyta > Magnoliopsida > Lamiales > Lamiaceae > Scutellaria > Scutellaria galericulata. The sequence goes on along the minus strand of OX335791.1, from coordinate 15,892,576 downwards.
AACCAAACCCCAAATATTATTTCGAAATGAGGGTGGTTTTGAAGTTTTGTCATAAATTAAAGAACATCAAAATTGGAAAATATACTCTTAACTAATCAAGAAATTTAAAATCCAAAATTGAAAATAGAATCAAATTATTTGTATAAAGAATATCATATTAAATCCCTAAAGTTTAGAAGAGAAATATTAATAAGGATAATTTGTGAATAAAATTGTATAAAAATCTAAAACAACACTTAATTTGAAACAAAATTTAATCTTTAAAACGTCACTTATTTTAAACGAATAGAATAATAATAAGTAATCTTAAAATGGAAACTGATCAAAACAATAAACCCATCATTAAAAGGAAAGTCTTCTTATCAATTGGTTAGTGGTTACTTGCAAAAAAAGATAAAATCCTCAAGTGATGGATACTTTAGAAACACCACAGAATTGCTCCAAAAAAAAAAAAAAGAAAAAAAAAAGCAACATAGAATTAAAGTAGAATAACATGAAAGTGTCGGCCATAGGAATATCACAATGTCCTACAAAGATGGATATCGTGTCATCATTAGATTGAACCTTAAATCTCTGGAAATTTTCACTCTACCAAATGCTCATGGATTTCCTCATTCAAAAACTCTTTACACTTCATCATCATTGTTGATTTTTGACAATGAAATTCATGGGAGATCAGATTTTCCATTTCTTATCAAACTCGAATGACCTTTTAAAAAAGGGGAGGACTAAAGACACAACTCTCATGTCTAAGAGCACAACACCATTTTTTTTTTAAATTCCAATTTTACCCCTAAGATTGTTGAACTAGTTCCGTTCGGCCAAAATGACCGAACGTGCTTCTCAGTGTTCGGCCAGGGTGGCCGAACGTCCTTCTAAGCGTTCGGTCAGGATGACCGAACACTCTTCTATGTGTTCGGCCAATCAGGACCGAACGAAACTGCTATGATTCAATCATTTTTTTATGTTTTTTCCTACGATTTTCACATAATTTTCACACATCTAACAAATTTGTGGAATGTTCGTCATTATGTTGGCATTACATTCTTAAAAAAAAAAGATTTAACATAAAAAAAAATCGATCAAACCCAACTTTCCCGTCACCCGTCGTGCGCGCGCCCGGCGCCCACCGCCACCTCGGTGTTCGGCCAACCTGGCCGAACACTGAGAAGCACGTTCGGCCATCTTGACCGAACGGAACTAGTTTAACAACCCTAGGGGTAAAATTGGAATATATTTTTTTTTTTTTTAAATTGGTGTTGTGCTCTTAGAAATGAGAGTTGTGCTTATAGTCCCTCCTTTTTAAAAAATTGTCACTTTCAATTTCTACTAAAAAAATCATTCACATTTAATCCAAACATTATTTAATTATAGCAAAATCAATTTTAAAAAATATAGATGAATTTTTCAAATGAATGAAGAATTTGTATGGAATTCTATCTTTCGCTCATGAAGAATTTGTTTATTAATTGTATAGAATAAAGCATATTTCTTTTAATATGACGAACTAGCTTATATACATGTTGGTGCATACGTATTTATTTATATAAGAGTAGTATTTTTATGAGAACCTTACACAAATCAAATTTCGAGAGACAGATCATCCTACAACTCATAATTCACATATAAATTTATGAAAATTAGTTTGATTTATGAATAATGAGACTTTGTTTGATGGATTATACATGCGAGATCATTTTATATGAATTTTTGTGTTTATATAAACACATACATGGTCGAAGCTAAGCCAAAAAAAATAAAAATCGAAGAACAAAAAGCTAAGCCTTAAAAATTTAAAATAGTGGGTGGTTTCAAAGTTGTGGCCTGCATGTGAAGAGAAGACTTTGCATTTCTCTTTGCCTATCTAGCTAAGCAATACATTATCTCTATCACCTTAATTTCATTTTTATTTTCTTTTATAGAAGCAACATGCATAATTTCAAAAGATCCATCTTTTAAGCACTTTAAATCTTTTGTTGCATAATAATAGTATATTTTGAGTTTTATTGCACAAGCATCACTAGCATGCACCATGTCATGTGTATAGTGAATATGTTATTACTATAAACATCACCCTATTTAACAATAAAGGAATCTATATTTTAAGGGGATGAAATATCAATTTTTCATATAGTGTTTTAAAAATTCAATAAGGAAATTGCTTTGGTCTAAAAAGTTGACAAAGTGAAAATTCAACCCCACAATTCAGAACATTAATCTTGATTTTGGTTCATTAAGACTCATATTGTTTGAAACGTTGCATAACCAAGAAAGTTGAGAGAGAGATTAGAAGGCACAAGTATTGAATAAGCCAAGCCTATGAAGTCTCTTTGTTTAAACAAAAAAAGGCAGCCAAGTCTAGTGATGATATACATGCCAACCCTATTGCTAAATTAAAGTGAGGAATTTGGTATTCTAGTCTTTTTCAATTGCAAGGTGGTGGTTACATCATAAAGCACATATGCCAACTCAAGAAAGGACTAATACCACATCAGCATAATATAATAATAAAATTGCAAACAGTTTGGTGTGTGATGGCTGTTACTATAAAATGATTAAACCACCTTTGACCCAACTTTATTTCATCATTAACACTAAAATTGCATGAATTTCAAGAGAGGGGAAAAGATTTGATGTTAGAAACATGAGAAAAGAACATTAAAAAGTATAATCAAACACCAACTTTGTGATGCATTTTGGAACTAGAAAATCAGATCTTATCTTCACTTTAAGTTCTTGATGACACAAATCTGACTCACACAACTAAATAAAGTTGAGCTCAACAACCGTTTCTCTTTCACTATAAATACCTTCATTCACCCTAACAACTTCTCATCACAATTCAACAAATTAATCCAAAGCATTTCATCACATTGCATGCAACCAAGTAGAATGGAACTAAAACACACCAAATCAAGAATTATTGGCAACAAAAATCACGTCGTTGGAATCTCAATCGCCTCACAACAATACAGATTAAGCTCGCAAAATACACTCTTACCAGATGCCACCGCTCAGTACCAAATCATGTCGTCTCCTTCAACACATTACTCCAAAATCAGACACGGTAATTAAACTTCAATTGGCACGTTCGTAATTGCATGTTTGACGTTTTCACTCACTATAACGTGGCTTTTGGTGCGAATGCAGGCAGAGTGAATTCAGTGATCACAAAGATGATCAAACTGGGAGAAAGCATGGACATATTCGCTCAAGGAATCCGAGAACATGGTAATTAACTAACTACTCATAAAAACTTCAAGAAAACACATAAAATCTCAGATCTTATTAGGCCATGTTCTGATTTGGCAATATATATGAACCCTGCAGTAAGATTAGCACCAAAGTTGAGTGAAACAGTGAAGGGAAAACTGAGCCTAGGAGCAAGAATCCTTCAAGTTGGTGGAGTCGAGAAAGTGTTCAAGAACAAATTCAACATAATAGATGATGAAAAACTGATAACTGCTTCTCAATGCTATTTATCGACAACAGCTGGGCCAATAGCTGGATTACTCTTCGTTTCTAGCAACAGAGTTGCTTTCTGCAGTGAGAGATCCATCAAACTCTCTTCTCAAACTGGAAAGCTTGTCAAAGTACATTACAAGGTACGTGCTCGTTTAATCACATACTCAATCCTTTTCGATGATCAGTGAACTGAAAATAATGTGTACATGCAGGTGATGATCCCAGTGAGGAAAATAAAGAGAGCTATTGAAAGTGAGAACGTGAAAAGGCCAAGACAGAAATATGTGCAGATAGTGACAGAAGACAATTTCGATTTCTGGTTTATGGGATTTCTTAATCATCAAAGAACATTGAACTATTTGCAGCAGGCAATCCATCAAACCAGATGAGATTTTGGGATAAAGTGATCATATCATATTATAATGTATAGATATTAATCAGTAGAACTTGGAGATGTATACTCTGATCACAAATCTGTGTGAACATGTACAAGTTGATCAAAGTTCGCATTCTGCCAAAAAGAACAACTTTTTTATGTTTTACTCATCTTTTTTTTGGATCAAAACCAAGTGCATTGTGAAACTGCACACCCAACTTCTAAACTAATTAAAATCCTTAAGGTGAACCAGTGCCTTTCATTTATAAAAAGATAATGACATCCTCAATCCAATAACATCAAAGTTTCAACATACAAAAATTGAAAACTATATCTGTTAGGAAAGAACGATGGAGGGTGGGCACAAAGATAGACATTCATAACAAAACCAAACATAAAAAAAAATTTAGCAAAACAAAACTGAATATGACCTATGTCCCACAAACTAGTCCACATTCCCTTTTTCATATGCTTCAGAATGATGGTTCACTTTCTTTTTTAAAGTTATATTGAATGTGTATTTCCCTAATATGCAATTACTCATATTTTTTGAAATCAACAATTTTTATTTAACACAAACAACATTAAATAAGGGTAGTAAGTTTCATATTATATTAAATGTATTTCTTAATTCAAGTGGAGATAAGAAATGTGCTGTGTGTGTGGGAATGAATGTAGTATGGAGAGGTACGCAAAAAAAAAAAAAAAAATGATGACTTAATAGGAATTTCAAAATACATTAAGTCTATTTCTTAATTTATATGTAAATAAGAAATTTACTATCTTGAATTTAATATACTTTAGATTTATATTTTACTTTTAGCTAATATGGTAAATAAAATAATAATAGAGCTGCCAAGAAAATTATCTATTACAGAGTACTTATTTCGGCATCCTCATTTGCAGTTAACATGGTACTAGTGATGATGTTACCAGTATGAAAACAAAAAAACAAAAAAACTTTACAGGGAAACATTACTACATGATAGCTTCATAACATTTGCATCATCAAAACTTTAATCAATTAATCGAAGAAAAAAAAAGTAATAGTCCAACTATATTTGAAGTGTTTATATACAGGGAAGATCATCTGTGTATACATACTTTCTTATCCTCGTTTAATAAAAAATCTAATGTATTATCCTACATCATCATATTCCAGAAATGTACAAGAGATTATATAATCAATAAGTGAGTGTACGATGAATTTTGGAAGGCTGAAATGGAGGGAGTGGTATGAGCCAGTCGAACATCGGACATAACAGGCAGATGATCATTCCCCCGATGTGCCATTCCCATCGAACATCAATGAAGAGATCGTGCACTTGTGAGGATGAGCTATATCTATATTTACAGCCAAATTGAACTTTTCACGTCGTGCATTGACACGTCCATCACATATCGAGATCTTCTCTTGTTGGATGTTTCCCTTCCATTTTCGGAGAAAAACCTCTTTTTGTAAGTTTGCTCAACAAATATGCCATAGCAACCTTGGTGCCCAAGCTTGAATGGCCTCTGGAGAGGCAGATGACACCACCGAGGATAACTAAACCATTTACAATCACTTTATTTGAAGGCAGCTTTCTGAGTTTCGTCATGTTGGACCTGCAAGTCTCTAGACAGTGATTGGTGTTTAACACCGAGTTCTCTTGTCGTACTGTGCTGATGATATCCTCTTTGACTTCAAATTCAGGTGGAACCTATACATGTGAAAATAATGGGATTAGTGAAAAAGAAAGATTTAAGGTCTGAATTGATAACAATCAACACAAGGGGAAGCAAACAGAAATGGCTAGATGTAGGAATCTCACAATTCAAGAGGTCAGTGGACTCTACTTTTCAATCAATATTTAGGAAAACGTTGATATGCAGTCTCTAAAGAAAAATATAGATTTTGTTTCTCATAAAAAGTACAGAATGCTTGGCCTCTGAGGAGTGAAGAAAACATTTGTACTTAATATTACTTATCCAGTAATGGTGAAGTCAATGGTCAAGGTAGATGATGAGCTTTTCTGAATTATTGGGAATGTGCATGGACGAGAGGGCTGAGCTGAAGTAAATACTTTGTGGACCACAAAGTAAAGGGTTTCAGTTGAAGTTATTGGTTGCAAGAAACTATGCCCAAAGATCTTGTATGCAAGAGAAACCAATACATTAAACTGTCTCAGCTTGAAAGATTCTAATGCTTCATCAATGCCAACTCTGAGGAAAGTAAGTCCTTACCTTTTGAATAGGCAGTATGGCACCAGCCTTCGAACTTATCTGATGAGACTTTCTATCAGAGTATTTGCGAAGTGCATCATCCATCTTGCATATGTAACTCCATATCCTCTTTGTGAAGGCCAGTTTTGCCATTTCCACATTCAAACCAGCATCTTCTTGGTGCACCATTCTAATCTCACAGGCATTTCTACCAGGAACTGCAAAAGGCAATGTATAAGCCTGATGTCTAACCTTCCGAGAAGAGAGGAACTTAACCAAGTCTTCACAACTTAAAATAGTTTAAGCTTGTCTAACAATTGCACTTTAAAAACTGTAAATGGAATTAAAAAATGGATTAACATCTTTGAATTGGATAGCCTCATTAGGAGCCTAAGGGTCGGTATCCCAAGGACCCAAGCCCATCATCACTTTTTCAACAGTACATATTATCTACAAAGTCGCAGCCCACATGAAAAAATCTTGTGCAACAAACTTTTCAATAGGGCAGCATATGCATTAAATGGTGGTAGCAGAGATGCATAAATGTCTCGAAAATTCACAATGACAGAATTAGGAACAAAAAGATTATGAGACAGAGGGTGAGATTACAGAGAGACGCCCAACATGATTTGGTAATGTTCCGGGAAGACGCGACTTTGATTCGAAAAATCTTAGATAAGTAGGTTAGTGGTAGCCCGATGAAAAGATGAACAAAGGCTAATAAGGAAGACATTCTAAATCTTGGATTGAGTAATGGTATATGCCATATGGAAAGATCGTGTAACTTGGAGAGTAAAGATCTATGTAGCAGGAATGGGATCTGATGATGATGATGATGTATACCGAAGGACTATGCAGAAAAAACCAAAGCCATTTTAAGAATTGAGTAAAACACTTTCTAAAATTGACATCCTTTATCTCATCTAGGATGCTGACACTTAATGCTCAGCACATTCTCTTTTATACATTGTTATATTGAACACACTAAGATCATTAACAGAGTCAATCAGACTCCAGAACATGTTACACGATCAACTGAAGAGGATAAACAGTTGGTAAGGGCTCAATGACCAGGGAGTGTTTGGTAGAACTTGTAAGCTAACTGTCTTTAGAAAAGTAAGCAGATCCTAACTCTTTATTCTAAAATATCCTATTTTGACTAACTCCTTTATTTACAAAGATTGTGAATACTAACATTTAAAAAATCAATGATATTAGTTTATCCAGACAATCGAACAGCTTATTTTTAAAACAAGGTTTGACATCATATTATAAGAACTTTTGACAAAACCTTACCGAACACCCTCTGTTAGAGGAAAAGGAAAGGTACTTACTATAACATGAGAGGTACAGTTTTAAAATTCAACAATCAATTTTCCTTTTGATACTCAAGGATGAGCTAATACTCATGAAGAGAACTTAAAGGTAAGGTAAGTCGATAACCTACCTTTCCTGATTCTCCAGCCGGATCTGAAAAGTGCAACTCTAATGTATCGTTTGTCTTTTGGAACCAACGGATGCTCACATTCCTAATTGTGGTCATAAAAGGGTACCAGAAGATCAGAAGCAAATTTAAACAGGAAGAATTACAGTTATATAATCTAGATTAAAAAGGAAACTAACTCATGCATGATAACTTAGTAAAACAACCAAGTGGCTCCAGCTGTACCATAGTCACAAAATTGGAAGTCAAAAAGATAGAATAAGCTCTGATGATATCAACTAAACACACATACATTACATACACATATAAAAACAAAAATTACAAGCACCAAATAATAGTTGTAATAAGTCCTGAAGAAGACACAGCTTTTAAAAGTCTGTTGGCAGTAATTGTGGAAGCAAGGTGAAAATCAAACTCTAAATGCACAAGGACAGTGTCATTGCATCAAAATGCAAAATCATAAAATCAAGCACTAAACTTTGGTATGGGCCATGATTGCTGAAAAAACAAGGGAGGGAGAAAGTGCACCTTACTAAAGCAGTAGAAAGACCCATCCTTTCCCTGCCAAAGTCTCCAAGCCAAAACATACTCCCTGGGAGTCAAGAAAGGGAATTTTTTAATGGTACGACCGATTTCAGTGGCAGAGGCGTGATCCACCTGCAACTGTTGATGGTGAACCACAGTCTTATCCCACTGCATTCTATAATGATTGTCCATGTAGAAATTAACCAACATATCAACAGAGCAATCCTCAAATGTGGTGACGCTCAGATACTTCAAGGGTCCATCCTGCATAATCCAATAATTAATAATACAAGGAAAGAATCAGGAAGATACTAAAAATAAAATGAAATAAATCTGAAGATCAAGCAACACCTCAAACCTACCTTTGGTTTGCAGCACTTGGCCTTGTAAGAGATAGAATTACAAGTTTTATGGATGACGTCTTCCCAGATGGAGGAGTTGTCCTCCAGCTCCTCCATCAGATTCTTCAAATCCAGATCAGAGATAATTTCTGAAGTTCTGAGAAAACATATATGGAAATAAATTTTCAATCCCTTTTATTTTCTTTTTACTGTTGTAGGCAGCAAAAGAGAAGATGATAGAGTTACCGGAAAGAGGGAAGAGCATGTTTTTTAGAAACTGCAGCGGAGGTGGAGAGAAAATATGGTCGGCGGCGGAGGCGATAGCTGAGGAAATGGCAAGTGAAGATGAGGAGTATGACAGGGAGAGTCCATGTCCACCATCCATGCCCATATCGATCCATGTTTCCATTTACCCTCCAGAATAATTCTTCTTCATTTTCTTCCCACTTTTTCATCATCGATCCCAATCCACTCAATCCCCCAATAAGGTTATGGCTACTCAGCTTCTGGACCACACCAACTAGCTGTTCTTTGCATATATGCTTTGGATTTGATGCGGCCTCGTATTTATATTTCTCCCACTACGCTACCCCTAGAAGAATAAAATATGCTAAATAATAAACACCAACGCACATATAAACTAACAATCGCATTACAACAGATTAAGCAAGTTTCTGAAATTTCAGCATCATTAGACAATCCACAGAATTATGGACAATAAACCTCAAAATTGACTGCATAATAGGCAAGCAAAACCTACTAAAGAAAGCAAAATATAACAACAGCAAGGAGAAGTAATACAAAAGGAAAAATATGAGCATCAAACACAAAACAAACCACGAATGAGTTAAACTTGCTCAAGATGAGAAACGATTAATGCTAAACAGAGGCAACTCGAGTCTCGAATGCATAAAACACGTTATATACACAATTAAATAGCTATATCTTAGATTGAGCAAGAAATCATAAACAACACCTCAAACCAATAAATCTCACCGGCTCAATTCGATTGCTGAGACAAGGAGCCACAGTTCACTGCTTCGTCGTCACCACCGTGCGAAATCGCTGCGCTATCGATGGTTTGGAGATTGAAGACAAGAAAGCATCTACTTGAAGTTGGAGAATCAGAAGAATCCGGCAGCTTTGGGGTCGACGACAGCTTTGGTGGTGACGGCGGATTTGGGATTTTAAGTAAGAAGAGAGCAAAGAATTCGGGGCGGAAAAAGGTTTGGATTTTGCTTGAAAGATTTTGGATCTCTAATTGACCTTTTGAAAAAAAATAAAAATTCACAGGGACAAAAAATACGTGTATTTTTCATTGTACATTAAAACATAAAGTTTTTTTGTTTTTTTTTTTTTATTTGGTTCGATTTTAGACCTTACTAGTTAAATTGCTCTAGATTGAAAAATATCTAATTGAGTTGAGTGTTGACAAAACAAAAAAATTACATGTATTTTTCCTTAGACAATAAAAATCACAAAAATCACAAAAATGTACAATTTCTTTTCATATATATAAACTTGTTTTTTTTATAAATAAAATGGTATTTATTTGGGTTATTTACTAATAGAGGTGAGAATACCGAATTGTTGGAAAATTGGTTGTTGAAAGTGGTGGGTGACACCACTTTAACCAATTGTTAAGTGGTTAAGAGTGAATTATTTTAAGGATTGGATGTCAAAAGATTAATTTACGTTTGGAGTAGATAATCGAGACATTTTGAATCACTCAAAACCAATTTTTGGTGAGTGAGAAATTAAGCATCAAAGTTGGTCATTTGAAATAAGAATGAAAACTCTTGATGTGTGAGGAGTGCTTAACGATCCCACGTAAGAAAATGGACCTTGAAAATGCAAATATAAGATAAGCTATGAGAAGAGACTTAGTAATTAGTATACTATTGGAGTAGCATGCTTGTGCAACACACATGCATGCGCGCGGTCCAACCTCGACCTTGGTCCTTGGACGTTGGGCAGGACTTGGGCGGATCGGGCTCGAGTTTTACCCGAAGAATCATTTTTGGGCAGTAAATTCACCCCATGTTGGAAGTTCGTCGGAATTCTCGAGTTTGTGGTGCTCTCCCCATGTTGGAAGTTCGTCGAAGTTTTTATCTTTGGGAGACGATACGTACGGTCCATTGAGCACTATCCTGGACGTATCTCGTCTTAAGTAAAGAGAGTCTTCCTCAACTCGACATTCTGTTTGTTGGTTTCTGTTTTTTGTTCGACATTCTCATTGCCCATTGTCAGGTGCTATTTTCCAACACGAATTGAATTGAGTAGTTCGGGTTTGGTTCAATTTTTATAGTTGTTAGTTCAGTTGAATTAATAAAAACATAAGTTGTTTTTGTTTTTTGCTTACCGGTTAAATTGCTCTAGGTTGAAAAATATCTAATTGAATTGAGTGATTTGGTTATTTATATGGGATAGAGGCCATTCATTCACCTATATTACTCAAAGCATAGATTATAAATTGATTCGCCAATTCTACAAGAGTCTACTTATTAAAGAATCACGTCATAATATATTTCCGAAAAAGAAGAATCTTAAGTTCTTAATCCATAAAGGAAATTTGGCTATTGTATATGAGTTTTAAATAAGTAAAAAGAGTTCCCTATTTATTATCCTCAGGTTCAACAATTTGGCGATATCTTGATTTTTCCAATTGAAGGTAAGTTTGGAAAAATTTGGGATCAACATAAATATGTTTATACTAAATTTACCGAAGTTCATATATGATATTCAAGGTTGGATATTGTTAAAATTTTGAAAAGTGTAATTCTATTAAATTTGATAATTCAATATGATTATAAAACAACCTTAATTTATAAATTTAATTTGAAACCTTACAATAATATAGAAGACTTTGTAGAAATAATAATGATTGTTTAACATTTGATCTCATCTCAAAGCAGATATTCCAGCTCAGGAAATACTCATACCACATATGCATATCAAAACAAATTGCAATAAATGAATTTGTGGTGTGTGTGTGTTAGAGAACTATCGAATGGTTAAAGAGCTTTGACCTTACTTTATCAAAATAATTTAACACTCAAATTATAGGCTGCGCATATAATTATAATAAAAAATAAATAAAGATAATAGACAAAAAAATAAATACTAAAGGCTGTGATCCCAAGGCTTTTGTCCATATAACATTAGTCATCATGTGATTAGACATTAAGAATTCAAAGGATAATGTTCCTGTCTCTTGTCATTTTACATCACAGAAAAAAGAAAGCAATAAATTCAAAACAAATGTTCATAAAATCATATATCTTATCTTCAGTTATAATTTCTAATGAGACAAAGCTGAATCATGCAATTAAACAAGTGAAGCCAAACAAACTAGAAAAAATAATAATGAATTGAAATTATTTCATCTCATTACGTGAGATAAAACCAGAGAAGTAGAATGGAACTACCATACAACAAATCAAGAATCATTGGCAGCAAAAAGTGTGTACAAGCGAGAGATTGTTGGAATTTCAATCACCTCACAACTAAGACATCTCAAAAACCAATATTACTAGTTGTTCAATGCAAAATCATGTCATCTCCTTTAACTTAGTATCCCAGATGAAGGAACAAGAATTATCTTCACAGTGGAAAGACAACAGTTATCGGATCTTATACGGTCAAAATCATAGCTTATTTCGAAGTTGATTTTTACTCATGCATGGGGTTGGAAATCAAATACGGAAACTCATAACCATTCACAATCCAAGTGTAGGAAATAAGTACTATGTTTAATATGGAACTGATTCTACATTCTACATATATGTGTGTCGCCTTAGTCCGACGAATACTAAGATGAGATCACCATTAGGCTTCTTGTGATCACAATGGACTATGAACTTCTTCCTTTATAATTATCTATAAGGATTCCAAACTGCTTATATAAGGAAAACAAGTGTTGGGCTATCAAGTAAGTCTAAACTGCTTATATTTTCTAAGGTTCTGCAGAAACTGTTTCTGCAATCTACATTGGGCAAGAAGAGAGAGAGAGTTATAATTTAAGTGGGAACTGGGAAGTTAATATCAATTAACTTCCACCACTTTTATTATTTTATCTCCCATAATATATTAATATAACAGGATAGGATCAACATACATGGACCACCCATTGACCCAATCCAACATGACAGGTGTAACAAATCTATCAAATGGAAGAGAGTTGCTTTTTGCGGAAAAAATCCAGGAAATGTGTGATCTTCAGATGTGTAGATGTTAATGAGTGGAAGCCACAAAGACATGCTCTCAGAAATCTGTATAGACTATTTAAGATGAAAAACAAATATATATCCCACAAGTATTAGGAAAGATGCATAATATACCACCTGCACTATTACTTTCTTTACCTACACTTGCATTTGGGATCCCACTTTTGTATCGAAATCAAAGTATATTAAAAGGCAAATCTAAATCTTTTTCTTTCTTTAGCTTGATCATTTGAAGTGTAGGTTACATCTAGATCAAAATAAGGATCAGAAAGCACAAATACCAATCACCTTTAGTTTTCTGGTGACACAAAGCTCACTATGAACTAAAAGGTACGCAGAAAAAACTCTCCTTTTACCTAATCCTCTATTCTAAATAGGCCATGCGTAGTAAACGACATCACTGATATGTGAGTAACACGTAGACTGATTTCTTTCACGAGACAGAAAATTATTTCATTTGTGTAGAGTAAATACAAATAAATAAGAGATGAAACACCAAAGTAAATACTTACGAATTTCACATATTTGGCACTTGATAGTGATGAATTTAACTATTTAAGCATCCATTAAAATGTTGCCTTGCTAGCAACGGAAAGTATAAGTACAAGTGGAGAGAAGAGGAGAAGAATGTATGTGCAGAAATCATGTATGGCCTTCGAAAGAATTAAAAAAATAATAATAAAATAAAGAATGAAAGATTTACTAGTTAGCCTAATCAAGAAGAACGTTTACAGCATGTCAGCACACAATCCTCTAAAAATTGAGTGAGCTGAGAAGAGTAGAGTTTTGGGTCATTTCGGAAATGATCAACATGGGGTGTTGAAATGAAGTTACATGCTCTAACCTCGCGTCCACTCTTTCGTTGCTTCTCGATGAAGGACTCAACACTTCCTGCTGGAATCACTTTGTCAGCTGAGCTATAGATGTATAGCTGTGGACAGCTTGGTTGTTCCGATGTTAATACGCTTAACACATTAGAAAGCCTCCTGTGATTTGAGACAAGTACAAATTAATATTGCTCAAAAGAAGAATCAATACATAAAACAAAAAAAGGATGAAGTGAAACAAGTAAATGCTTAAATGTAGTGACATGTTTACATGGTAATAAGTTTGTTCACATGATCAAGTTACATCAAATTACATTGTGTGCATTTAACTGATGGAACCAACAGTGAGTGACTAAAGAACTCAATGATCATTATAAAGCTAACTACCTGTTTATGGAAGGACGGTTCAGAACCACTCCAAAAATCTTCTCTAGAAGGAGGAGCAGAGTTGCTTCAGCTAAACCTGGTTTGACTTCAATGGAGGTTCTGGTACCAGCCGTCTTCTCAGAATCTAGTTCGATAATAGAACCTTTTGTTGCAACACTATTTTTCTTCAAAAATGCAGCTGAAAAGCCCGAAGCAAAAACCTAAGAAAGATATATGAGGCGAGTCAAATTGACTATTTATGAGAAGAAAACAGACAACTATAAAAGAATGCGAGCAACAAGCAAAGCAAACTTTCTCCAATACATTCTTGCACATTCTCCTCAGATTAATGAAGATAGAACAAGAATCATGCATAACCAACATTTTGTCCCTTCAATTCTACAAGCAAAATTACCTGGGGGTCGGGGGTTGCAACGGGAGCAGAATCCACAATGCAACCTCTAATCCTCCCAATTACCGCAGCATCCCTCTTCTGAAACTTCTCCAAAATGACTCCATATCTACGAGACAAACAAGAGACAAATCAGCATATAGCTTCACACCATATTCATTCCTATGATGTCATTTTTCACTCCATTTGAATTTACATAATCAGTATGAAGAGAAGAAACTTACGTAAGCCATCCAGTATTACTAAACGTGTGAAAGACCAAATTCTTTCCATGCTCCTCATCCAACCATTCAGCAAGATGGTTCACCAGCGACTCCACATCCTGCTCGGCTTTCCCCCCAACTTGATAGCTAAGAACCTCGGACATTGGAAAGGTGAACGTAATAACATGAAACCCTCTCGAGGTATACCAATCTGCATATCTTTTCAGATGCTTTTGCTTAGCACCTAACCATCCTAGCAACACCACTACTGTCCTAGACTTAGCAGACGAACAATCAGAACCCCCCAACACATCAATGGCGTTAGGATCCGGCAAATGCCATCTATATAAAATATCAGATGGCAATGAAGGAACACTGTACTGATAAGCAGCCGGTTTGGCGGATTTTCCCAAATCAGCTGATCGGTATAGGTTGAATAGAACAGGGGAAGAGGCAACCAAAGAATAATTAGGGTTAGAATTGGGAATTGGAATGTGTACATTAGGCAAAGGAACGCGAATTCCGGCAACAAAGGACAATTGGGCTAACTTAGAATCTGATATTCGAGAAACCCATGATGAATTCAATTCTTCTAATGAATTACAAGTATTAGAACAAGAAGGGTTCGATTGTTCCAAGGATGAACAAGCCTCTGGTGATTTAGAAGGCCGTAATTTATCGTAAAAATCAGCGGAAACAGAGGCTATCGCTAAAGCAGAAGCCGCGAGAACCGGCCTTTGCAGAAACCCAGACAATGAACCCATTATTTGGTACAATTAATCAAAAAATTCTACCACATTAACAACCCTAAAAAAATAAAAAATAAAAATCAATTAGGACGATTACGAACACCCAAAACTCCAAGAAACAGAGGGGAACCACCTGCGTGAAATCGACGATAACAATGGCGCTCAAAATTCGATAGAATTTCAGAAAACAAAATTTATGGAGAAATCTGAAGAGGAAATTACCTGAATTTCTTGGTGGGTGGTATATAAAGGAGGCGAGGAATTCAGAATGGGCTGCCAATTTGAATGTTGACAGCCCAGAAACGCAACCGACCGGAGTTCTTTACGAAGAGTCAAAGTTTCTTACGATGTTCTTCAACGCGTTGGATGAAGCATTTAAATCAGATTATTCACGTTTATATCGAAACTTATAAGATGATTAAATTAATTTATTTTTATTTTTAAGGTTGTTAAATTAATGTCAAAGAGAGATGTGGCGTGAAGCCACGCCACATGGAAATTTAACAAATTTAATAGGAATACAGTTTGAACCAATCCAATTTCCAATAGGAATATGAATAGTGTTCCTTCCAAACACAATTAATATATGTTAGTTATTATTATTATTTATTGATTATGTCAATTCATAATTTATATTATTTTTATTATGTGAAATTAGTTAAATTTATGACAGTGAAATTCCGTCTCACTAAATTATATACATAAAATCGATTCATATAAATATTTTTGTTTTATAGTTGATTATACGCATTCACTACAATAGGTAGCATTGAAGAAATTGTGGCTATGGAAAATTTAAAGAGAAAAAAATAGACCAAAGAAATTAGACAAAAGGTTTCAATTGAAAAAATAAAATAGACAAAAAGTTGGTGAAAGTGAAATTAGTTGGTAGTGATGTAATGGTGAAATTTGGTTAGACCGAACAATTTGGAGATACTATTAAGCAGTGTTTATGATGTGATGTGATGTGGTCATGTGGTGTATTTTCTCATCCACTACTGACACGTGGATGACGCGTGTTCTATCTTACGGTTAGCATTCGGTCTTAGAAATGCTGTGTTTTTTTTTTTTTCACATTAAACGAAAATTTGCTCAATTTGCAATATTCAACGAAAATTTACAAATTACATGCTTTAACTTGCATTTTCGTTTAATACTTACATTTTCGTTTAACTTGCATGTATTAGGTATTATTGTAATGGATGATGATTGATTCTTGTGTGAAATTGTATTTTATGGTAAATGGGTTAATTTTGGATTTATGAATTTTCGTTTAATTGATTCATTAGCACGTATTGTTAAATGAAATTTGCCGTACTTGGGCTTGTATAGTTAAATTTGTTTTACAAAAGTCGTGTAACAATTGAAAAGTAAAAACATCAAAAATTGTTACAGGAATTTTTTTTAAACGAAATTGGCATTCAACAAAAATTTGTAAATTTGCACTACTAATCAAAAATGGAATTGCGTTGAAACACTGCATAATATTAAACGAGAATTTACCTTAAATGAATAATGTAACAATATTACACGAAATTGTAATAGTGTAATAATGTTGCACTTTCAGGATCAATTTATTAAACGAAAATTTACAAATTATTAAATGAAAATATTAATGTTACAATGTTAAATGAAAAATTACAATTTTTAACACTATTAAACGAAAATTCCCCTAATTTTAACACTATTAAACAAAAATTCCCCAAATTTTAACACTATTAAACGAAATTTTTTGGAATTTGAAACATTAATTAGTTTAATAGTGGAATATGAAACTTATTAATTTTCACATGAACTATTAAACGAAAAATTACAAATTTTAACACAATTACAATGGATACCCATATTAAACGAAATATACAAATTTTAACACTATTAAACGAAAATTTGTAATGATTTTAACAATATTAAACGAAAATTTGTGGAATTTGAAACATTAATTCGTTTGATAGTGGAAAATGAATTCGTTTAATTTTCACATGAACTATTAAACGAAAATTACAACTTTTAATACAATTAAACGAAAATTTGTAATGATTTTAAAAATATTAAACGAAAATTTGTGGAATTTGAAACATTAATTCGTTTAATAGTGGAAAATGAATTCTATTAATTTTCACATGAACTATTAAACGAAAATTACAAATTTTAATACTATTAAACGAAAATTACAAAGTTTAACACAATTAAACGAAAATTTGTGGAATTCGTGTAATAGTGGAACTATTTAATAGTGGCAAAATTTCACATGAATTCGTTTAATATTGATCTATTTTCGTTTAATATGAATTGTGGAATATGAATTCGTGTAATAGTGATTTGATTCAAGTGATTCAAATGATTTGATAGTTAGTTGGCTAAAATAATTTTTAATCCCATCACCTCAAGACCAGTCAATAATTGTGGTAGTTTTGTAAAAAAAATTTATCTAATGTGGTATTTTGGTACTTATCTTTTTTGTTGTGGTAAAATTGTCTAACATTATTATATTTTGGGTACAGCAGGCTATTTCACCCCTTTTTTTTTAATGTACAAATTAATATAAGATCCGTAAATATAAAGGATTTTTTTTTAATCAAGCGTAATCAATTATGGTATTCATTTTTAAATTTGACATGTTTCTATATATATGTGTGTGCGTATAATTTAGAATTAAATTTTAGGATGAAAGAAGTATTGACTTTTGTAAATGTAAAATTTATATGTCATTCAGAATCAATGTTTTTTTAATTGATAATTTTATTGACAATAGTTTCTTTTTAATATTTACTTATGCATTAAAAAAAATTAAACACGTAAAATGAATAAATCATCTTTGTTGTTTTCTAACAAATAATAAGTTTAGAAAGTTTGAGCTAAATCATATTTAATCTGCAAATGTGATTTTCCTTTTTTTTCCTTTTCCTTTAAATTCTTAAAATAAAATAATTTTAACGTATGTAAATACTTTTAAAAATTATTGTCGTTGTGTGATAAATACTAATGATCATACTTTTACTTATAAAAAGGTATGCATGTTTAAAAATACACATATTAATGAGATATTAATTTTCTGTTGCTAATCAGTGGAATATAATATGTTCGACAGATTGTCATCAAACGATGGTTTATATACATTCGGTTGGTGATGGTGGAACGATGCAGATAGGTAATGTCAGTTGCAATTATAACTTATCCAACAAATAGTAATATAACATTGGGAAATCCCTCACTGTACACTAATTTGAATTTGTTTGGAAAAAAATACACTAAAATATAACATTTATTTGAAAAGTACACTTAAATATAAGCAATGTTACCAAAATACCACAAATGTTGATCATTCTTCATTTGAATAGTAAAAAGTGTACTTCATAGTCAAATCATGTTAAATCATGTTTTTGTGTTTGAAGCTATCATTTATATCTTTGCTATTACACGAAAACAATGCTATGACTTATTATTACTTCAGAAAACAATGCTATTACACGAAATTAATATCCGTTGAATTCATGCTAAACGAAATGAATTGCACTAATTTTTGCATTGACAATTAATGTTTACCCTAAATGAAATTAATTTTATTACTTTAAATTTTGAGCTATTAAACTGAAGCAAAACCCTAAAACCTTGAAAGAAGTTGAAATACATTAATAAACGAATTTTTTTTACTAATAAACGAAATAATTGAACTACTAAACGAAATATAATGAACTGTTACACGATTTTTTTGACCTGAGGAATGAATTTCTTGGCTACGAAAATATGCACTATTAAACGAAAATGTTGTACTATTAACGAAATATTTGAATTATTAAACGAAATATGTTAACTATTACACAAAAATATTTGACTTTTAACAGTTGAGTTGTGAATACCAATTAAATATCAACTATTACACGATATTTCAACAATGTCTAGTTTTTGAATATAAAACCTATTAAACCAATTTTTAAAAATTATTTGTTAAATTTGGACCATTTAAGAATATTTGTAACAATTAAAAATAATAATTACAATTGACTTTTAAAATTAGTAAATTTACTTTTAAAAAAAATTACAATTAACTTTCCAAAAAATTACAATTTATTATTTGTTCAATAATTTTATTAAACAAATTATTAATAAAATTAGTGTAAAATATGAACTTGTAATTTTGTGTAACAAATCTTATAAGATTTTCTTTACAATAAATGAGCCTCAACTAACATATCAATTGTATCTTTAATGAAATATGATTTATAATCTTAAAAAATTCTCAAATAAAGACAAAAAAAAAAAAGTGTGCCCTACTCCTTTTCATCCTTTTCATCCGCCGAATTCAACCCCCCCCCTCCATCTTTCACCTTCTTCCTTTCTACCAAGTTTTTAATTTACTCTCCATCGGTGAAAAAAAAAAATCGTTGAGGCAGATTCGTGGAACCACTCGGAGAAAAATTTGAGGCAGATTCCATGGCTTCTCAATCAATGAACCAGGTTAGTTTCTCTTTTTTTTCGTTGAAGGTGCTTGAATTTTGTTGAAGCACTTCGATTTTTGATGAATTTCGTTGAAGCCAATGTTGTATTGAAGGATGTTTATAAATGTTGAATTTCGTTTATGAAGTATTTGTCGAAGTGTGGGATTGAATGTTTATGAAGCATATGTGGAATGTTGATTGAATTTCGTTTATGAAGTGTGGGATTTATGTACTGTTAAACATGTTTTTTTAGGCTATGACACGAAATATTTGTGATGTTAAACGATTATTCAGTGAAATTTGTATAGGTAAACGATTATTTGTGGTTTTATGTGTTGTTGACTTGTTACACGAAAATTGAAACTGTTAATGCAAATTTTTGAACTATTAAACGAAAATTGACACTGTTAATGCAAATTTTTGAACTATTAAACGAAAATTGACACTGTTAATGTAAAAATTTGTACTATTAAACGAAAAAATTGTTAAGTTAAACGAAAACTTTGAATAGTTACACGAAAATTCTGTACATTTGACTTATGTATGTATTAATCCAACGTAATATGGATGTATGTATTAATTTACCTTGTGGTACGTATTGTAGTCCGGTCGTGTGTTCATCCGAAGAGATCTTTTGGGTACACAAGCGTATATTAATGGATATTGTCGACTTAATATATTGGATGACATTAGGCTTGAGTTGAATGAAGTTGGTATAGAGGGATTGCGGAGATTTAGGAAATCATGTTTCGGGCATTTCCTCTTGTGGTTCACTGATCACGAGTCATGCAAGGCGTTTCTCCATATCCTCATGACTCGTGAGGTGTCTAGGAGTAGTGAGGATGAGGAGTACGAGAGATGGTTTTGCATTGGGCGAGATCGTCTCTGTCGGTTCTCCAGGAGGGAGTTTGCTCTTTGTACTGGTCTGCATTTTGGTGACTCACACTTCAATTCGTCTGACCGGCACACACTTCGTTACTTTCCAAATTTCATATTTCTCGCGTGAATGTAGGATGAATGGAGATGACGGCATTCTGCATCGGACATGCCATCTGTGCTTGTCAGATTGGACAACACAATAGTCAACCTGGTTCTCCAGGTGGTAAAAACCAACTGCGTTCTTCAGCTCACTTTTGCTTGAAAAAATGGCTCCTCTATACAGATTGTTTGTAGAGTTCAGCAATCGGTTTGAATCAGTACTTCGGGGATCCTCGAACGATGGGATTTCTGGAATAAACCAATTACGTCTCTCAATGTATGTCTCAAATTCCTCAAGAGCGGCCAGTTGGTCTACATCCAAAGTTGTCATGTCCTCCTCGTTCAATTCAAAGTCATCTTGCACCTCGTTTGCGTCCGATCCACGTCCATCCTCCTCATGGTTCGAATCTACAAAACCAGGTACACATAGTTAATTCAAACGAATAATCGATAAAAAGAATTTGATACAATTTAACAACTTTATTGGATTATTACCACGTCCACAGTCATGTATCTGTTCACACCTCTCTGAGTCTGGCCCTATTGGTTGCTGAGGACAAGCGTAATGTGTTTCTTCTTGCTCCGTCCACACTCCTGGAGATCTATTCAAATCAAACATGTCAAGACCCGAAGACAGACTATGGTAATCTACATGACCAAATGACGATGGCAAATTCTCCGGATGTGCACTCGACCCTGATGTCCTAGTTTGTCTAACCCAACTTCGAACGAGCCGATCCCATATTTTGCATAGAAGGTTTCATCGTGTTGTAGCCCAATCGGAACATCTGGCATAACCAAATTGTTATCAAAATAAGTACTCCAGCTTGTGTAATCTGTAGCACACGAAGAAGGATTAACATTTTGCATATCCGAGTAAAAGCTAACTCCAACAGCCATCCTTTTTAGTGAAACAAAAACCACCCGACTATTACTGTCCATGGACAATAATCGCATGACATCAGAATCATCATTTATCTTTATCTTTTTCAAAAATCCTTTGGTCTTAAATAACGTGTGGATCACATATCGCCAATCATTTTGATCAACACGCACAACTCTATGGACTGCGTCCTTGAGATCGTCATATCTGATTGTTTCAAGTTGAAGCACCCCTCGGAGACCACTTTTGTATTCTAACCCCTCCCAAAAACCATGATACCAGACCACTACAGAGATAGATTCCATTTTTTCGTTTACCTTCTCTGGAAAAAGAATAATTGTCATTTAATCGTTAAAGCGTAATTAAATGAAGGCTCATTCATGTAAAAACAATCTGGAAAATATTTAAATTCGTTTAATAATTAAAAACATTCGTTTAATAATTAAAAAAATCCGTTTAATAGGTATTAAATTTCGTTTAATAAATCATGGTATAAATTCATTTAATAATGGTACATATTCGTTTAATAAGTATAAAAACTCGTTTAATATTTAGCAAAATTCGTTTAACATTGTTAACATTCGTTTAATATGTATTAACTCGTCTAACAATTACAAAAATACGTTTAACAACTAAATTTCATCTAATAATGTCTTGACATGATGTCGTTTAACAAGTTCATTTCACTAATTAATAGTAAACTATGAATACAAATGCATGAATATAAATTTATTAAAAAAAAAATCATGATTTTAGCAAAAAAATCAACACTGCATAACATATATCACATATAATGTACATTCATAGAAGAAAAAGTTGCATTCCTTCTAGTAATAATATACATACCTGATTGTAAGGAATGAATCGCCCCAAGCTCTCCCTTTCTTTCTTTTATCAAGTGGAAAAATGATAAGGAATGTGGGGATATTCTTGTATTGTATTGGTGAAGAGGAGGGAAATGTATTGGTAAAGTTGTCATAAATTATCACATGTGAATAGCATATCACTGAATCAATGACATGCATCAGCCTTTGTTAAATTTTTCACTATTCACACTTTATTGAATACTATTCACATGAAGACCATTGTTTGTTAAATGAATGGTTAGACAATGTTTAATTAATGCAACCCAAATGCCCAACAATTGAACAAATATTAAATGATTTCTTCAAACAAAAATAACAACTATTAAATGATTTGATTGTGTATATTGTGTATTAATTATTTTATTTCATTCGAATTACAATTGTTATTTTTTCAAAATGCAAAACCCATATTTTATCTTTTAAGTATTCGTTTATTAAATGTTGTAACAAATTCGTTTAATATTGTTTAAAAATAAGCCAAAACTTTCGTAGAAAAAAAAAATCCTTTAATAGTTCTTCAACGAATTCGTTTAATAGTACAAAATATTCGTTTATTAATGCATTATTTTCGTTTAATAGTATATTGAATTTCGTTTAATAGTATAGTCATTTTCGTTTAACAGTGCAAAAATTTTCGTTTAATACTACACGAATCATTTGGCCGTTTAATAGTTCATAAGTTCTTGTACTATTATGCATGCAAATATTTGAGGATATGACTCATTGACATGATTTGACATCACTAACCAAACAATCACATCTCTACACTATTCAAATGAAGACTAGTCAAAAATGTGGTATTTTGGTAACACTCACTATATTTAAGTGTACTTTTTGAAATAGCCTATATTTTAGTGTATTTTTTTCCAAACAAATTCAAATTAGTGTACAGTGGGCAGTGCTCCCTAGAACATTTTATATTTGATCGAACATCTTCAAATATAACATTTTCTATTTTATATAAAATTTTAGAAATATTCATTATAATCTCTAAAATATTATGATGTTATAAATAGCCAGGTTCAATTAATAAAACAACTGTGGCGTGCTTTCTCCGCAACTTATCTTAATCTTGACTTTTTATTTTCTTATTTTGTAACTTTAATTGTTAAATTCTTATATTACAAATAATGTTCTATGTTATCCTAAAAGTGGAATAATATTCTATTATAATGTGTGTATATCATAATGCATACTGATGATGCTATCCTATACATACATAAAACGAAATTCTTCATCTTTTTGATGAATACGTGGAATATTTTTGTCCAAGTTTTGATAATATCGTAAAAGTCCTTTAATTTGTGTGTTGAATAATTTATAATTTAATGAAGTACCAAAAAAAGCAAATGTAATAAATGCAAAGGTGTTATGGTCAGATAAGACAGCACCACTTCCAAAATTCATCCATCCCTCCTACTACGAATTCGAATATCCAATATTCAAACAATATATATATATTATATATATGGAATTCGAATATCCAAGTACAAATCCAGAATATTCTTATATCCATATTCCTTCAGAACTTTCCTCCTTTTGTCGATGTTCGAATATTAGGCAAAACCTACTTTTTTTGTTGTTGTTGTTGTTGGTATTTACGATTACGAAATATAACCTTCCATAACACCATATTAGAGAAGTGATAAATAAATAATCTATATATGAATATATATATATATATATATATACAGTGACGGACCCAGGATTTTTATCGAGAGGGCCCAACTAATAAAAGAATAACAATAGTTCTAAGAATAAAATCAAAGCTAACAATTCATAAAATAATAATCAATGATAATAATTCTTTACAATCACTTCATATTTTATTAAGCCAAAATAATGAATATATTATATATTCTATAACAATTGATAATCAAATAAATTAAAATAATATCATTACTCAATGAAGAAAAATAAATAATGAGTTTAAATATATGAACAATTTACCTTAAAAATTGATATTTTGAACAAGAATTTGATAATATGCAAGTAAAATTAATTAATATACATATTTTTTGAATAAAAATATAAAAATACCTAAAATATTATTAATTTTTTTAAAAATCTCAGGGGGGCCCAATGCCCCCCCTAGCTTCAATGTAGGTCCGTCACTGTATATATATATTACAACAAAAGACATCTCAAAATTTTAATAACCCTAATATTTTTTTTCGTCCATTTATACTTTCTACTTATATTGTAAATATTTTACTATTTTTCATTTCTTATGAACAAACTAAATCAATTCAAATATATACAGTTCAATATATTTTTTAGACTATTTACTAAAATATAGTTTTAAGTTCTTTCATAACTTATATATCAACAATATAAATCTATTAAAAATGCAATATTAAAATCTTCATGGAAATCTTGAAATTCTGTTGTTGTTGTTTTTTTTTTTTTATAATCTCAATATCAAAGTCTATCAAATGGGTGGATAACCAACATTTCTTATGAAGAATTATGTGTATCATGTGGGTGGATAATTACCAACAATTCTTTTGTTTATACAATTTTCACTTTTCTCGTGTGCCATTCTTGCCAAAACTATATGAGTAGGGTTGGGATCTTAAGATTCGTGCAACACATATCCGACCCGGCCCAGAACTGGTCCAAACAGAAAAATATATATACTTTTTTTTTCCCTCATTTTGACGCTAGGTCTGTTGCGCCTCTCTTTTTCTTCTTCTCTTCTCTCCTTCTTTTTCATTTTTTGCTTTCTTTCTAGATCTCTTCTTCTTCTCATCTCTTCTTCCCTTCTTCATTTTTTGTCTTTCTTTCTCGAAGCACGACGTTCTCTATTTCTCTCAAACCTCATCTTCTCCAAATCGCGATGTGAGGCTATTATTCTTTAAGTTAAAAATCCATCTTTATCAGTTCGAAAAATATAAAATTGTATCTGATTTCGTGTTCTTAATATTTTATGATAGATGATCATTCAAATACACATGAAATAGTTGAGTTATCTACTGATGAAGATGAATTTATTGATATGAATGTCTTTTATATAACTGACTCATTTTAGTTCTGTTTATAAAATGTATTCTTAATAATACATAAAGGTCACATTATCATTTATAAAAGGTATCCTTAATAATACATAAAAGTCACCTTATTGTTTATAAATGATATTCTTAATAATACATAAAAGTCATCTTATTGAGACTGAAAACTTATAAAGGTATATTTAATTAAATCTAAAAAAAATGACATAACACTAAAGGTATAACTAACATAACTAAAATGTCTGTCTAACACAACTAAAAAATATAGTTAACATAACATAAAAGGTATGTCTAACATAACTAAAAGGTATGTCTAACACTACTAAAAGGTATGCTTAACATAACACTAAAGGTATGACTAACATAACTAAAAGGTTTGTCTAACACAACTAAAAAATATAGTTAATATAACATAACTAAAATGTATGTCTAACACTACTAAAAGGTATGTTTAACATAACATAAAGTTCAGACACCTGAAAGCATATTTGGGTGGATTTTATCCGTGACCTAGAGGCGCGTGCGGGCGCGTCTGAGCGCGTGATGGGACGGGTCGGAACTGGTGCATGGATCACAATGTGTATATAAGTTTTTGTCAAACTATATCTCTCTTTCAAAAAAAAATTATTTCGATTTTATTCCTAATTGTTTTCTCTTCAGTCTAGAAATTTTAACTATCGATTCGACATTAACGGTACAAAATGTATATTATTGTTATCAAAATTGGAATATAATGAAATTATCTTCGCAACATTGATTGTATAATTATTTTTTATTTTTAAATACAAACATAAATTATTGGGTTATGGTCCTTATGGAGCCTAATCGATTGTTTCACGTCCACGAACACGGCGATCCAACTCGTCGCTAAGTTGGCGGTTTGGAGCTAGTGCATTCATTGGGAAAATTTTTAGGGCCTTTTAAGAGTTTTTTTGGCTACGTCCCAGTTTTGGGTATAAATAACACATGGGTTCATTGAGAAATTTTTAGGGCTTTTGGGACTACAACCCAATTTTGGGTATAAATAACTTTCGATTCATTGTATTTGTTGATACACGAAATTAGTATATCTCCAGACTTTGTAGTGTCCCTAGACGTAGTCATTCTTGACGAACTGGATCAATAAATCTTGATTCGTTACTTTTATTCATATCTAATTTTCTATAATTACACTTAAAATCCCAACACAAATGACCCAAAAATTTTCACACCAACCTTAAAAATATTGAACCACGAAATCAAGTACAATAAACTCACGGATATGAGAGACCGACAGCATTACCATTTCATTATTTATGATAAGGATTGATTCAATGTATTATCAAATCTTATTCTTTCAAGTTTCAATTATGAATTGGTAGGGTGCATGCCAAAACATCAAGGTGACCCGACAGCCCTAGTTGGAGTATAAATGAATGAAGCATTCCATTAACAAAATGGCATAAAATCCTTCTTTCCAAAATAAACAAGATCAAAGATACAATACTACAAGTTAACACCAATTTCTGTCCACAACTTATTACAGATTAAACTGTAAATTTGGTCCCACAGGTCTAGAAAAAATGTTGGGACTATTCTTGCAAGTTTTTTTTTTTTTTTTTTTTTTCCTAATCGGACTACTTTTGCAACTAACATATAACTAATTTTGCAGGCTATTTTCAAACAAGTCACTTTTGCAACCAAACCAAATGAACCAAATTCTACATTTATCCAATGCCACTTCTTTTGCAACCAAAAGTTGCTCACAGCTAATGATACAGAGTAACCAAAAACATTACCAAAAGTTGCTCACAGCTAATGATAAAGAGTAACCAAAACATTACCAAAAGTTGCTCACAGCTAATGATAAAGGGTAACCAAAACATTGAACTAAGAATTGGGTGGGGTGCGCCAGGCCCGTGCAGTAGTGTAACGCATGGGCGACGCATAAGAGCCCAGATAGCAAGCTATCTTAACGGGCCCTTCCCCTCAAGAAATAAATTTAATATCGTGTGGGCCAATGGCCCACATATCAGATATTAAACTGATAAGAACAGATACTACACTTGATCTTAGCCAAAAGGCCGAGAAAGGTATGCTTTTCTCAGTCTTGCACTTCTGCCTTTATTTTCATCTGTTGACTGGCTGTTGATTAGAGGCTTCGATGTGGGAGAGTTATGGACAACTATTGCACTTGTTAATAAAGAACAATGAGATTTTGTGTTGAGATAATACTGCTCATTTTTTTCCTTTATGCACCAGCACTGGTGATATTGCATAAACACTTGTGCTTATATTTACTTTTCACAACACAAACTTGTAGAGGGTAGTTTAAAACTTCATAACTACGTGTGAATTGAAAAA
Source organism: Scutellaria galericulata (assembly GCA_946896805.1). NCBI lineage: Eukaryota > Viridiplantae > Streptophyta > Magnoliopsida > Lamiales > Lamiaceae > Scutellaria > Scutellaria galericulata. Next base: position 15,864,923 of record OX335791.1, on the reverse strand, counting down.
TGAAGGCAAAAAGGTTTGTTGCTTAGTCTGTCAGACAACTGCTTGACCATCCCAGCCAGCCAAGGCCAACCGAGAACGATCATCTACTGCACCCAAGGCTCGATAAACCAAACCAGGGGAGCTGTTAATCACGCTCTGATCTAGCAGTCATTGTTCATCCACCAGACATGGTTTCCCGTCTCCTTAGAAATCAAGGATACAGAGGTACGATCCTATAGAACAGATCCTGTTCAAGTAAGGTCGTGCTCTACCTTCCTTCTCTTCCCTAATATATACTCCACTTTTCTTTTCTGCTTTTTCAATGTGGGATAACTGTGGGCTCTAACCCAACCACCATTTGCTGAATTCTTTCCTTCTTGGCATCAATGACAATAAAGTCCAAGGCAGTTAAGTTGTGACTCATTCTCGAAGATTATGTGTGTTTCAAGGATTTCAATCAATCTAGCTTAGCTGGAGGCTTTTCACAAGAGCTTTCATCTTAGTGGAGTGATTATTTTTCGCATTGCTTGGTTGTGGTGTTATAGGCTGTGGTGATGGATCTGAGAAAGGTTTGTATTAGGCATTCCCATCAGTCCAAACAAGTTGGAAAACTACTTTGATGTTTTTGCTTTCCATTACCACGCAAATATATGTAGTAAATATTGCATTCATTAGTGGAGATGTCACAACTCTGGAAAACGGATGATATTGCCTTCATATCCCAGCAACATTGGTTTCTCTCTCTCTCAAGAATTGATGTAGTGAAGATACGTATCCATATCTTGAATCAATCATCATGGAGTGGTTTTCATTAGAATTTCAAAATTGAAAATGGGTACAGACACTGGAGATCTCTTATTTGGGAATGATCAGCTGATAAAAGAAAACAAACCTCATATATTGTAGAAAGTTGTTTGATGTGAGAAAATATATGTAAATTTAGTGAAGCGGATTGATTATTTGTTCGGAAAAGAATTTTACTAGAATTGGGCAGGTGGAGAAGAATTTTACTAGAATTGGGTAGGGGCCGCGCGAACGCAGGCCCCTCTAACACAAATTATGACATAGGCTCGACCACTTGGGCCGACCTTAGGCAGGCACCCCTCCTGAGTGCAATGGAGGTCACCAACCTAGGCCATGGGTCTTCTTGTTCGCCCATTGACCCTGTCCAGGTAAGTATGTAATTAGGAGCCCTAGCACCCTTTTTATATGACATTCCCTGGTTTCATTCATTTTGTTTTCGATGTGGGACGAACATTTATATTATCAAGTTTTTGCCAAAGGCAAAACAGCACATCAATGGTGCAATCAAATATCTAAGCTTATACACTGGAGCATATGTAATAAAGTCTATACAACTATTTACTTGTCTTCTTTCCTTGTTTATACTTAGATAACTTTTTGGTATTAGTGTTGCAGTATGTAACAGAAAGACAGAACAAACTACAATGGAGAAATGGACTAGCCTATTAGGCTTTCCCATCTGTCCTTTGAACATTTTTGCACTATATGAGCAATCGAATTCTGCCAAACCGTTGTTAGATGTCTAAAGTATGAAACAATGTAGTCACATTGCCTTGATGCACAAACAATGTACATGATGGAGAATAAAAGGATTCTACTCCACAAAATCACATTAATATCGTAGGGGTTATTATGATGCCTCTGTTATAATTCTTTTTATCTTTTTTTCCCTGGCTCATATATTAACTCAAAAGAGATGCAACAGGATACTCATCATATGTTTCTCTCTGAATTGTTTCATTACATACACTAGTTAACACAGATTCTCCAATATAATAATATTGAACTAGGAATTGGGTGGGGTGTGCCAGGCCTATGCAGTAGTGTAACACATGGGCGACGCACAAAGGCCCAGATAGCAAGCTACCTTAATGGGCCTTACCCCTCAAGAAATAAATTTAATATCATATGGGCCGATGGCCCATATATCAGATATTAAACTGATAAGAACAGATACTACACTTGATCTTAGCCAAAAGGCCGAGAAAGGTATGCTTATTTCTGGCTTGCATTTCTCTTTTTATAATACTCAGACAAGGCTCTTAGCAGTGGCTTGGAGTATTTGATGTGGGACAGATTAGTTGGATTTTATAACATTTATTGATTATGTTTTGTTAAAAGTTTTTTAATCCTAACGTATTTCTGAGTTATTTTCTGGATGTTTCTTTACTTTTACTATGAGAATTCGTGCAATTAGTTCTTTCAATTTGTTACTGGATTCTTGAAATAGTTAGTTAAAACTTTTATTATTGTTGTAATTGATTTATTCTTATAAATTTTATTTTTTAGTTTTGGTACAAGAAATTACTCATAGGAATGACCTCTTTTAAGGAGTCGGAAAAAATTTGTGTTAGTAAAATTGGAAAGGAAACCTAGTTTATTCATAAGCAAGAATAGTACAAATATGCCTTAAGGGTATTTGGTAAGCATATCTGATTTTATAAGATGTTTCATCATATTTTATAAATTAAATTGTTAAATTGTTTGGATTAATAAGATGCTGGTAATGAAAATTGTGAAATTAAAGGAGGTTTAGCAAAATTACATGAGCAATCTCATTTATTTATTGTGTAAATAACAAATGCAAAAATATAGTTTTTTTTTTTTTTTTTTAATAAATGTCCAACTACAATTTTGAGGTGTCAAAAACATTTTGTATGTATTTATTTGTGAATCCATACCTCAGCCCACCTCACAATCAAAGAGGTATTGAAGCCACAAATTCTTGGATCTCATTTTTTTATTTGTTGGTTTTAATCCAAGTTTGCGAGTCAAAAAGCCCACTTGTGATTTGTGAAATATATTGCCCAATTTTATGAGGACATACATTTTTTTAGGATCATGTGGTAGATAGATAATGTAAATATAGCCAACAGATTTTCAAACATTTTTCTGTCCTATTGAAAAAGAAAATTTTAAAATATTAACTAAATATTTTAGATGTGCTACATAACAATTGAAAGGTTCTTATTAGACGCTCATGGTAAATTGTTATGAGAATATCAATTGTCATAATTAGAGCTAAAATTCAAATTATAAGACTTCTCAATAAATCACATATTATTAAATCACTTAAGTTTTGTTCATTATCATAACAAGCAACTCACACATATACATCTCATAACATATATGTTCACACTAGATAACTTAAAATGTCAAAGTACTTGAGTTCAACTCATACTCAGCTCCAATCAGTACTAAATTCATAATAATCATAACTAAACAAGATCCAAACATTTATTTTAAACCCGATTGATTAAACCTAATTAAAATCCCTAATCATGAGAGAATAAAAAATTGAAAAAGAAAAAAGAAGAAGATTAAGTGGAGTGAGAGAGATACAGTGAGAGATGGAGAAGCAGAGCCATACAATGAGATGAGAGGCCAACACATCATCACAAATCTGATCCACACCCAAAATGGTGTGAGGCCATAAACTTACCAATATCTCCATATCTCATTTCTCATTCCTAAAGCCTAAGATCACAACAAGAAAAGCAGAAGCAGAAGCAGAAGCAGCTTCTGCATGCTAACTTAACACATCTTAGCTTCTTCTGCTGTGTTGCATTGTTACATCAATTCTCCAACATGGCTTCTGCTGCTCTTTCATCTCTTCAGGTCCCCCACTCTTTCACTTCTTCCATCTCTCTATCTCTCTATATCTATACAACTTCATCTTTATATGTATGTATATGCAGATGGGCTGCAGCAAGGGTTTCTCTGACTTTGCTGGCCTTCGCAGCTCCTCCTCTGCTCTCCCCTTCGCTAAGAGAAACAACGATGATTTTGTCTCGTTTATCGCCTTTCAAACCTCTGTGGTGAGTGTTCTCTTTCCATGTTTAGATTTGGGCTTCATACTTTGTAGGTTGATGCTATCAGGCCAGATGAAAGGTCCCAATATCCAAATTTAATGTTTGTGGAGTGTGTGTTTGGAAAAGGTTGGTGGAAGCAAGAACAAGAGGGGAGTAGTGGAGGCGAAGCTGAAAGTGGCCATCAATGGCTTTGGAAGGATTGGAAGGAACTTCTTGAGGTGTTGGCATGGCAGAAAGGACTCTCCTCTTGATGTCATCGCCATCAACGACTCCGGTGGTGTGAAGCAAGCTTCCCACCTTCTCAAATACGACTCGACTCTTGGCATCTTCGATGCCATTGTCAAGCCGGTTGGCACTGATGCCATCTCTGTCGATGGCAAGATCATCAAAGTCGTCTCCGACAGGAACCCTGTCAACCTCCCCTGGAAGTACACACTTCCATTCATCAATCACCCAATCATTAATAGTCATCACCTTTGCTATGCAGTTGCATAATAGCTTTGTCTGTGGCTTGCAGGGACTTGGGCATCGATCTTGTGATCGAGGGCACTGGTGTTTTTGTCGACAGAGAAGGAGCAGGCAAGCACATTCAAGCCGGTGCGAAGAAGGTTCTCATTACAGCCCCTGGAAAGGGTGACATTCCAACTTATGTTGTTGGTGTCAATGCTGATGATTACAGCCATGATGACACCATCATTAGCAATGCTTCTTGCACCACCAACTGCCTTGCTCCCTTTGTCAAAGTTCTTGATCAGAAATTCGGTACGAATCAGACACTAAACATGAGTACAGTTCAGTATTGCATTGCATAGCTTAGCTTAGCTTTACAATCTGTGTGATTGAATGTAGGGATCATAAAGGGGACTATGACCACCACACACTCGTACACCGGAGACCAGAGGCTGCTCGATGCAAGCCACCGTGACTTGAGGCGTGCGAGGGCTGCAGCGCTCAACATTGTGCCAACATCGACTGGTGCAGCCAAGGCAGTGGCCCTTGTGCTGCCCCAGCTGAAGGGGAAGCTCAACGGGATTGCTCTGCGTGTGCCCACGCCCAATGTGTCGGTGGTGGACCTGGTGGTTCAGGTCGAGAAGAAGACCTTTGCTGAGGAAGTGAATGCTGCTTTCAGGGAGGCTTCGGATAATGAGCTCAAGGGGATCTTGTCTGTCTGCGATGAGCCACTCGTGTCCGTTGATTTCCGTTGCAGTGATGTGTCGTCGACCGTTGATTCTTCTCTCACCATGGTGATGGGAGATGATATGGTGAAGGTGATTGCTTGGTATGACAATGAGTGGGGTTACTCACAGAGGGTGGTTGATCTTGCTGATATTGTTGCCAACAGCTGGAAATGAGGAGACTCTGCAAGTCTTTGTATTTTTTCTCTTCTCTTTATTGATTCTCATGTTTGTAGATTTCTTATTTCCTTTGGGAATTGTATTGAGGAAGCAAACAATTTTCCAGCTTGCTTATATCAGATAATAATTAAAGGGGTTAATAAACAGTGTTCTGCTGCGTCTTTCAAGAACTTCTTGGATATGTATCAACTTGGTTTTTTGATTAACTTTTTTTCACTCTTCAAGGCTTCAACTAACAAGCAAATAGTGTTGAACAATCATAATCAACTATAAACGATAAACACCCTGTTCTATATATGGCTATCATCATCACAGGAGCAACTAACAAGGACTGTAATTTAATTGTAAAACCCCCAACATGGAGTGGCAATTCAAACGCATACACTTCAAGATCTAGATAAATACGGTGTTACATATGATTACGTCTACAATCTTATTTCCAGGTAGCATAGCATCCGAGCAGACTCAACGTTTAGAGAATAAACTTCTTTTCCCAATCTAGATACAAAATTGTAGATATAATATTGTACTAACAAAAGTGATTTCCAGAGCATTATGAAATTGCTCACTTTACATAGTGTTAGATTTCCACAAAAATGCAATAGCAGGTGAGAGAAGAATAATTGAACTTTGTATGCATCCAGATATGGTGGCGGTCCTTGTAGAACCTAATCCAGAAACGATCTGCCTTCCATCTCTCATTCTGGCCTGCAAAAGTAAAAAAGAGTAAAACTTTAGCTAAAAAGTTGGTAAATGTTAGTTATCTAAAAATAAAGAGATAATCTGAGCCAAGCGTTAATCTTAAGCTAGTTATTAAGATCATGTAAACAAGAATTATTCCCTTCCACAAAATAAGATTTTGCCAGATACTGGGGATAACCCAAAGGCAAAGTTAAGCGAAGCAAAACATTCGGAAACAAAAAATATAAAGGTGTATAAATGGAGGGCTTCAAAGCACCACAAATCTGATCCACTCTCTTTCTTCTTCATCCTCATGTTCCCAAGCCAAAAAGATTTATATCATGTATTACTCATCTCTTCCTATCCACCCATAGCTCACTCCCAACAAAACAATGATGTAGTCATTGCCACTTGCAACTTGCAAGGTGAGGTTAAATGAAGGCTGAGTGAAATTTGAGATTGCAGACGACACTGGTGAAGATATAGTTTTTCTTCATTAGTTTTCATTTCCAAAGGGCATCCTTTTGTTTCCACGAAAAGGAACCCCAGAAACATGATTGGTTCACACATTTTCAACAGAAACGCCACTTAACTTCATTCTCAAGGCTCTAACTTGAAGCTAGAAACTGTAAATGATCCTCTCAAACTTATGTTTGGTTTTCCTAATTCAGTGTGTAATAGGACTCTCTATAAGCTGAATACTAATATTGGGCCCACAAAAAGTTGAATATTAATTTCTTTCCAAGTTGTTGGGAGAGAAAAACAACAGGACTCATAATTTATAAGTCTCACAAAATAATTTGATATCCATTTGTAGCGTATGCTTGTGGAAACATCAAAACTAAGTACAGTTGCAGAATTTCCATTTCTTTTCTAGGAAGGAGCACATCAACAAATTGCACTTTCATATCCTGTCCTATAAAATCGGCAGTTATACACAATTAACCGCAACACATTATCCAACAAGATAAAAGGAATACATCAAATAAATTATTAGCCTTGATAAATCGTAAAATGAAAATACCAGATTGGAACGACACAAAACAAGCTCTACAAATTGCCATGGTCTTCAAAAGGTCATTAGAAAAATTTACCAACATTCAGATGATGACAGAAAATTAGAGATTCAAGCTCAACTGCAACACAAGTAATTGGTATAGCAAAGAGACTTCAAACAAGTTCATATGAAACGTGATCTTCCTATTTTGAACATTTCAATTCCCAATCTTTTCCTTAAGGGAAGGAGCACAGTAATGCATATATCTAATATCCAAATTTAGTAGTCCAAGACTCCAAGTCCTAGTTGACGCATATTACCAATCATAACTATCTGCTGAAGTATTCCTGATTAAGAGAATAAAATCAATCTCTAAGCCTAATCTACAATTTCAGAAAAAGAGATCCTAGAGCAAATAAACTTCATCATGAGGTTCTTTGGACACGAAACTAATAGATGGCCTTTTTTCTTTCAGTATCCGGAAAATTATCCTTAATTAAATTCAATGAAAACCATAGACTATTTGAAAGATTGGAAATATAGAAGATAACTAGGAAAAGATTGCTTCATCATAAGTCGATTTGGAAGAAGTCGGATGGCATGTTTCAGAAAAATATAAAGAAGAAGAAGAAGAAGAAAAATTCTACACCAGAAATACATTGATGTCCATGAACTGAACTTACTTCAAGGATGAGATATGATCCTCAGATGTACCTAGGGATACACAAAGATAGGAAGTACTACGCAAGAAAAGGGGTGGGTTTATACTGAAAATCAAGCATTCAAATTGGACCTTGGTAAGATCCAGTTGAAGATAGTCACATCTCTATAGCTACGTCATGTAAGAAAATTGTACAGAATTCCAATCTTTATCTTTCACAGATAATTTTCAAATAAGAAATGAGTAGTCAAGATCAAGGACACAGCAAAAGAAGTGATTATAAAGCAGAGTACTGAATGAATTTATGAACTTATTAAAGTATAGGAAAGTTAAGAAGGGTGCATACCATTTAATAATCGAGCCAAAGAGAAAATGCTGCATAATAGGAACCTTCTCCATAACTTCAATTTTATACATCTTTAGCAGCCCACTATTAACCTTATTCCAATTAGGAACACCACTAATATCATCCAACATAGGTGAATGCTCAGCGAACAATCCCTTCTTCACCTTCTTGATAAAAACAATACACGAGAGGTACAAATACTCATTTGAGAAATTCTCCAAAATATCATCATTATGAATTGACTTTGGCTTCATATACTTGTGATCAATCAACTGGGACGATCCAAATAAAAATGGCAAGAAATGATAGTCATCAAGCCCCCACACACCATGAGATCCTGCAGGCTCTAAGGAATAAGTGAGCTGTAATTTTCTCATCAACTCCATGTACTTGATGAACACTCTTGACACCAACGCTTGATAATCCTCCTCTCTCACTATATCCAATCTTGCTAGGCAGTAAAACCACGCTGCAAAATTCGTCTCATGGCCAGTTCCTATTTGATAAGATGAGCAGAATGAGAAAACTATAGCTCATTTTCACACCTTTGCAACAGTTATTTAGATAAAGTGAATATGGAGTCTACAACTATGTATAAAAACGTTAATGATTCAACAACTTTAGCTCTGCATTGTGGTAGATCATGTAAAGTATCAATTTACAACAACAACAACAAGAATGAAAAATTATGAAGAAAATTTGAGATATTATTGATTGATTGAGTACCATAATCAATGCGAGAGGCATTGCCAAAGCTATCGGTAAAATAGGGCACAAGTTCTACAGCTGCATCGCGAAGTTGGGGGGGTAGAAACGTGAGCATAAACGCCTCAGCCTCACCGCTCATCCGCTCGTGCCACGTGCGATAGGAGATGTTGCCATAGCGCGCGGACTGCTGCAACGGAGGAATTTCGTCCACATAGTCAACTAATTTCTGGATGATAGAGACTAGGGCTTCGACGGTGGGGGACACGTGGACGGGATCGGAGAGCTTGCGCGATTTCATGGACTCGGACAGGGAGACGATGAAGCCAAGGTAGTTGCGGCAGGAAGGGGAGGATTGGAAGAGTGCGATGTCGTTTTGGGAGGTGATTCTCTTGCAAGGGGTGGTGAATTGGTGGGGGAAAGAGAGGAGTTCGACCTTCTCAGAGTGGGGGACGGGGGTGCGCATGATGGCCTCTTTGGTGTTGGAGGGGGATGGTGGGAGATTGACGGCGGGTAAGCGAATGGGGATGTAAACAGGGGTGTCGGAGGGGGGTGGCAGGGCGGGGAAAGCGGTGGGTCCGCCGCACTTGGCGCAGACTGACGGCGGAGGTGGGAATTGTGACGACTGATCTCCGTCGTGGTGGTGGTGGTGGTGGTGTTCGTCGTCGTCGTGAGGGGGTTCCATTTTCTTAGGTCGCTGGAGCACTGTGGGGGAGAAGGGACTGTTTGGTTTATCTCTTCTTTCTCTTCTCCCTAATTTTTTTTATCATTTATTTATTTTAATCTTTTAACTTTATCTATTCATTTATCTATTAAAAAAAAAAAACTATTTTCGCTTTGTTTTATTTCCAAAATTACCTTATTTATTTTTTCTTTTTTTTTTTTACCACAAAATAACAATTGTAGAAGAAAACAAGTACAATTAGGAAGATTGAAAATAAAAGGATGAAATGCTCCCTTAACACAGTGGCTCAACTCAGAGGTGTTTATGATTGATTTTATTTTGGGGCCGGCTATCCGGACCCCGGGATCTCCTAAACACATCTCATATTCTAAACACACACACATTTAAATCAACATCATTTAATAATTTATAAACACACCTCAACACTTTACAATAATACTCTTTCATCCTAAATTAAACAAATTTACTCAACACACCCACATTAACCAAGCAAACCCCAAAAATCATTCATACCCAAATCAAACACACTAACCCATTTCAATCCAAGAACCCTAACCCTCAACCCGGATTTGTTCGACCAAACGTGTTCGGTCTAAGTTCGAACACGTTTTATCACATTCAACCAAACATCTTCGTACAATGGATCCTAACAACCAAGATGAAGTTCCAAGTAAGTTTGCAATTCTTTTTTCCAAAGTTGAAATCTCCACTTCATTCAAATTTGTTGTTTTTATTGTTTGAATTTGAGCAACATTGTTTAGGAATCATGTTTAGGATGTATTTTATTTGAAAACATGTGTAGATGTTGTAGATTTAGGCCTGAATTTTGGATGGAGAACGATATCGTGACTGAAATTTTGCGGTTCTGGGCGAGTCACTTCGGCTCTGGTTCGACAAACATGCAGTATAGTGTTCGACTCTCAGTCGAACGTTACACTTCATGTTCGAATGATGTTCGAATATTTGAGATATGTTCGACCACTGGTCGAACGTACTAAGCTATGTTCGACACATGGCCGAACATCTTATTATTCGTTCGACTGGAAGTCGAACATGATTGTTGTGTTCGAATTATGCTGGTCGAACATTGCTCGTGCTAGTACAGTCACATCAAGTCTTGTCAATTTCTGTTATATCTTTCATTCACTCAAGTTTGATAAATTTTGCAGGACCTATAGTTTATGGAAGGAGGAGACCTACTGCCTCGAACAGAAGGCGTAGAAACGAGGAGGCAGATGCACATGCGGAACAGGAACCGATTGCACCTGCACCGGGTCTTGAGGAGGAAGAGTCGGCAGGTGAGGAGGCAGGTGAAGAGGCCAAACCTGAAATGGAAATTGATGAGGTTGAAGGGGATGCATTGGAGGAGGGTGAGCTTTTGACGGAGACATGTCCCGGAGGGCCTGTTGATTGGACACTCATACCGAGTTTCAAAACACACGTTGCGTATGATATTTAGCATGGGGATGAGAGGCCGATTCTAAAGTGTTGGTGTCATACGACTAAAATGGAGACATGGAATTTCAATGTAGTTAACGATGATTTCAGGGGCTTAATAATGAGGTGTTCGAAATTTCCAAATTTGAGGTGGTTGTCGTATAAGACGCCCAACAAGAACCTCATTTGTGCTTTCGTGGAGCGTTGGCAACCGGAGACCAACACATTTCACATGCCATGGGGTGAGATGACCATCACCTTGGATGATGTACGTTGTATCACCGGCCTCCCGGTGAGTGGGCATACGGTCATGTTACCTACGACTAGGAATAGACCTGAAGTTGGTCATGTCGTGATGAGAAGGTTGTTAGGAGTCGAGGAGAGTGTTGCATTGGAAGCCTTTTCTGGTCTTAGAGGAAGCAGCGTCAAATTTGAGTGGCTCCGGTCTCGGTTTGAAGGGCAAACATCCTTAGACGATCCAGACACATTGGCATTTTCTGCTCGGGCATATCTATGGTTTGTGTTGGGATGCACGATCTTTTCTGACAAGACTGGAACGAGGGCTGATACCAAGATCCTTCGACTTCTGGACCGTCTAGACCGCGTCCATACATATGCGTGGGGAGCAGCTGCGTTGGCGTATTTGTATTGACAGCTCGGACTCGCCTCTCGAACAGGGGTCCGATAGATGAGTGGTTACTTAACCCTTCTCGAGGTACAATTGATTTCATTTATTGCAATTTGTTGCATTTTGTTCTTAAATTGAGTTATTAAACCGTTCAACCTCTTAATTGTTTCAGGGTTGGATATACGAGTACTTCCTAGTCTTCAGGCCAACACACAACGTGAACTATCAACCGCATGAGCCGTTGGCGAATAAATGGAGAAACCGATCCCATGCCGGGGGAAATCTTGATCGGTTGTTGTCTATTCGAGAAGTCTTGGACAACATGTCGGCAACGGACGTGAGTATTTAATAGTTTGATGCAAGTTCATTTTTGTTTTTCCATTGAGTTATGAATAGCCAAATAGTTATGATATTTGTTGGTATATGTAGGTTAATTGGATGCCCTATAGTGACGTGAGGAATCACCATCCAATGGATGAAGTCACTTTCTATCAAGGGTGTATACGATCTTTCGACACGGTGGAGCCGTATCATCCTGATCGTGTGCTTCGCCAATTTGGCTTCGTCCAACGCATTCCTGATGAACTACTCGTGCCCTTTATTGCCCGACGAGATAAGAATGGCAAGCAATAATCGGTTACTTGGGACGCCCTCGGAGTGTTTTTTCGAGTTTGGAGGAACCATGTCCTTGCGCCGGATAGTCGAGGGAGACGTGTTAGTCCGGAATGGGAGTGCTCGGATGACTACATGGAATGGTACAACTTGGTCTCGCATCCGAGGATCCAAAACCCAGAATTGATTGCCGAACAACGTGCTCCACCTCCTCGACCTCGGGGGCCGCAACCGTGGGAGATGATTGGAACGATTGTTCGACATTTGGAGACGTTCTACCAGCAGTGGATAAACAATAGAGAGGCACTTGATGCAAACGTATACATTACAGATATCGTTGGGGCTTATCGTGCATTAAGGATCGACAACGAGGATCAACCTGAGTCGTCACGACGGGCCTCAGTAAGGACATCTCGTTGGGGTCGTAGAGGTTAAAAATTTGATCGTGTACTTGTTGGCTTGTGAACTATGTAACAAAATATTTTCAGTTTTTGTTATATGTTATTTGACTCGACTTGCTCTTTTATGAAATTATTGTTATTTGTTATCCATTCAAAACTCGGTCATTGTTTTATCCATTCAAATTCTCACACGTTAGCACGATATTCACATGTGATTAAAATATAGTATGCTTTTGTATACTCAAACCCAATAAATAAAACATCTTTTTCCATTTTCCAAATGATTTTCGATCTGTTCGACCGATGGTGTTCGAACATATTTGATAGCGTTTGACCAACACTAGTTGAACATTCTTCACAACGTTCGAAGAATGGTCGAACAAAGTGCACAGTGTTCGACCAGTGTTGACCGAACAGTAGAAATTTTGAGTTTTGTATGATCAAATTCTTTCGCTAATTGTTCGAACAATGTTAATATGTTCGGTCATTGGTCGAACACCTTGGAAAGTGTTCGGCCTATGTTGGTCGAACAGTAGAAAATTGTCTTCATTTTAGTTTCTATATTGCACACTAATCCAACAGAACAAGATATGATGAAAACCTATATTCACAAGCTATATAGCAACCATTGTTCAAACATCCATCAATTAATATTCCAAGATAAAATTCTGTCAAATATTGTTTCGTACAACACAACAAATGTTTATATAAATCTAGTCATCATCTATGTCAATTGATGCAATACCCATCGAAGAGCTTTCACTACGACTTTGTAGTGCATAATCCATGATTCGTCTTTTAAAATATTCAGACCATCCGTTCGCACATGGTAGCCGGGTTTCGAACCACCGATCAATAATTGGTGGTAATGGTGCGTCGTTAGCCAATTTTACCTATGTAAGATTTAAAATACATGTAATGTAAGAGACATATTAATAACTGATCATCAAGTATAACAAAACAATTAACATATCCAAATTACCTGAACGAAATGATCGTTGCCAACAAGGACCATGCATACGAGTCGAGGCTTCGTTGGTATTTGTGTCCTCATGGGTAGAACCGTTACCGACAGGTTTGTCGACAGGTGGACAATCGTCATGTTGTAAGCATTGGCCGCCAAGTATGCCATTTCGGGGAATGCCCACCAATAATTGATTTGGTAAATGGGCTTCTCGTAGCAAGTCAAGTTCGTAGTTATCTGTTCAATCCGATCGTGCATACCGATGATATTCTTGTATAACCATTCAAAAATTTTTATCTCATCGATTAGATCGCTACAAACCTGTGCCCATGAGTTCTCTCCCAATCCTAGTCCGTGGGCTATGCACCGGAAACCACAATGACCGTCTCCCAATGGATTTTTAATACTCAGGACGTGCCCTTGCATGATAGGAGGAAGTTGACCAACGAAGATCTCATCACCAGCTTTGCGCAAAGAACGTCGATTTATTGGTTGCATTTTCCTCTTCAAGGTTGAGAATACAGGAGTTGCCTTAGTGGATTCACCAACGTATGTATTTTCCTCGACAGGTGTCGAACAACTATCGTGAAATGATTCAACGTATTCAAACCTACTAGGGTTACGCTTTGTCGACGACTCTCTCTTCAACTTCGCTTTGCTAGGCCTACCACGGGTACGTGTAATCGTTTGAGGATCTTGCAGCAAACTTGTCGACGGTATGGATATCTCACGACGTCTTTTAAGCAACAACTTCTGAGACTCCGAGACAGCGTCAAACATGTTAACATCACCGACTGTTTCTACCCAACGGTTGCCAACATCAACGTTCACCTCGCCTTGTCCTTCACACTTCGTTGGCTCAGAATCCAACTTTTTCCAAAATGAGTCAATCATTTCAAGTTGGACAACTTGACCATCCCGTATCAACTCTCTTAGCTCGTGTGCACAAGGCAAGCCACACGTCCTCCTCAACACACAACCACAAATGAGAGGATCTACACCACAACTAGCCACACCACTCATCTCGTCAAACATCTTACCAAGAAGAAGCATAACGATGTGGCGCCACATGATGCGACACCAATCCTCGAATATTCTTGAACAAAGAAGAAGCATAACGATGTGGCGCCCGACACCAATCCTCGAATATTCTTGAACAAAGAAGAAGCATAACGATGTGGCGCCACATGGATACTTTGTTCGAATGAGGCTTTCACATTCGTATGTGACGTGACGAGGAGATGATGGATTCTTTCCCACGATGTCTCAAAATTGTCTTGGCTCGATCCCAATTGTTTTTTGAGTTTGGCGTGTGCACTCTCGACCCTAGATATAAAAAAATTCAAAGAGTCACATAAATTGTAATAGAAAACTTCAATAATTGTAGTTAGTCATCTACTTAAGAGCATACCTGCTAGTAGAAGTGTTATCAAAATGCATGATATTGTCAGTCCAACAAGAGACAAACTTCTCTTTATATGGGTGGATCCAGTTCTTCATGACATACGTAACAGCATTAGGATAATCTTTGTAGTCCTCCTCAAGTCTCCTAACCAACTCGTTCAATCTGTGTTCATCCTCAGCTAATATCAACATATTCCAAAAATGATTGAATTGTTCCACTTCTCATTTCGACTGAAATACTGCTTGCACTTGCTCAAAACATTTTTGTTGATATGCCACCGACATAGCAACGACTTCGAGTCAAGAAACGTAACCGAGATAGCATTCATGAGTGCAAGCTCTCGATCGGTTACAATGACCTTCGGTAAACATTCGTCGTTCATTAATCCTTTCAATGTAGTTAGCACCCATCTGTAGTTGTCCTCACGTTCGTGGGACAGATACACAAACGCAACCGAGAAAGTTAAGTTTGTAGACGTGACACCAACTACTTCCAATAGTGGCATCCTATACCTATTGGTCTTATAGGTACAATCCATCAATAGCACGAAAGGAAATGCACGTAACAAATCCACGGATGTCGGATGAGCATAAAACAGATCGGTAACAATATCTGTTTGACCACATCTCCTGGCCAAGTAGTAGTAGTTCTCCAGCTCTAATTTTCCCAACAAAAACTGCATTTGAGTACGGCATCCATGCTCGAGAACTCTATGCTTTTGTCGAGCATTGTAAATGGTCTTCATGGTCGACGCATTCTCTGGAAAAGAAAGTTTGATCGTGCTCAATATGTCCTTCGGCTTGGTACTGTTCATAGACAAGTCACGAACGACTTGATCTTCAACACTTGTTAGTCGACCTGCAAATGAGTGACCGACCAAGTTCACCCCCATTGGGTGATTATGCGATCAGCATTGAACGATCAAGCACCATTGGCCAGTCTCTTTCAACTGTACTCCTTTCAGCATAAAAGGACAATCGCACTTCTTAGTGCCGGTATTCCGTCCTTTGAACGACTTCTTCTCAACATCGGTAGAAGTGTCTACCGTCACTTTTGTCTTCGATGGACGATACTTACCACCACGCTCACACCCTAAAAATACCCGAGCTCGTCTACCACAGTCTCCACTATCCGATCGTCTAACCAACACAACCATGTTCAGACGAATTCCAACCCTAGTTGCCCAATCGACCAACGTTTCACGATCATCGAATAGTTCATTCGTTCTAAATTCTTCTGAAAAATCAATCTGCTCATACATTGGATTGATGACGTTCACAATGCCCATTCTCGATTCATTTGAATCGATTTCCTATAATGTATGAAATGTACAAGTCAATACATTGATAAAAAAGAAAATATTTTTGGAAAATCTATCTGTTCGACCAATAGTGGCCGAAAACATTTCATACTGTTCTACCTTTGATCGAACAATAAGTGAATAGTTCGGCCATTAATGGTCGAACATAATTCATCTCGTTCGGCCATTGATGGTCGAACATACCTCAATAATTTCGGCCATTACAAGCCGATCGCATTCGCGACAATTTTTTTTTTCACTCAATATACACAAAACGAACGGTAAAAAGCATCTAAACAACTTACATTGTCCACCTCTTCCACTCTTTCTTGAGACATGATGATATTTGAGTATGTTGAGGGGTGGTAAGGGTTTGGAGATTTGGTGTTGAGTTTTAATGTGTTTGCAAGAAAAAAATATGTGAGGAAGAAGAAGGAATTGGTGTATTACAAATGGGTGTGTTGGAAAATGTGGTGTGTTTTTTATTTGGGGTGTGTATAGTATATGTGTAATTTATTGATAATTGTATATAAAATTAATAGTAAAGGTATAAATGTCTTTAAATATATCATTTCTTTTTCATTTAATTTTGTAGGGTGTGTTAAGTAATTTTGGGGGTGCGGATAGCCGGACCCTTTTATTTTACTTTGAAAAAAATAATGAAAATCAGATTGATGAGGAAAACTTGTGTTTTATATATAAAATATCTCTAAAATATGTCCGGTAGGACACATGGTACAAACACTGTATACTCAAAGTTATATATTTATTTCAGATTTTTTTAGTTATAAATTTACAAACCAGAAATATTTAAAATTAAACACTAAAATAAAGTGGGGAAGTATTCAAAATGATGAGTCCATTTTTAAAAACTTACTAGTTAATAAAAATTGAATAATTTTCTCAAACACAATAAAGGAATTTACTTGTAAAACTTTGACTTGCATTTTCAACATATTGAAAAAGAATTTTGGGAATCATTTACGATAATGTTTAAAATTTTACATGAAAAAAATAATAGAAAAGGAAAAGGCTAAAAATTGAATAAAATTAGTCAAACTTTCTTAACCTATTATTTGTTTTTAAAATAGGTTGCTTTTATAATGAGTGGTTTTAGGGCTTATAAAAACTAGACCTCTCCTAAAAAATGAGATTAGTAATTTTTCCAACATATATTTGAAAGTATCTTTCCAATTTGTTCAATCCAAATCTAGGTTATCGTTTTGAAGCTAAAATATCGGATCTTTATCACAGTAACCAAAATTAATTCCTTCTGGGAGTATGAAAGTGTATTTATTAGGAAAAGTATTAAACAACATTAAATAATTTTAGCATCAAACTATGTCTTAATCAATCATAATAACAACCAACATTGGTTTAAAAATGCATTGATGATGATATATATATAACATGCTCTTTCTAATTTCACAAAAACTCACGTGAGACGGCTTCAGTTTTCATGAGACGAATTCTTATTATCCACAAGTTGAACCCATTTCCACAAATTCATATATGAATTGTTAAGTACGAGTTATGGGTTAACCCGTCTCACGTAACAAGATTCGTGACACGGTCTCACATAAGACCTACTCACTTCTAATTTATATTAGTTGTCATTTTATTACATATTGTTAAGGTAAAAACCGTTGATGGTAATTACGCCAAATAATCAATAATAAGTAGGTTTAAGGAGGTTAAAATGATGTTAATGTGAATAGAAATATGAATCTGCGTGATTGGGTCCCCTTCCTTCTTTTATCGCTTCTTTTTTATAGAACGAAATATAGGTAGGGGAAAATTAGAAGAGCCGAGAGAATTCGATTCGTTTTGATAAGCATGAGCTAGTTAAGAACTTTTTGTATTAATTATCTCTCCTTTTACAATAAATGCACCCCTATTTATAATTGCATATGTTTAGAGAGATTTTAGGGTCATAATTCCTTAATTTGGGGAGGTAATCATTCTTGCATTAAATGTGATTGTAATCCAAACTTGATTGCTCCATGCTTAGGCAAGGTGATTGGTGGACGTATGTGAGAAGGGATTGTCGTTGGCATGTTGTTAGAAGAGTCAAGTTTCTTAATCGGTTTGTTTCTCTGTTCAGTCATTATTCTGCTTGTGAGCAGTCGTTTTCACGAGTTGTCCATAAATGATTTTGAATGTGGCCGACCATACCAACATTACTTTTGATCGATTTATTGTCTTTATTGATGAGAATTTGAGAACCTTAATCTTCCATTAATCCTATGGTTGGGATTAGGGTGTAACACATATTAACTGTCATTTTGAACAAGAATTATATTTTATTTTAATATTATCACTATCTCTAATCTTCTTTGGGTCACGATCATGTTATTTTCAACATAATCCTCTATTACTTTCGAATAGATGATCTCATATGTATAACTACGTACTCAAAATTAGGTTTTTGGTTAAAACATATTTTTTTATTTAGGGTATTCATTTTTATTGAATCTTGCATTTAGATTATTGTGAATCAGAAGAAGTGGAAAACATAGGATGAATATATTACTTCATGTGTCTCTAAATTTTTTTTATATTTTCTTAAAGTCTTATTTAAAAAATCATTATAAACTTTATGTAGAATTTCTATAACATTTTAATAAAAAAAAGGTTTTTTTATAAAGAGTGGTCACATTTTAATATAAAAAAAAAATGACATAACTTTGTTTGAGAAAGTTGATTTGTTTTTATAGACTTCAACTTAGAAAACAAAACTCTTTTTTTATTTTTTTCTTTTTGACAATTAGTTTAATAGGATTCAATTATTTTAGTTAGATTGGTGGCATTGTTAATTGTGATTGGTGATCAATATATCACAAATCTAAAATTTATTAATTATAATACAATTTTTTTTAGCTTATATAAATTTGAAAACTGCTTTAAGCTTCTAAAGATCAAACACGAAGAAATACATCACAATTGTCTTTTGTGTGATATTTTTGTAAATTACGTAAAATGTAAATCATACACATATGAAAAAAGATAATCATTTTCATAAGTTTTGATCTTCTACGTCCTCTTCTCACAAGTTGTTATGCAGTTGTTCACACTTTCTGAATCTGCAAAATTTAAATAATTTCTTTCAACAGCTTTTTCAAATAAGTTTTCATATCTCTTTTAAATATACACAAAAACTTTTGTGCACCAGTTGTACAGAAATGAAATTCGTGCAATTCATACATTTATGTTGCACAAAAGTGAAATTCATGCAATTCATACATTTATGTTATAAATCTAGTACATTTATGTACAAATATCTGTACATTTTAAAATGAACATGCATAAAGGTATTACATTTATAACATATTACATTTATAACATAAAGGTATGGATTGCACGATGCAACTGGTGCACAGAAGTGTTACTCATAAATATATAATATAGAGAAATTCTCAATTTTAGTTATATAATTTGGATTATATCTATTTTGTAAACAGTAACTTTATGTGTTTCTTTCATGACTTTCGTTTTAAATTTCAGATGAAAACTTTAATGTGGGGCTCTAAATTGAAAATGTTTATTTCATCGTCTTCTAAACTTTTCTATGACTCCAAATTGGAAATTTTCTGATCATTTAGCGTCATATAAACCAATTTTCCCCATATACAATAAAAGTCTCCAATTTAGAACGCCATAATAATATTGTCATTGTTCATGTCATCAATTTCCATAAATAAAACTGAAATTTCTAATCAAAATCCCATTAAAATTGAAAAAAATTTACTTTAAATTTGTGATCCAAAAAGTGAACCTAAGAGAGAGAGAGAGAGAGAGAGAGAGAGAGAGAGAGAGAGAGAGAGAGAGTACCATTGCCAAATAGTGCACAATTGTGAATAGCACAACCAAGGTTGTAATAGTAAAGTTGTTGAGGCACATTATTTTGATTAATATAACACTTGACCAAGCATTGAATAGCACATGGAAGTTTGGATCCAAAATACCACGTAGAGGTAGTTGTTAAAGGGTGAATGTAAGTGTATAAAAGTAATAAGAAAAATAGTTTATACTTTATAGAGGAGAAAGGGAGAGAGAATTGAGAGACAGACATGAATCAAAAGAAAGCCCCAATAATATTGATATTTATACATTTGATCCTAATATTTACAGGGAATAATGCATCAGCAGCCTCTTTTCCATTGTGCTATGGCAAATGTATATTTTTGTGCTTCATACAAACTATACATATACAACTAATTTAGTTTACTTAATTAAGAAAATAAAATGCAATGATTTAGTGAAAGAATATCGAATGGGATTTTTTACATTAAAATGCGAAAAAAAAAGGAAGAATTGATCATATTGAAATTTAACATAGCCACAGTATGAACATCCAATAGGTTTTAATTTCTTTTTTCTAAATATAATTTTTTTTGTTATGGTTAATTATATACATTGTACACGGCAAATATTTTTAGTGAAACTTCTCCTTATTTAAATGTGACAATGTCAGTGGACTAAAAGATAAATTAATCTTGAAAAAGGTGGAAACATCAAATTAATAACACTTTTCCATGTATATTCTTGAGTATAAAGTGTAACTTCTTAATTCTATTTCTAGTGTAAGAGTACTTGTGCAACACCACGAGTTACTATTTTATTTTAGTTTATATATAACAAGGTCTTTTATTATTCAATAGTCATTATTATACATATATGATTCATGGTTGTACTCAATCAATTATCATTATTATAGTTATTGTTTAATTATTTATTTTATGCATGTTTTAAAAATTTAAAAATCATTCTTGGTCAGTTGATTGTACCATGCGTTCTTAATGCTCATACTTCTCTATATAAGATAAGACATTTATTAAGTAAAATTGCAAAGAAAGATGCCAATTATGATAAATAATATATTCATAATTACTTTAAGATTCAATGATACCAAATATAAAAAAAGTACTTCAAATGATAGTCAAATGGGATTTTAGTCGATGATAAAAAAATAAAAATAAAAGGAGTAGTGTTTGTATGCACCAAGTGCATGGGTCATGATTCATGCAATTGGGGCGCACGCGGGTCGGGTTCGGCCCGAATCCGCGCACAAGTTTTTTTTTTAATTTATGTCATAACCTTTATATTTACCGAATATAATATTTATGTTAATCAAATATAACTTTTATGTAAAGATAACATAACTTTAAGTGAATAATTTAAACTTTTCAGCATAAAAATTCATGTAATATAGTTGAAACCTTTATATTATGATAATTTAATATTTATGTTATATTAGTATAACATTTATGTACATATATCATAATCTTTAAGTAAAATTACTTAAACTTTTTTCAATATAAATAACATAATTAAAAGTTATGTAACCTTTATGTTATATGAGTATAACATTTATGTTAATTTAGTTTAACTTTTATGTACATATATCATAACATTTAAGTAAAATTAATTAGACTTTTTTCAATATATATAATATAAAAGTTATGTAACCTTTTATTATATGAGTATAACCTTAATGTTATATTAATATAACTTTTATTCACAAATTTTATAACATTTATGTAATATTACTTAAACTTTTTTTCAATATAAATAACACAAAAGATTATGTGAACAGAACTAAAAGGTTATGTTCGCTAAATTAAAAGATTAAGTTCGCTAAACTAAAAGGTTAGGTCAATATAACTGCGAAACTAGGGTTTGGGTGCATGAGCCGTACGAAATGCATCTTTGAATCGGGTCGACCAAGTTGCACGGATTTAGGATCCATGCACCCAAATATATATATATATATATATATATATATATATATATATATATATATATATATATATATATATATCCTCCCATCCCTAAATGAATAAATAAAACAAAAATTGCTTTTGAAAATTAAAATATATTATTTTTTTAACCAATTAAAATAAATTATCTCCATCCCAAAATAGATAAATAAAAAAACCAAAAAAAAAGGGGGGAATCATGTATATTCTCTCCATCCCAAAATAGATTTAAAAAAAAAAAGGCAAAATCTTGCCCCCATGCAGGATCGAACTACAGACCTTCAGTTTACAAGACTGACGCTCTACCACTGAGCTATAGGGGCTATTTAATATGATGCTTTCAGTATTATATATATAAACTATAAAATTAGAACAGACATTGATCGAAACAAATTTAAGCAGAGGGAAATTGATGGAAAGAAATTTGCAGGAGCAGAAATGGCGTCGTCACCGTCACCTCGAATGGAGATCGAGAAGATGAGTGTGGAGCAGCTGAGGGGCCTGAAAGAGCAAGTTGATTTGGAAGTCAATTTGTTTCAAGACAGCCTCAACAACATCCGCTCCGCCACCAACCGCCTTGACCTCGCCGCCGCCGCCCTCCACGACCTCTCCCTCCGCCCCCAAGGTCGATTAGCTACCCTAACTACTTCTTCTTCCCTTTAATTTCAGAACTGAACATAAAATAGCAATCAAAGTAGGTTCTCTTATATGTTTCGTTTTGAATCAGGGAGGAAAATGCTAGTGCCCTTAACGGCGTCGCTTTACGTGCCTGGATTGCTGGACGATGCGGAGAAGGTCTTGGTCGACGTTGGCACTGGCTATTTCATTGAGGTTGGTTGGTTTGTTATTAATTTTGTTGTACTCTTGATTGATGGTAGAAATATTCTTCAATTTTGTTGTTGTGGTTTTAATACTGTCTGCCATTGATGGGGAATTCATGAGCTTTCGAGGGTGAATAAAACAGTGTCTTCTCTTTAAAATATTTCCAGAAATATCAATGGAGATGCTCTTTTCTTTGTGGTATAGTTTATCTGGCACTCTTATAGATCATTTTGTTAAAGTTTGTAGGTTTTTTTGGGGATATTATGCAGCTCTTTGTGGTATAGTTTAACTGGTACACTGATAGACAATGCTTATAAGCACTGGTAGTAAGCTTAGGATCTTATTCCATTATCAGTTCTTTTTTGTTTATGCGAACAAATCAATCTCAAGGCCTAATGCAACTCCTCTATGATGTTGCCAGAAAACGATGGTGGAAGGTAAGGATTACTGCAATCGTAAAATATCTTTGCTGAAGTCCAATTATGATCAACTTCTTGAGGTATGTTCCTCGTATGATTTCGTTCACCTTTTTGAATGTCAGCAATTTTGCAATCTAAAGTTTTTGTGTTTCATGATGACACCTTTGCCCTAGAACTCGAAACAAGACTTCATAAATTGAGTGCTCTTTGTATCTGGTGTGCCTTTTTTTCTTGTACCACAGGCCAACCCTTTTCTGATAGTTTAAATTCACCATCAATATCTGTGAACACATTTCATGCATCCTTTTTAGTTTACTTATTTCACTAAACAGGACCTGTAATAGAGAGAAATAATGTAATATTTCGCCTAAAAACTTAATAAAGTTGCGCTAATGCCAACAACTTTAGGTCCAATGTCACCCACTGAACTAATATAGAAGTTGGTCTGCTTTCAAAGAACAACAAGAAAATGAATGAATGAGATGGAGTAATAACGATATGTTCTTGAAGTCGTACCATCAAACTGAAATTTCTAGTTTGTCGGGGGAGAGTAGACATGCTTCGATTGTACATTTGGACTACCAGGCAGCAATCAAAATCTGGGAATTATTTGCTAACTTGACTTATTAAATGTTTGTGCGAAGAGAAGATTCTTGTAAGGCTGAAGTTTCAGTTTCATCATCCGATCTGTTTGTTGGACTAACATAAATGTAAATGCAGGTTGCTACTAAAAAGAAGAGTATAGCGGATGAGGCTGGGGCAGTTTTGCAAGCAAAATTGAAGCAAATAGGTCCCTCGCAGTAGTAACCTTGTCCTTGTCTATTAGTTGTAACATCTGGTGGAGATAGATGAATGTTCTTTTGAAGATATGTTGTTCATCTCTGTTCATTTTTCTTGTGTTGTACAATTTGGGACATTTTTCCCCTTTGTCAGCCAATCTTGTCAAATGCAGGAGTCTATTCGAAACTTTATGGTGAATCTCTTTATGGTTATTTACTTGTTGCATCACTCTCATTTTGAACTGTTTTTTTTTGGGTGTTATGTTCTTGGCCAAAATATTCTTTACAGTCACCATGTCTTTAAATATAATAAGAAAATTTGTCTAAATCTTCATTTTATCCTTGGAAACCGCTATCCGTTCTCTTTTTCAACCATCATAGCTGAGAGTTGCAAAAGGATTGAATCTGTTTGATTGGATACAAGATTCGATTCAAATGTGAGATATTTGAATATGAATACAAGTGGCAAAAGAAATCAGATCATAATAAATCTCAAATACGAATTTTATCATTAATTTGAATACTATGTATTTATATATGTACTTTATTTATATGTATATATTTATCACATCTATATCTGTGAGTGAGCGTGTGTAAACCAATGATCTATATTCCATTAGTATTATTGATTGTAAATTTTAGAAAATAAATTCAAATGATTTTAACATTAATTTCGAATCAAATCTGAAGTTTGAATAATAAACAGAAACGAATGTGAATATTCAACAAGCCAAATATCAATAGAAAATTCCACGTGATTCATTTGTCATGGCTCAAATTCCAAACACAACACCAACTTTATTATCCTCATGTTTTGCAAATCAAACTCGAATTTGGATGAATGTGAGAATTAGTCATTTAAAATCATAAAATCTAAAATTCCTATACTAGTGAAAAACGTCCTTCCGATGTATTCCGATAAAATACTTCCATGCAGAAAATTACACAACCTACGAGACGAGTCGACCCGAACCGAACCCATATGGATCCTCATACCTGGATCATTCGACAACTCAATGGAACCAAAGTTTATAGCTCGAATGGGATGAGCTGAAGATCAATTTGCCACAATTGTTAATCAAGATTGGTACTGGTTTTAGGACACTGGCTTGCATTCAAAATCACTACTTTTGAACAGGATTATAGAGAATGAATATACATACAAAAAAGAAAATTGTAAGGAAACTTTTTTATCACTGAATGGAGCAATAACTGATCTTCGTTCAAAACCTTAAAAATTAATGGTTATCGTTTATCATGCAAGCAATTCCAGTATCTGTCCCTGCAGAAATGAAGTCTTCTCATCATGCTTCAACATTTCTCTTCAACTTTAGCCACGAGGTAAAAGCTACAAACCAAGGAAAAATAGTCATGGTAAGAACATATTAGCACATAAACATGGTTATTAAGCCCCTCAACTTTCAAGCTTTGTTTTACTAAAGCCCCTTTGAATTTATTGTGTTTTACTAAGCTCCTGAAATTTCAAATTTTGTTGGATTGAAACCTTGTAACTAAGTACTCGATAACTTTCAGATTTTGTTCTAAACCCCAAGTTCAGGGTTTGATAAAACATAATAATAAAGGATTGGTGAAATGAAACTTGCAGGGAACAAAAAAAATTGATTTTGCCAATAGAAAGATGTTTGTTCTTTAACAAAACTATATCCATACACCAAATAGATTTCATAACATGCCATTTGATACGATCTTCAAGCAAAGCTTCAGTAAAATCTCAACAAAAGAAAAACAGAATCCAATAAATAATGAGATAGGTGAACCAGCCTAATGTACACTCAAGTACATCTACGAGTGTGTAAGTAGTCAAAAATTAATGTGTCATCTCTTCCTTAAATGAAAGATATTAAATTGTTTGATCTCTTTTCTCCAGAACTTCCATCTACACTTTAGTCACACCGCTATATCCAATAATAAAAGAGGTAGAAAAAAAAAAAAACAATGGAAAGGTCAAAAGACAACCAAAAAGAAGAATGGTAAGTGAGAAGATTTTAACATCTAACAACAATGATCTGGTGGCACCATACATTTTACCTAAGATAACACTGTAGCACCCTCTAAGAAGTATGTATTTCTGCTATGAGTGCTACCTCTGCTCCAACATTATTGATCTTTTTACAACAGCTGAAGTTTTTGGGCTCTTATAATTTACAAGAGGAAGAACACGTTAAGGTGTAAAAGCATATATAGTCATTAGTTTCCTGTTCAATTTGTTTTCATATGGCTGTTAAAATTATTGAGGAGATCAATAGAACATACAGTAATGCTCCAAAAAGATTTTCTTTCCGTCATTCTTTAAGATGGTTATTACTGAAAAAACCCAAGTAAAGGAATAAAGCACTAACAGAGAAAAGGTTTGGGCTGATGTTATATTGCTTAGAGGCAGTGCCAGTAATCCAATAATCCAACCAGTGTTATACACATTTATTGCTTCTCCAAAGCAAGGAAGGACCTTTCACGACAACATGAAATTTTCTTTTTCCTCATGGTAGAATGTATAAAATAATAGGCAAAATGCTCCAATACCTGCCGTTAAAGGGCCAAGCTACCACAAATGAGAGCTCATCTTATTGGTTCAGCTACTATGAAATAAGTTTTTTCCAATAAATCCAAGAATCTCATATTAGACTTTATCCAACTAATCCACAAACGACAATAACTCTTCTATTGTCTTACCTGTTCAACATAAATGAATATCGTGATATTTCATTAAATCATGTGAGCACAACTTTTAACATGCTTGGAGGGTCTGTTGAACTTTGAGGTCACATACTCTATGTAGACATTCGTACAACATTTCCAAATTTTTCCTTTGTAAAGACCAGCTCTATTTGCAGGCATAAGAGCTTTTTCCTCAATGTTGGAAAAAATCACAAGTTCTATCATATTCCAAGATTATTAAGCAAGGATCTCTAGTGAACCAAAGTCATTGAATGTGCAAGCTCCAGTATTTCCCAAATGTACTAGTCACATAAAGACTTGTGATAATTGTTATAGTAATAGCTGGAGCTTGGAGAGACAGAGTATCAACAACTATAAGATGCTAGCTTCTGTTTCTATTATTGTCTGGTAACAATGACGACATCTCACATCAAAAGCTGCTAATACCAAGTCAGACTCAAATTTCTGAGGTAGGCTATGGTTATACACCATGCCAGCTACTGTGGACACATGACCAAAAGATCAAACTAGTGTTTGTGAAACCGGACTGGTGATCAAACCAGTCTCACTACCGGTAAGAGGTTCACCTGGTCCGACCAGTTCAATTAGTAAAACAAGAACTAATTATATTTTCTTATTATAATATATTATATACTCTTGTATATACTTACTCTCTCTCTCTCTCTCTCTCTCTCTCTCTCTCTCTCTCTCTCTCTCTCTCTCTCTCTATATATATATATATATATATATATATATATATATTATTCTCATCTAATGCTTATGAGACCCCAAAGTCTAAACAGACTACCAGTGATAAACCAGAAGAAATGCATTATGTATCTAAATCTGTCCTGTCCAGGCTGGCATACACAGATTCACCCTACCCCCACCCCACCACACTCCATCCACATGCTGGACTCCAAAAAATAATTAGGAGATGCATCTTTCTTCCACAAATTCACCCTCCCCCCAACACAGCCACATGGCTCTATGATCAGACTACCCACAGATTTCATGGAAGCTAAATCCTCATTCTCATATTTCACATAAACATCAAAACTAAAATCCTATTAGCCACAAATATATGTTATACACAGATCTTAAAAGGAAAGGAGTCCTGTACTTTTTTCTGATATTGATCTGTTTTTCAACTGCTTAAGAGAGAAGTGCTGATGAAGTTGATGCTTGGGAAGAGTGAAGACTGAAGAGGATTAAAATCAAAATGGGAAGAAAACCTAGCAGATAAAAGGGAAAGTAACTTTTTGTCTCTAAAGTGTGTTTCTTTATTATTATTATTATTTGGTTTCCTAACCATGCATTATTCCAGTTTTGGCGATGTCCTATTCATTTGGTCTTAGGCAGTTTTGGCCAGTTTCTTTCGATCGAACTACATATCTGGTTTCATGCTCCTATCCAGACCAGATTCCCGGTTGAACCAACCAGCTCCATCCGGTCCGGTTCCACAGATACCGGATCAAACCATGTATAAGATTAGGATAAAACCTCTTGGCAAAATTCAACTTGAGGCCTCAGCTGGGCAAGATAAAAAAAGAAACAGGAAAAATAAAAATAAAAAGAGGAGGCATCCATCATAGAGGAGTAAGTGAAAAGAGTTTCATTCAACCACTCACCAATAAAAGGAACATAATTATGAACATACCACATTGAGTCACGCATTCATTGATATAACAAAAAAATTATAGCATACTTCAATACTTGGAACGAGTATTAATCTAATGAACCAGAAACCCAAAAAATGAAAGGATAGACAGATATTGAAGTATGTCATCAAACCAAAACACATCACTTCAATCAACAATACTAACCTAAACACATTTAACTCTGTTCTCGGCTATGCCTGTCTGTTCCCTCACTCGAATCTGACCCTGATCCAGAACCGAACCCTCCAAACAGCCAAGGAATTGATATGGTATACCTCCTCTCCCCGGTTCTTTGTCCACCCGAACCCTCAGCCTGGTCCTCATCACCATTACGACCATCATTTCCCCGAGAAACTCTAATTCCATTCGAATTACCCCTGCTCTCATAATCCGGATCATCAGTTGGAAGCTCATAGCGGCATACAGGGCAAGAATTATGAAACTCCAGCCAAGGCAGAATGCAATCATGATGATAAACATGCTTGCAAGGCATCTGCTTCACAACAGTTCCCATCTCAAAATCATCCTTACACACAGCACACTGCGCCAATTCGGATTTTAGCAAAGCCTCATCTACATCAATATTTGGCAGAGCCTCGACGGCGGACTTGGAGGCCGGCGGAGTACCGTACCGATTCGGATCATTCTCAGCCAATTGCTGAATCAACTGCTCGAACCCAGGCCCCACGAAATAGTCCCCGATATTAGCCGGAAGAGAAAACCCCGAAGCCGATGGATGGTCCTCAATCACAAACTGATAATCAATTCCACTGGAGCGGCGACTGGAGAGCAAATCCAACAAGTAAGTAGCCGGGTCGAACGAGTCAGGGCCGATTGACGACTCGCCGAACCGGCCAGAGCGCGAGACAGGGTTAGGGTTTGCAGAGGGGAGGAGGAATTGGGAGAGGAGGAGCGAGAGTGGGTCGGGGAAGAAGGAGTCGGGTATGGTGGGATTAGGGTTAGGGTTTTGGAATTCTTCAACAAAGCCGGAGTTGCAGGAGGGGCAGAGGATGTCGCCGGCGGGGGAGGGGTAGATGGTGACGGTGCGTTCGCATTGGTGGCAGAAGTACATCTGTGGACCGCCGTCGGCCACAGTAACAGCGCTGGAAGACATGTTTGCACACTGTGAAAGCTTTCCAAAAGACGCAGCAAATTGAATTGTGCTATTTCATCACCTTTCTCTCATACTCATGTTATCAAAAATCACCTTCTCATTAACTCTAAAATTTACTCACTTTTTTTATAGGCTATAGCTACAATAATATATTAATTAAACGTGCATACCTATAAATAACTTTACTCAAAATTTAAAAGCAAAATACCAATACCCTCTCAGCCTCTCTCTCTCTCTCTCTAGGTTTTAACCCTTTCGATAGGGATGGACCAATATTAACTCAACAACGGTCGACGGTGAAATTGGACTTTTCAATACAATATGTAAAAATATAAATGTTAATTGTCTAAATTAATTTGTCGAGGCTTATTTACGATATTGTATAGAATATCTATGAGATTTCATGAGTTTTGATCAATTTTATATTGAAATCAAACAAATATAGATATCTCGCGATAGTCTCCAATCAATATTGATATTTTGTGGTATAGTGTGATATGTATGGATAATTTGTAGAATAATGTCGATATATAATTTTTAGTTTTAATTTTTCACTTGACAAATCAACTTCATTTACAAGTGAGAACGATATTGAGATAAGAGAAATCCAGATTTGAATTGAATTGATAAGATTTATACCATATTCATACTTAACCAATTTTTTGGATTGTATCAATAAAATCCCTTTATTTTAATATGTGTTTTATTCCATATTTCAAAATAATAACTTTATGTTACATGTATAAATGATGTCACTAATTAAACAACAATAGATATAAAAAATAATTACATATAAGATGAAACATCAAATAAATGGGAAGATCTAAAATAATTTTGAAGTCGTGTTAACCAGGCTTTTGAAGATACCAATTGAACATTTTTAGCTAATATTTTGGGAAGGAATTTCATTTCATTGTAATTGGGATTTTTCTAGATTTTTAATGAAAATACCCTTTAATAAAGTAAAAATAATAACAATGATATATTATTTATTTAAAAAACGTTTAAAAGGGAGGATAATTTCCCTTTAGTTTATAAGTTGTTTTTTGTAACAAATTTATTATTGTGTATTAAAAAGGTCAAGAGGTTGTGGTTATGAAAAGAGAATGATGTATAAGAAAACGAGTACCACTCAATACACAATAATAACAAGGTACATGATCAAGATCGAGCCACTCCTCTCTCCCTCTCCTCCACCATGCCTATCGCATTCGCCCCCACCTGTAAACCCTTTCCTCCGGTTCGTGCGCTGACTGCCCCGCCCAATGTCTTCTTCCCCTCTTCTTCTCTCTCTTATTCGCCATTCAGTAACCACAACAAGCTTTGGTTGCGGAACCGGATAAAGTCGCCGTCGTTTGGGACCCTCATAAATTGCAGCGCCGGTAGCGGTGGCGTGGTGTTGGAAGTTGACCAAACGCGGTTCTCCGACGTCGTTTTGAAGTCAGAGCGTCCGGTCCTTGTTGAGTTCGTCGCCAACTGGTGCGGGCCCTGCCGTTTGATCGCTCCCGCGATTCAATTACTAGCTCAGGTAAGCTGGAATTGTTGCCTTTATTCTCTGATTTGAGTTCTTCAGTTGACTGTGTGTGCACTTCTGTGATGGGCTCGTTGCAATTTCTGTAATATTTGAGGGGAAAAAAGGGACTAAACTGCAATATTTGAAGGTTTTATGTTGTTTGTGTTCTTTAAACAAACTCATTTTGAAGCTAGGTTAAGTCTACCTGCCTGGCTATCTGAGTCATTTTGTTGCAAGTCTTCTGCTGAAAAATACTCCATCCGTCCCGTAATAAGTGTCACATTTACTGTTCGGTTCTATTTTTAAAAATTATTGTATTTAAATGTGAGTGGGGGGCGAGAGGTAGTGGGATATATTATTATAATGTAAGTGGGAGGAGAGAGATGTAGTGAGATATATTATTATAATGTAAGTGGGAGGAGAGAGATGTAGTGAGATATATTATTATAATGTAAGTGGGGGAAGAGAGGTAGTAAGATATATTATTATTATAATATCCATTTTTAGTAAGTGTAAAGTGTGACATTTATTTTGGGACGTTAAAAAATGGAAAGTGTGACACTTATCACGGGACGGAGGGAGTATTATTTAATGCTTCTTCAAGACTAACTCCCCATTTCTGCGACTCCAATTTTTCTTGTTGTGTGGAGATCACTGATGGATGCTCTTCTGGTTTGAACCGTCTACATCGTTTTTCTCCTCCTCATTAGTATTCATAGTCATCCAGAACTGTCAATGATTCGGTTGGGATAAAGAGCTTGGATTGGCTTAAGAACTCGGGGTCATTCATCTTTGCAAGAATTCGCACAAGTAATGATATAAAACTGGCCTTAAGAAAATGAAAGAGAAAAGAGTTTTAGCTATGCTCTTCATTAAAAATTCAGTTGGTAGCTTACAGATAATTATCAAATTGCCACAGTGGGAATGATAAACTACAACGAAACCAAAGTAAAGAGTTGAGACTTGAGGGGCAGTAAGCTCTCTCTCTCTCTCTCTCTCTCTCTCTCTCTCTCTGAGAACTTAGCACACAAGGTGTAGTGTATTTGTCTTTTCATTCCACGACATCTTGAACATTTCCCTTGATTCTAACATAAGGTTTGGAAAGTATTTGTTGAATTTTGGGAACATAGCAGTTCTCGATGAATGGCCTTTCTCCCCATTTGAACACTCTTAAGAAACAATTGAAGCATATCTTCTTATTTCAAGAGTTTGGACATGTGTTTTAGTTTGCAATACTGCCAGGAACCCCTTACCTGAACCACTTCATGTAGTTTCTTACGGACTACTTCAAAATTATACGAGTAGTTTTTTTTTCTCTATTTCCTCTTCTTCTGTATGTGTGCTATAAATCAGTCCCCTGTATCTTTATTTGAATTCTTTTTTCTCTTGTACAACTCTCAGGAATATCAAGATAAATTGACAGTTGTGAAAGTTGATCATGATACAAACCCTCGATTAATTGAGGAATACAAGGTATATGGATTGCCAATGTTGGTCATCTTCCAAAATGGGAAGGAAGTTCCACAGAGCAGGAGGGAGGGTGCAATATCGAAAGATAAACTTAAAAAGTATGTAGATGAATTTCTAGAGTCAGTATCTATCGTCTAGTCTTCAGAGCTTTGCTGCTATCCATGACGGCATGTTCATACAACCCAAATGAGATTACATTTGGATGCTGAGAAAAATTGTACTTTGTAACACTATTGTGATTCAGAACCTCATTGTTAAATTAAACACTGTTACATGTTTATCTTGTATATTTTTTGGGTCATCCATAGGTGAGAAGAAGCTTATATGGCATCTTTCCGTATGTGTATTTCTTTATATGCAGCTATACAACATTGCTATATGAGATAACATTGTACAGAATTTCAGCTATATATATGTTGCATGTACACAACAAAGACATCATCACTGCAAATGTGACATGCATTTATTAATGAAACAGCGATGAAAATTTGCTTTCAGCCTCAAATTTGCTTAAAACATACATTGAAAACTTTTCAGAAGTATGAACTATATCTCAAATGATCATCCTCAGCAAGATTGCCAATAATTTCTTGTCTTTCAGGATCTGTTTTCAGGCTCATCTGTTCTCCAATTATACTCAACATTGAATATATTTCTTGTGATTCAGGATGTACCTTGTCATGAGCAATAAATCTATGAAGAGCTCCATAAACCTCAACATAGCTATATCCAGGGAACTTCCTAACTCCTCTCAACTCCATTGCTTCTCTTGTGCTTCTTGCTTTATCCCATCGCCTTATAACTGCATAAACGTTCGACAGTCCAATGTACCTACCATCATGAGCAGGATCCATCTCTATAAGCCTCTTCCCCACTATTTCTGCAAGATCGAGCTTTCTATGATTTATACAGCCGTTGAACAATGCACCCAACATGGAAGCTGTGGGTTCCATTGGCATTCGAGCTACAAACTGATATGCTTCCTCTAAGTGACCTCCACGAGCCAGAACATCGACCATGCAAGCATAATGTTCGCTCTTTAGCAACATGCCCTGCTTTGTGATAGAGTCCCAATATTTCCACGCCTCCTTAACAAGCCCTCGATGAGCACAAGCACTCAGCAAACATAAGTAAGTGATCTCGTCTGGTTTGATACCCGAATTCTGCATCTCAACATATAAATCTAATGCCTCTGTAGTAAAGCCATGAGTAGCAAGCCCTCCAATCATAGCATTCCATATAAGAACATCTGTGTTTCTTGCTGAAACCTCACGAAACAAGATCAACGCCTCGTTGATTGCTCCACATTTTGCATACATGTCCACAAGGGACGTTCGTAGAATAAGAGTTAAAGGGAGTCCCTTTTCTACCATGTATTGGTGCATCGCTTTTCCTTGCTCAAGTACACCCAAGTGAGCACAAGCACATAAAACGCTAACCATAGTCACCTCATTCGCCTTAGGCCCCTCCCCTCTCATTTTACCGAAAATTTTCAATGCTTCTGTGTAATTGCCATCCTTGACATATCCATCAACCAAAGCACTCCACGAAATGACATCTCTCTCAGGCATTACGTCGAACACTTCTCTCATCAAGTGCATATCCCCACATTTGGCATACCCATCCAACATTGAGTTCCAAGAAACCAAATTCCTCATCGGCATTTCATCGAACACCTTCCTCGCACTCTCCATTTCACCAGAAGAACCATACATATGTATCAAAGAATTACAAATAAAAACGTCAGACGCAAACCCTCTTCTCAAGACATGCCCATGAACACACCCTCCAAGCTTTGGGTCCGAAAGCCGAGCCGAAGCCTTCGCAAGAAAAGGGTATGTCAGATAATCGGGAACAACACCATTCAGCAACATTTTTGCAAATAAGAAGAAGCATTTGGTCGGGGTTTTCTTGCTTTTTGCAAAGCCTCTTATGATCGCATTGTAATGAAAGAGTGTGGGGTTGGGGAGCTGACGAAAATATCGATGAGCGTAGTTGATGTCGGATGACGCAGAAGTTGCAGCAAAAGAGAGGATTTTCCAGGCAAAGGGGTCGGTTTTGGAGAGACCAGAGGTTGTTAGCAGGGCGTGGATTTGCTTCAGCTGCGACCATTTACTGCATTTATCGAGCAGGGTTTTGAAGCATTGGACCATAAGGAGTGGAGTGGAGTGCAGTGCAGTGAAGAGAATAACTTACATTCAATGAGAATTTCTTGGAATGACAAGTACAATGAAATGAAGAACAGAAGGAATAGTCAAACGATACCTTCTTCCAATTTTCGATCAAAAAAAAATAAAAATCCTAGACCAAAATATCTATACAGATAGATTTTCAGTAATTTTATTTCTTGCCCCAACATAATCTTTATTTTCAAAGTTAAATTTTAACAATTTTATATATTTGTATCAAAAACAATTATATTATTTCATTTTCATCAATCATTATCATCAAAATTCAAGTCAGTGTATCATGTCATCTCGTTTCCTCATAATTAAATTGTTTAATTTTATCGATAAAGTTATAAAACGTATCAAAGATAAAACTTAAGAATTTCAAGTTTATTAATTTTTCTAAAATTAATGTTGTTAGAATTCTTTGGAAGACGTTACCATTAAATATTACATAATATTTGACATCCTCATTTCATGTGGGAGAGAATAATTTCAAATTTTTTAGGGTATGTATGAATTGGGTTGGAGATGGATTTTGTAAATTTGAATTTAGGATTTAAGTAGATCTTAAAAAGAGCCAATTTTAAAAATGTCGCAGCACATTAGAAATTGTAGAAAATATAGATGATGTTGTATTAATTTATTTTAAATAATAGATAAAGTAGAAAAAGTAAAGTAAAGTTACATGATTTTACAAATTTCATAACAAACATAACTGAAATTTCACTCATCCCAAATATTGATGGACACATCCCAATCTAACACCACCTTAAGTCATGGATTGATAAAATTTTAATTTGATAGTTTTAGATATTTCAATGTTTTTGTGTATATTTTAATGTTTGGAATGGGATTTGAGAAATCCCGCTATTGAAATCCTGTATTTTGAAGTAAAAGTGAAAAATAAAAATGTACATTTATTTTAGAATTTTATAGGATATGATTATGTTATGGTTTGGTATAATATTATAAAAAGGTGGATTGATTTAATGTTTTATTGTGAAAAATTGTATTTGATAATAACTTAATGATTAAATATAATAATCATGTTCAGATTTTATAATTCAAATTTAAATACAAAACAAACATATTTTAAGATTTTTAACTTCAAATCCTACCATATCAAACATACCAGGATCTTAATTGATAAAATCCTAAAATAATGCTTCCTATTAGAGAGAGAATTTAAATTTCAAATCACACATAAAAAAGTTAAAAATAAAAAAAGCAACGGCACCGCTTTCTTCTACGTCTCTCTCTCAACAAAATTGTTTTCGAATATCCTTCCCCTCCCCTCTCAACCCTGTTTTTGATTGCATCTTCTGCAATTCAAGATTTTTATCCCAAATTGAATTTATTTTAATTCTGTAAAGGAAAAATGGACTCCTCCAATGCCAAAGCCGACGCCGAGCCGACCCCTTGCGCCGACGCTGAACAAAACCCTAGCAATAATCCCCCAATTGGAGGAGACGATGCGGCAAATCGCCGCCGGAGAACTCCCTTTACGGACCTCAGCCAAATCGATGCGGATCTTGCCCTCGCCCGGACTCTCCAAGAACAGGTTTTTCATCAATATTAGTATCAATTACATTTAATTGGGAATTTATTGATTTTTTTTTGTTTAAATAGATAAATATACTCTTATTATTCTGCTTGATGTTTGGTGTGTTATTTGTGCCAACGTGCAATTCTCTCTGATCATGCGCTTTTAACTCTGTTGAATTTGCAGTACTTGTTTTTGCAGATGAAGTTTTTCATTCAGCTGCGGTTTTAATTCCTGATATACGTGTTCTCTGCATTTGGTTACTATCTGATGGGGAATTCGTAATGTGAAATGATTTCTCTATGTGTCTATTACTGAATTTTTGTTTCAGGAACTAGTGGTAAAATTCCTCAAAATCAATTCAGTTTTAAGTGCTTGGTCCATTTTGTTTGTTTTCTATACAGTTGCGAATATGTGATTGAGTTTGTGTGTTTCTGATTATGTAGATTTTGCTCCTAGCTTGACATGAAAATAACTGGAATGCATTTGTAATCCAAGCAATAAGAAATTTTTATCCTGGGGAGTATAAAATTTGTATTCTATCTAAATCTATTGAAATTTGTTTTTTGGGGAACAGGAAAGAGCTTATATGATGTTGAGAATGGGTGCTGGTGCCAGCAATCATTATGGAAGTTGGGAAGCTGGGAGTTATGGGCATGAAGATGAGATTTATGATGACGAGTATGACGATGCCAGTGAAGAAGATGATGATGGTTCTGATGTAGAGGTGGACGATGAAGCAGAAGATGCGTTTGATGTGCATGCTCATGATGCAGAAGCAGAAAGTGATAATCAAAGTAGGGAGTTAGATCCCTCTTCATTTCCCGATGATGAGGCCTATGCTAGAGCTTTGCAAGATGCTGAAGAACGTGAAATGGCAGCTAGACTGTTAGCACTATCTGGGATAAATGAGAGTGAGAGTCTAATTAACCTTAGTTTAATCATTAGTGGTTCTTGGCTTTTTTAATTATCATTTTTTGGAAACTTTCAATAATTTGAAACTTTGTTAATGATTTTATAGTGGTTGTGGGGGACGATGAAGATTATGATGAAAATGAAGACGAAGATGAAGATCAAGATGAAGAGGGGCTTGGCACTAATTCTCAGGTATATTTGGCAAGTTTTTGTTTGTTTTTTCTTTTATGCAGTCATATGTCATCATCCTAATATTTTCCTTAATCATTATGCTTATAAACAAAAGGGTTCTAATATTGAAGCTGTGTAGTTGCAAGTTGTATAAACTGATGCTGGAATTTCCTACTTGCTGGACATTTTGTTTTGTATTTACTCTGATATAGCTGATTACTAATATGACTTTACTGAACCTTTAAGGGCATCGTATGTTCATCAAATGAGAACTTTTAGTTAGATGCTTGTCTGGTGGACTATCACTATATCCAATTTCTTGAACTTCTGAAACCTAAAATCCTGAGATAGTGCTGACTGCTTACAACCGTATGGCCAAAATGAGTTTTAGTAATTTTTTGTCTGAGCATGTGTGCTGGTTTTCTGCATTTTTTACTCCCAAGATTGTGGTGATTCATCTAATCACTTTTTATTTCACATTTGAGATATTAAAATATTGGCACTAATTAAGGATGCACTTAAAGGTTATACAATTTTGGATGTCATTTCTGGTAGTTATGTTGTGCGATTAAGAAAAACAGATTATGTGAGTGAATACATCATCTTCAGGAATTATGAACAGTACATTTATACGTGTTAGTCCTTGGAGGTGCGGCTTAATACCCAGGCTGAATGAACGAAAAATTGTGAAGATAGCTTAGTATTACTCAATCACATGGGGAAATAGAATAATAATAGGATGAAGGGTTGAGCTAAGCTCCTAGCAGGCTGAAGATTGGTAGTTAGGGGTAAATCCGCCTACATCTTCAACCCTTGAATTTAATTATGACATTAAACAGGTACCTTGTGCTGTACGCTACTTTATTAGGAATGGGCTGCAGATAACACTACTTAACCATGAAAAAGTGACTTCTAAATTATTTTTAGTTGTTCGGGAAATTGCATTTAAATGCCTATTTAGCAGAAGTGCAAGAAAAGAAACCCAAAAGCTACAGATTTTCACCTCTTCCAAATGTACTCCTAGAGAAGCTACTTATTCCAAAAGACATTGAAATTTATTCAATTGGCACAAAATACTTTACCTCAACAAGATAAGCTTGAAACTAGCTATGATATTTGGCTTCTCTTTGTGCTTTTGTTTTAGCCAATATGGAGTCAGTGACTATTCCGAGACGGTTGATTTAGCTTCTTGTTGTTTTTGTTTATTCTCTAATGATTGCTTGTTTCCAAGTATATGAACTCTGCATCTATTTCTTAGTTGTCAATATATGTTACTTATGTGTATGATTATTTAATTTCCCTTGAGAGTTGTCAACATATGTTACGTATCCCTGACTGCTTTAATAATTGTTTAGGATACATGGGAGGAGGTTGATCCCGAGGAACTGACGTATGAGGTAAAATAGGATACTGTGCCCTGTCGTCTTTCTTCTTTTGTCCATTTTACTTCAGTACCATGATTGGCTTCATGTTACAGGAGTTGATTGCTCTAGGTGAAGTTGTTGGAACAGAGAGTAGGGGTCTTTCTGCCGATATAATTGCCTCCTTGCCTTCCATGAACTATAAATCACAAGACATTCAGGAAGGAATCAATGATTCGTAAGTGATGATTGCCTTCTTTTGCTAAACCATATTACGTTATGCAACTATTCTCTTATCTTCCAGATATGTCAAGCTTGCCAATATACTTATAACATGTTCCCTTGTTCCTCAGCTGTGTTATATGTAGGTTGGACTACGAGGATGATGACACCTTGACTGTTCTATCTTGCAAACATACATACCATCCGGAATGTATAAACAATTGGTTACAAATAAACAAGGTATATCCTCTTTTAAAACAAGTTTGTACATTTACAGCTCAAATTTAAGTATGCAAACTGTTAATAAGTGCCCATTTAGACAAAGTCGTTGAGTTATGCAGGACTAGTAGTTTGCCGTCTCTGGTTGCAGTCTGTATATTTGCACTGTCTACTGCAACCAAAAGTGAAACTCAGGAATTTTATTTAATTTGTTTGGTTCACTTTGTATAGTTTAAAAGAAATTCCTTTCTTCTGTACTAGGAGTCTAAGGATCAACTACTCGTCTTCCCTTTCTTATTTACCTTTTTGCTTTAAAACCCTTTTATTTCGATGCACGAATGTTGCTTTTCAACCCTTTAATTTTGATGCATGAATGTTGCTTTTCAACCATTTAATTTCGATGCATGAATGTCGAAGATAGAAATAACGGATAAATGATCTTGTGTACGTGTAGGTTTGTCCTGTATGCAGTGCTGAAGTCTCGGGCACTTGTGGGAAAAGCTAGGATACTTCATCAGCAAGATGAAGATATACTGTACAAGATGGGGGGAGCAAATAATGGTTGCTTTATCTGTTTGGTTCAATCACTTAAAAACCCTTGACTGCACTGAAAAATGTATTATGAACTTCTGTTCTTTGGTTGTTCTGCATCAAGTATGTGGCCACATTGAATGCCTTCTCCCATAGTCTTTGAATTTTGGCTCTATCGTCCATTATTTTTAAGTGAAATGATAATCTAGCAATATTTTTTATAAGTGATATTGGTATATGGTGAATAGTTATTAACTTATATATAGACTGATATTCAAGTCTCTATATCTACTAGTGGTGCTCAATCGGTTGGAACCACTGGTTTCGGTTCCAAACTGGCGGTTCGGGGAATCGGCCAAGGTTTCCCGGATTCAAACGGTGGGGCTCTTGGTTCTGGTTCGGAAACTGCCGGTTGAACCGGAACCGACGGTTCAGACGGTTTTTAATTTTATTTTCAGGCACGGACCGTGTGCTATGGGATGATTATATCCTATCGGGCAGAAGGAGAAGGTTTCGTGCACGGTCAGTTGAGGCTTGTGCACTTTTTTTTTTTTTTTTTTTTGCATTATTAAATTAATGTTTCATAATTTTATATTTCTAATAAAGTCTTAAGACTCTTAACTAAGTAAAATAATTTTTAAATTAATAAAATCCAATCAATCAAAAAATTATAATAAAACATAATACAATTGAGTTTATAAGATTAAAATGAGTAAAAATTATAATTATGAATTAAAAAAATTTTACAACTCAATATATTACAATCATGAATCATACTACAAGTACAACAATATTGAAGATTTGAAAAAAATATATATATTGAAATAACTTGAGTTTCATTCTAAGTTTGTAAGTTATTTAGAATTAAATTGTCTATGTATCATTGTCAAAATTAAGAATCAAAACTCACCTAGTTCTCTTACATAAACTTACCTTCGTTCGTCAACATTGGTTCTGACGGAGGAGGATGTGTTTGAATCGTATTAATACGCGTCATCTCCATAGTTATTTAAATAGGACAAATCAAGATGTAGTTAACGGTTGTTTGCTCTCACCCAATTTTCAAGATGAGTTATGTTTTGTACATACTTTTTTGTCAATTTTGATCTTTTTGGATTCAACATATGATCTCTTTTGCTAAATGCATGTTCTACGGCAACGGTTGAGGTGGGATTTGCAAATATCTCTTTCGCAATAATAGTTAAAATAGGTCCATAGGATAAATGGTAATCCTTCTTGACCATTACTTCAATAGATTCAAAGGATTTTCAAATAAAATTTGTTCAAAAGTAGCACCTAAATATGAATCTAATTCTCGACAATGGTTAGAACCTATAGCTCGTTTTTGTGTTCTTATATCATAAAAATTGTAAAATTGACTAAGAGTTGGAGCCGAAACAAAATTAGATTAAGAAGAGGAATGACTACTATCTCCTACATTTTGATTACCTACCACATCATCACTAGAATCACCAAACAATACTTTATATTTTTTAGACAATTTTAGTCATTGTTTAGTTTTACCAACAACTTCAATATAATTAGGAACATAATCAACTTCATCATATTCTCCCAATATCAAATTTGGAAACAATGCATTATAATACATTTTTAATAATTCTTCTAAGTTATCTTCTCTAATTCTAGGATCTAATAATTTTGCACATAAAAATAAATCGGGTATCTCATGAAAATATTTTAACCATTTCGATTTCATCACTATAATTGTGTCTCCTAAAATAGAACATGTTGAATACTCATTGAAAATAAGAGCATTTTTTATACAATGATCTCAAACTAATGGAGAAGTAGGATAATAACAACGCGAATAATTCCCTAATTGCCTTCTCAAAAAAATTTAAAAGTTGAATCAAATTAAGACATGCATCCCATGAATCTATATATATATATAATAACAATTACCCGCTCAAAATAGAAATGTTAAAATTTTCCCGCCCATTTCCACCTCCCAAAAATAGAAATACATATTATTTCATAATTTATAAATTATTAATTTTATTGTATTAAACATGATTTATATATATGGTAATAATATTATTTATAATATTGACAAAATCTTGGAAATTATTACCTATATATGGTATATGAATGTTAATATGATCTCATCTAATAACTTTTTTAATTGTTGATATAATCAAAGATTAAATATATGTTTGTTGAATAAATTAAAATAATATAATGATCGGATTTCAAGAACTATAGATCATCAAAGTAATTTTTTTATCTCTAATATTGTACCCCACATACACATATACCACCTCAATAAATATATCATTACATTGATCGGGGCGTTCGTAGTGATTGAGGGGGTCGAAGACCAAGAAGTGAGTTATTAATCAAGTCAACCAACATATATAAAACAACGTAAATTAACTATTTTTATTTACTATATT
Organism: Scutellaria galericulata; assembly: GCA_946896805.1. Taxonomy (NCBI): domain Eukaryota; kingdom Viridiplantae; phylum Streptophyta; class Magnoliopsida; order Lamiales; family Lamiaceae; genus Scutellaria; species Scutellaria galericulata. The sequence goes on along the minus strand of OX335791.1, from coordinate 15,823,171 downwards.
CGAAATATGTATTGTAAAATTATTATAAACATCACACAGTTTTATTTGAAAAATATGTCGTATACAATACTCCAATTTTTATATATCTTCTATGTAACAATGTTAATAATATAACATAGTGTTTATATAATTTTATTTTATTACACTATATTAATTCTTATTAAAAATCATAAAGATTTGTAATATATCTTGAATATAATAAAAAAAATATATATATGATATATTGTTGCACACAATAACATTTAGGAAGTATAAAATTTATGAATTCATATACTTTCTATTAAAAACTACAAATTAAGTATAAAACATGATTAAAAAAAAAACATATCATTTATACTTATACTTATAAAAAATAATAAAAAATATGTTCTATTTCATAATGCTAAATTATATAAATATATCTTCATTATTAATCATGAAGATTAGATAGTCGATACTATTTATAAGAGTGATAATACGTAGATGAAGAATTTTTACATATATATTTTAAATACTTTGAATTTTTTATTATGAAATTTCATTGTCATCTATATAAAAACCAACGAACCTCATTTCTACTTTTTAAAGTAGAAATACAAATATTATTATTTTATAAATTTATAAATTGTAAATATTTAGTTTTTCATAATTTATGTATATTCATGGTATGAAAATCATTTTGTATATATATGAAAATTGAGGAAAAAAATATGATTTGATATGTTATAAAGTTAGTATGATTTGTGTATATATGGTAATAATATCATGTCATGAAAAGTTATAACTAAAAAGTTGTACCTTAATTTAAATCATTTTATATATCCATGAAAAAATTAGCGAATTTATCATTTTGTTGTTGTTGTAAGAATAAATAATGTTTCCTCCTTGATTAAAAAGTAAATAAAAATCTGAAATTTCACTATCATGGTAGCATGAAGTTCACAGAACAATGATAAAATATATTTAGTTTATGTTGTAATATAGCTTCATGGTTTTAGATTTATCAATTTTGAAATGTTTACCCTCCAATATGATTTTTCTAATAGATAAATTTTGATTTTAAGACATCTGAAAAATATAATTATACACATTTTTTGATGGAATGTTAAATTTAGAAATTTTATTTTGAGGTAATATACAATAATATCAATATGTTAAGCTCATTATGAATAAGTTGTTGAACATATATTTGCACAAATATTTTCTAGGACAATTGTGACAAAAACAAGTACTAAAATAGTTAAATAACATATGATGAAAATAATAAATATTTAGATGAATTACATGAGTAGTAGATTAAATTGAAATAACTTTGAAAAACTATATGACTTTTCATGATCATCATTTTTATATCAAAAAATTACCAACACAAGAAATTTATTCACTACATCACACGAATACCAAATGAGGTTGAAATATTATCAAGACTTGATTATAATACTTAATAATATCACCATCTTATACTCATTATGAATAAATTATTGAACATAAATTTGCATAAGTTTGTTTCAGGCCAATAGTGACGACAACATATGATGAAAATACAAAAAAAAATTAATTCGTAAATTATATTGGTAGTAGATTAAATTGAAAACACTTTGAAGAATTATATTATTTTTCATGAACAACATTTTTATATCAAAAAATTACCAACACTTCAAATTTATTTGTCCATACATCACACGGACACGGGTATACCAAATGAGATTGAAATATTATGAGAACTTAATTTTTTTTTATAAATTAAAATTTTCACATCAAACTCGAAATCTAAATATTTAGATTTTATAGTCGTGAGTCATAGAAGTAACAAATCAGATTGAAATTCTCCAAAAAAATTTATTATTTTTCGTGTTCAACATTTTCATATTAAAATATATAAATAGTGAAATTTATATGTCTGTGCATCGCACGAGACTTATACTAGTTTTCAAATAAAATAATGTCATCATGTGGATTTTCCATATAAAATTGACAAAGCATGTGTCTATAATCATAAGAATATTGATCATGTAATATGTAAAATTCCAACGATGTTGCATATCGATTACAAATTTTTTAACTTTCATTCCATTTTTCTTACAAAACTTAGCCCATTTTTTATGATATGCCGTAGATCTAGCAATTACGTAAATTGCCTTTTTAATATGTTTAATATGACCGTCTAATGATTCTAAGCCATCTTGAACACATAAATTTAAACAATGACTCATACAACGAATATGAAAATATTTACCTTAAATTGGAGGTTTACAAATTTCAATAAGTGAAGGTAAACTAGCCGTATTACCACTAACATTATCAAATCCAATGGAAAATATTTTTTGTACTATACCATATCATTTTAAACATGAATAATTTTTTGTGCAATGTGTATAGCCGAATGTTTTTCGTCAAAATCAATATATGTAATTAAACGTTTTTGTATGTTCCATGCATCATCTATCCAATGACAAGTAATACCCATATAATCATGCAACTTATAAGGATTCTTCCAAATATCACTACACATAGAAAGTTTTTGTTTTAATTTTTTAAATTCTTCAATTAATTTATATTTATACTCTCCTACTATTTTTTCTATATCTCGTGTTATGGTGTTTCTAGATATTTTTCTACTACTATGTTGTAAATAAATGCTAGTATATTTTTCAAAACTATCATCATAAGGAAATTGAAACGGAAAATGTTTTCGACAATTAATTCGACTATGCTTCTCCTATGGTTCAGTTGACTAAATTTAAAAATAAGAGAATTCATACCTCCATCTTGAGAAGAATTGGTATATCCCCGAATTTGTGTTTGAAATCGATCATTGACAATCTTGTCGGGATGCTTCTTCAATATATGATTGTTGAACGTCCCATAGCCCCCTCCATGCTTGAATTTGTAGTTTTTTCCACAATGGTTACACATGATATTATAATTAACGTTGTTATTCGATATTTTCTCCTTTTTAAAATGAATGGAGAAAATATCAGTTCTAAGAGTAGAAGGTGCTCTAGTGGTGCGTGTCGTATTGTCGCTCTCTTGTGTTGCTCTCTTATGCACATCCTCTTCTTCTTCATCGACAAAGGCGGTGGTGGTATTTGGGCCTAAATTGGCCTCCAAATCATCTTGACTCCATTGAGAATAAGAATCAATGATATCATCATCATCTTGCAAAGATTATGGTGGTGACATAGGATTCTTTCCTTTTCCACGAGATGAACCGGCGGAAGAAAAAGTACCTCTTTTAGACATTTTTTTTTTGAAGTGAATGGAAATAAAATTGATTCAATTAAAGAAGAAAAAAAATAGAAGTAGAAGAAGAAGTGTAGAAGAAAAGATATAGAACAACACTAGAAGACTAAATATAATAAGTGATAATGAATTGAAAATTGATGAAAGAATCAAAGTGTGAGCTTGAGAGTTGGGAGAGAGATTGATTCAAGAATGAATGAAATTGTCAAAGAATTGGTGTGCAATTCACAAAGGAGATAAGAGGTATTTATATATTTCAGCCAAAATGTAAAATAAAAATAAAAAAACATTCGGACTGGTTTGAACTGCCGGTTTCGATTCGGTTAAACCGACGGTTTGGACAATCTTGGCCGTCCATCATCAACGGTCATTTAATTTTGACCGTTGATTGAAATCGAAGTCCGAATCGCCGGTTCATCAACGACCTACTTCTCAACCATTGATCACACTAACGACTAGTTGATCAGGGTCGTATACGTAGCATCATCATTTAATAAATAAATAAAAAAGGCAAACCGCCGGTTTAACAGTTTGAAAATGACATGAACTGAAACCGAACCATCGAACCACTGTTCGCGGTTTCGGTTTCGAACCGAAACCGAATCAACGGTTTTCCGAACCGTTGACCATGGTTCGGTTCCGATTTCTAGAACCGGTTGAGCAAGTCTATATCTCGCATTGAACATGTACATGTTTGTTTTCATTTTATATTATTTAAACTCTCATTTTGAACACATGATATATTCTACTCTGATGTATGTTACATGCTTATGAAAAAGAAATTTCTTTTCCCTTTTTTTGGATTAAATTATACATTGAATTTTTGATTGCTTGTGACGTAATTATCAGTTTTGGTGGGGAAAAAAAAAAACTCTTCTTTCCATCTAATCTAAACTTAAACGATATTCCACTTTGGTCCTTCTCAACCTCACTTTTTTATTTTTCACTATTTTTTTCCCATCTATGTTGGAACTCGGAAGTGATAAATGGACAAGAGATCAAAAGTAAAGGTTGAGTTTGATGACTTGATCACATTCTGTGTTACTGTATGGCCAAAAAGAATATATTGTAACTTCCTTTGAATGCTAAATCAATTTAAATTTTGGGTGGTGCTATACACTCACACACACACACAAAAAATCATACTAAATATATTTTAGTTTTTGAAAAATAAAAATTTAGTGTGTATATTTAATGATAGAGTGACACTCCTGTGCACAAGGTGCAACAATACTGTTATATTATATGAAGTGATACTGTTATATTAATATAACAGTATCACTTCATATAATATAACAGTATCACTCATATAATATAACAGTATTACTTCATATAATATAACAGTATTGTTGTGCACAGATTTGGATCCGTGCACCTTGTGCACAAAAGTTTTTGCCTTAATGATAAATATACCTTTATTCCTCATCTCAGAGTTTTCCATCACCAGACTAAAAATTAGAAGTTAAAAAAAAAAAGACAAAGTTGGAGGTGTAAAAATAAAATTTCCCAAAATCTTTTTTTTTTTCGTCATAGATTATTGGGGAGGACTAAAGGTATCAACCTCATTAATACTATTTAAAAAAAAAATTCAATTTTACCTTTAGGGTTGTTGAACTAGTTCCGTTCGCTTAAGATGACTGAACGGGCTTCGAGGTGTTCGGCCGTGGTGGCCGAACACTCTTCTATGTGTTCGGCCAATCAGGGCCGAACGAAACTGATCCGGTTCAATAGTTTTTTTTTATATTTTTTGCTACGATTTTCACACATTTAACAATTTTGTGGAATGTTCGTCATTATGTTGACATTACAATCTTAAAAAATTTAAAAAAATGAACATAAAAAAAATGCAACCCGTCACCCGTTGTGCAGGCGCACACCGCGCCCCCGTTACCTGTCGTAATGTGTGATGCCAACAATTTTTTGAAGATTGTAATGCCAACATAATGACGAACATTCCACAAAATTGATAAATGTGTGAAAATCATAGCAAAAAATGCAAAAAAACTATTGAATCGGATCAGTTTCGTTTGGCCCCGGTTGGCCGAACACATAGAAGAGTGTTCGGCCACCACGACCAAACATCTTGAAACCCGTTCGATTATCTTGACCAAACAGAACTAGTTTAACAACCCTAAATGTAAAATTGAATTTTTTTTTAAATAGCATAGTGCCTCGGAAATGAGGTTTGGTAACTTTGGGGGTGTATTGGATTAGAATTTTAAAGGATTTTTAAGCTGAAAAAAGTCATGCGGATTTAAAAGATTTTGCAGGATTTTTATGACTTTTAAAATTTTACAAGATTCTGTAAAGACTTTTTAATCAGGATTTTAATGGATTCTGTAGGACTTTGTGGACTTTGCAGAACTTCATGGATTTTTAACATAAGATAAGAGTTCAAGATTTTTTTTCATACATTCGAATTTAAAAAAAGTCAAAGACAAAAAAAATAAAAATCCAAAATCTTGCTATTTTATAATGAATGATCCCACGTTTTTTAAAGGAAACAAAATGTGTATTGTATTTTAATAAAATTATACACATTATAATTATGATGTGTATAGAATCAGAGGTTTGTTGTTGTTGAAATATGTAAATATATAATGTTAGACAATTTTTATACATTTTATTATCTCTATATTTGTTGTACATTTGTCATTTTACTAGAAAACTTAAGTTGAATGTTTGTATTATAGTTAATTATAATATTTTGTAAAATATTATGTCCAAAATTTTTAATTACAAAGTTTCATCATTTTTCTAAATTTTACAGATATCTCCACCGATATTTCTATAAAATTGAGGTATCGCTAATTTTCATCCTTGCATATGAATTATGAATCTATGATTAGTGATTGATTTGTTTCAAAGATTTAGGTTATTCTATTTGCGATTCAACATTGCATATCATTTTTTTATTAAAATAATTATGACAAAAAAACATGAAACAATTATGGTTAATATGTTAGAGCTTACATCAAACTATTTTTGGTCCATTCAATGTTTTTTTTTTGTGGCATAATATAAGGTAAAAATGATTGTGGACTTAATTATTCATTTTTTTAAATTCTATTAATTAAAAGACTGAGAATTATATGTTATTTAGTAAATTATTCATAATAAACTATACAATTTACGAACAGAATAATTAACCTAGAAAATAAGAAAAAAGAGGTGATACAACGTGATACATATTCTAAGAAGATTTATATATTTTTTTAAATTACAGACAATTTGTTAATTTTTTTGGAAGTAGAAAAATATTTCCAAAGAGATACAGTATATACACACATTATACATATCACGAATTTTTTTTTCATAGAATTGCAGTATAAAAACAAAGGTGAAGAGACATTACCGGAGGAAGCACTTCAACAGTAACTTCAAGAGTCCTCTAAAATCTGATGAGTTTGGATGAGATTGTTGGTATTTATAGATACTACTAAAAAGTCCTTCAAAATCCATCTAACACAACAATCTTATAAAATCCTTGAGTGACACTCCTGTGCACAAGGTGCAACAATACTGTTATATTATATGAAGTGATACTGTTATATTAATATAACAGTATCACTTTATATAATATAACAGTATTACTTCATATAATATAACAGTATCACTCATATAATATAACAGTATTACTTCATATTAACAGTATCACTCATATAATATAACAGTATTACTTCATATAATATAACAGTATTGTTGTGCACAGATTTGGATCCGTGCTCCTTGTGCACAAAAGTTTTTGCCAAAATCCTTATATTTTTGAATACCAATGGATTATTTTTAAATAGTAAAAAGTTTTGCATGAATACCAATAGATTTAAATGGACTCTTTAAAAAATCTTAAAAATCCAAATTGAATACCAGTTGATTATTTTTAAATGACATAAAATTCTGATTGAATACCAACAAAATTTAAAAAAAAAAAAAAAAAAAATTTAAAATCCCGTGAAATCCTACACCAATCCACCCGCTGTTATTATTTCTCCAACTGCAAATCTGCAATAAAGCCCTCGTCTCCGAGAGCAAAAACCCCAGAGACCCAGTGCAGTACTAAGAGAGAGAGAGAGAGAGAGGGCTTATCTTTTCACATGAATTCCTCATTCTGAGAGAAGCAGAGCAGAGCATCCCAATTTCAAGTCAAATGTTGTGATGTATTCTACTAGTATCAATTTACCCCTTCAAAATCCCTCACTCTTCAAACTCCCTCTTCATCGTTGCGCTAAAACCCAAGCCAAAACCAGTCCAGTTGCCCGAAATTCTCCATTCATTATCAGATCATTCTCACCCCTACATTCACTTCGTCTTCCGGCCCCTGCGCTTCGAATTGTTAGATGTTCTGCTGTTGATGATAAGGTTGGTAACAACCGACCCAGAATCCAGTTCGACTATAATGAGGAAAACAATGCACTTGCCGTTGCCAAGCCAATCGCTTATGCATTGTTCTATGTTTTCATCGGAGTTTTCTGTCCGTTTGTCGGGTTTCAGAAACCTGCTTTGGCAGCAACAGCTGCCGTCCCTGCTGCAGCCGCGAGTGAATCAGTTGTAAGGGAAGAGAATGTGGAGAAGGGGGGTCACGAGTACTCGCGTTATACTCGGAGGTTATTAGAGGTTGTGTCGCCTCTGAATAAGATAATTGAGGAGGCAAGAAATGCTGGAAATGCTGGAAAGGAAGATTTCGCCACGAATGTTGAGGAGAGATTAAAGGAGGTTAAAATGACTAAGGGGGTATTGCAAGAAGAGTTAATGAATGGTCTTTATGCAGAGTTGAGGATTTTGAAAGGGGAAAAGGATGCACTAGTTGACCGTTCTGAGGAAATTGAGGACAAAGTATTCAAGGCAAAGAAGGAGGAAGAGAGTTTGATGAGGAAAACAAAAGGTGGTGGTGACAGGCTTCAGAGATTAAGGGAGGAAAGGAGGAGTTGGGAGAAAGAGTATGCTGAGATATGGGAGGCAATTGGGGAGATTGAAGATTTGATTGAAAGGAAAGAGATCATAGCATTAAGCATTGGTGTGAGGGAGCTTTTATTTATTGAGCGGGAGTGTGAAGCTTTAGTCCAGAGAGTCTTAACGGAAATGAGGAGAGACGAGACTCAGAGGTGAAGAAAACACCGGTTTTTGTTGTTCTTGATATGATTTAAGTGCTTATGTGCCACTTTGATGAAGTTATAATAAAATAATGGCTGAGTGAGTGTGAAGGACAGATTAACTTTCCTTTCATTTTCATGTTTGATTGTTTGACTTCAAATTATCATCAAGTGGAAATATCTATTTCTGCCTGTGTCATATATTACAAGTTTGGCTTTTGTGTTGCATCTAATCATGTATTTTCTCTTTTAAGTTTAGCTTCATCTCTTTTTGGACTTCAAATCCTGAATCCTAGAGTCAACTTTACACTCTGACACACACACACACGCACGAAGAAGCTCCATTGGCTGCATTAACTCTGACATCTGGAGCCACATCGTTTGTTGTCTTTGAATGAATGAGAAACTTGAGACCCTGTGGTTAGAGTGTCAAATCTCTTTTAGCACAATTTAAGTTTGAATATTACCCACCTCCCCCCAATTGTTTCCTGGAAATTTCATAGCCAAAGTTGTTTTTTAGTCTATTACAGACATAATTTTTGTAATTAAATGATTGAAACATCTCGCTTTTGAAAAGTTATAGTTACCAGAATGGTGAACAATCTTGCTCATTTAATTCTTTGTAAACTCTAGAAGTCTTTATAAGCAGTCAAATGCTTTGGACTTCATATTATAAGATTCATGAAGTATTGACATCCATCGATGATCGTTACATTTCAAAAATTTTGATAAGTTGTTGAATATGCTAAATGATATCATGCAGAGAACCATTTTGGATGTGAGGTCAGTAGTTTTGCATTTTAGCACTACAAGTTTTGGTGTGGAAAACTCCTCTGTTTTCACCCATGTAGTAACTGTACATCGAATGGTATCTGTTATTTCGTGGTAAGGTCTGATACAACCCTGAATTCTCTATCTGCTTTTGCTCTTATGTACTTACAGAACCTCAACACCCCCTATTACCAAGCTCTCTAAAGGTGAGCTTCAGAAAGAACTGCAAGATGCACATAAACTGTTTCAGGAGCAAGTGATATTACCCAGTATTCTGGCAAGTGAGGACATGGAGTCTCTTTCCAGTCAAGATTCAACTGCTTTTGCTCATCGGATACAACAAGTTCTTAGGGATTCAAAAGAGATGCAAAAGAAACTAGAGGCTAACATCAGAAAGACTATGAAGAAACATGGTGAGGAAAGGCGCTTTGTGGTGACCACACCACCAAATGAGGTTGTCAAGGGTTATCCAGACATTGAGGTGAAATGGATGTTTGGACAGAAAGAGGTGATAATCCCAAAAGCTGTGAGCCTCCATTTACTTCATGGTTGGAAGAAATGGAGGGAGGATGTTAAAATGGACCTTAAAAAAAGTCTTCTGGAAGATTCTGATTTAGGTAAAAAGTATGTGGCTGAAAGACAGGTAATTTTACCTGAAATATCATTGTACTAGTTGATTTTTTCCATGTGCATTTTTTTGTTACTCTTGTACTGTATGATCTTCTATTGGTTGATACAATTATACAAAATATTTCCAGAAGACAGAAAGAAAGAAATAAGTTTGTAGGGATGACTTGTCCTCGTACTTCTTTGTTCAATAAAATTTACTGTTACAAAAAAATTAATCCAGTATCTCCTGGCCGTATTTCTTGCAGTTTAGCTTTCTGTTCTATTTGGATCATGATGAATGATCTTAGAAGCTGCTTTCATGTCTTTGTGAAATCAAGTGTGGCTCTTTCTCAAGCCCTCCCTAAATCTCTCCTTCAACTTCAGCTGAATTTTTGTCAGTGAGAGATCTGAAGGACCATGTGATGATGTTTTCACATGTCTTTCTTTATTAATCGATGCCCTGAATGACATTGTTGCTGCTACAACTTGTACTCTTTTTATCGGTGTCTCTCTATCATTCCTGAGCTTTCATGTTTAATACTGACTGTGTTTCTATTGATCGATCATAGAGGCTCGAGTTGGATATTCAATTGTTTTGATTTGAATTATCGGGAAAAACGATACTCATTATGAAATGGATTAAATATTGCAAAGCTTTAGAACCCATTTGTCTGCTAGAAAAAAATAAAAAAGGTAACTTTTTATGTATCAAACCATATATATTTATTTGGTTCATAAGAGTAAGCATCAAACTAATCAAAAATACCATGAGCAAGGATCTGAGTTATTCTCAATGAGTCTAAGAACTGATTAGTAGTTTGTTATAAGCCTGCCTTACTGGACATCCACTAGTTGGAACACTATTATTGGTCAAACCTAGCACTTAGTTCTTTTGAATTTGGCAAAACCTAGTCCTCGAATGTTTCACGTGTGCATGTTATGAGAACCACTTTGCCTAGATAGTCCCCTTCCTAGGGAAGGAGTGAGGATTTGAATATGTTTTAAATTCCTGATTATTCATATTATGACATGCTGTGATGTGATAATGGTTTATAGTTTCTGCATGAATCCAATCTCTCTGCCAGATCGTGAAATTTTAAAATGAGGGATTCTAAATGATCCTTATTGTATTACAGGAGCCGAACCCTCTATCCATTAAGGAATGTTTTCTGTTATAAAAAAAGCTAAGATCGGAATTATAGTCCAAGCCTTATTTGGTCTCTTTGGTTGGAAAAGAAAAAGAGATTTTTGAAAATGTTCAGGAAGTGTGGGAATTGTTTTTATCTTAGGGCTGCATGGTGGATTTCAGAACCTAAATGTTTTAGGGGATTGTGTATATCCGATGCTTATCGAGATTTAAACAATTTACTTTAGATACAGTTTTTCCATAGTTTGCGACACCTCATCCCTGTGTAATCTTCTTTTATTAATAATTATTTATGTTCCTATCAAAAAAAAAAAAAAACCAAAGATCGTTATTGTGAACAACTGCTGCTCTTCTTTGCATGCGGTAATTGTGCAGTTTATTTTACCCTTGGCATGTATCTGATTTAAGAAATGTCAATTCTAGGAACGTATTCTTCGGGATCGGGATAGAGTAGCATCAAGGACTTGGTATAACGAACAAAAGAATAGGTGGGAAATGGATCCAATAGCTGTTCCTTATGCTGTATCAAAGAAACTTGTGGAGAATGCTCGAGTAAGGCATGATTGGGCTGCCATGTACATCACACTTAAGGGGAATGACAAGGAATACTACGTTGATGCCAGAGTAAGATCCTTTATTGTCATTTTTCCTTAAAAAATTTGAACTTTTGTAATTGTTTTCCATATGTATCATACAATTTTATTGGTTTTGTTACAGGAATTTGAGATGCTGTTTGAAGATTTTGGGGGTTTTGATGCATTATATTTGAGAATGCTTGCAGCTGGCATACCAACTGTAGTTCAGCTAATGCCGATTCCCCTTACAGAGTTGGATTTGAGTCAGCAGTTTCGCCTGCTAGTAACATTCAGTCATCGGTGCATTACTGGATTATGGAGGACCAGTATCGTTTCTCTTGCAAAAAATTGGACCTTTAAAAAAATTAGGGATACTAATGATGACATAATGATGATGATAGTTTTCCCTGTTCTGGAGTTTGTTATCCCTTATCGGGTAATTAGTTGAATTGCTCGATATAGTAACTTGAGTTCTGGATATCAGTTCTCTGGTCCTTTTCATTGTCTTATTACATACTATGATCTCTTTCATGCCACCTCTGAAGATTTTTATATGCATTCTCTCACACTTTCTTTCTTTCTTTTTTTTGTTTTTTTGTTTATACAGGTGAGGATGTTTATGGGTATGGCTTATCCAGAGTATTCTGATGTCTCTATCGGCTCGACCTGGTATCTCAAGTGGCAATCTGAGGCTGGAACGAATTTTAGATCAAGGAAAACAGATGAATTTCAGTGGTATTTTTGGTTTTTGGTTAGATCTGCCATATATGGATATCTGCTGCTTCATGTTTTCCGTTATATGAAGAGGAAAGTTCCAAGAGTTCTTGGTTTTGGGCCTTTGAGGAAAGATCCCAACTTTAGGAAGTTGCGGAGAGTGGTAAAACTCTGCCCTGCCAGCTCTGATGAATTCAAAGAGTGTTTACCTTTATTGCTGATCCATGGCTTTTTAATTTGCAACTTTTCTGTGTTATTAGTTGAGGCAAATAATTAAGTATATAATACTTGTGTTGGGTCTAACTATTCCTGAGTACAATTGTCTAAAATGAATCTCATTATTGTAGTTGCTAAAGCTATCATTCTGGCTGACTTTGTTTGATTCAAACTGAACTGTAACATTTTTGAATTTCCATGGATTAGGAATAGGTTAACAAGCAAGACCTTTTAAAAAAAACCTGGTTTTGCTCTTGTCACTCTCACTTTTTTGATTTTGTAGTGATAGTAATTCCTTAAATATGTTTCTCCTGAATACTTTCAATTGTCTGTTCTTGGGGAAAAACATTCGGAGGGCTATAGTTTTGAATAGTTATGATGTTGTTTTGATGAGCAATCATTTCTCCTCCAATCCATCTTGAACCACTGCTATGCATGTTATTCTAGATGAATAGCTAATTGGTGGAAGACTAAAATATCAGAGTTCTGGTGAACAATGGTTCTATTGATTAGACCTTAAGCTTGACTAGGGTTAGTCTTGAATTTAGTGCTGGTTCAAACTCAGTTTGGGTCATAATCAGCAAATTCAAGCGCAACATTTAAATCTCGATAAAACTCAAAGAACCATGAACAGTGCCATGTTTGCTCAGATCAAGTCATTTTAGGTTTACAGCCTAACAATTTCTTTCTGCCACGATCCTTCATTGTCTTTGCATTGCTTTATTTTTTTTTAAAATATATATATTCAGTAAATTTGAATCCTGAGGATGAATGTGGACTTCCTTCTTCATGGACAATTGAAATTTGCTAATCTGAAATTTGTAGTAGTTCAAGTAAATATTTGTGGTAAAGGGACGAATCCAACTGCTAGTCTAGATAAATGCTGCTTTGATTACCACAAACATTTATGTATTTGTTGCCAACATCTATTTCCTTAGTTTCTTTCAGTCAGTTATGTACTGACAAAACCCTTTTTTATATAACTTTTACAATAATAATTCTGTTGTCAATGATTATGTGTTTATTACTATTTATCCTGTTTTGCAGAAAGGTTATTTTCGATATAGGATCAGGAAAATAAAGCATAAGAAAAAGGCTGGTGTTGATCCAATAAGCACTGCTTTTGATCATATGAAGGTTTCACTTCATGCTTAGTTGTCTCATTCTTTTAGAAATTTAACTGTTGCTAAAATTCGATTTGTTATTACTGATCTCAGAGGATAAAAAATCCTCCCATACGGTTGAAAGATTTTGCAAGTGTTGAATCCATGAGAGAAGAGATAAATGAAGTTGTAGCATTTCTGCAAAATCCTCACGCATTCCAAGAAATGGGAGCTCGTGCACCTCGGGTATATAATTTTGTTACTCTCTAGTTGATTTATAAAATAAATGTTAGTTTATCTTATTTTTTGTAAAGTAACATGAGGGTGACCATCCAAATGTTGCTCTTGTTCTCTTGTTGGTGTTTAGATTAATGTTACCTTAGTTTTTTGGAGTAACATATGGGTGATGTATAGCCTTCTCTATACTTGTCAAAATCTAACCAAATCTCTTCACATTAAATAGACCCCAATTGTAGTGATTTCTATAGTAGATATCCTCAGACTAACCTAATGTATTGTTGTGCACTCTCATAATCTCCCATATTCTTGGCAATATTCACTATTGTCACTTGTCATCAGTACTTCGGTAACCTTGTCAATGTAATTGATACATGCACCAAATTCTATAGAAGTGACACCTTATTGTTTGTTGAGTCTATGACTTCATATTAGCAGTTTGTTTTATGAGGCTATGTGAATGTACACAACATCTTGCATCTGAATTTCATACTTATACATCACAGGGTGTTCTTATTGTTGGTGAGAGAGGAACAGGTAAAACGTCTCTAGCACTGGCTATAGCAGCAGAAGCAAAGGTCCCTGTAGTTGAAGTAAAAGCCCAACAGCTGGAAGCTGGTCTTTGGGTGGGCCAAAGTGCATCAAATGTTAGAGAATTATTTCAAACAGCACGCGATCTGGTTGCTTCTTCATCCCTCTTATTTTCACTCTAATTTATGATTCCTAAAATTTATTATAGCAAGGATTGTGATGAAACTTAAGCTGGCACAACACTCTGGAGGTTCACAAAACTGTGTATTGAGTTCTCGCATAATATTTTGATCTTATTAAACTAGAAGACTTGATCGTCCATGATAAAGATGAACTATTTCTATATTGGAAATTTGATCTCCTCAATCTGTTGATTACTACTAATCTTTCTAGACTCTCAACTTTTTATTGGAATTCAGTTTACTTTTCTGTCTACGTGATATGTTTTACTGATTAGTACAACGAGAGTGTGAAGTCAATCACAAATTGATTGGGCTGTAAATTTTTTACTTAAGCTACAATTAGACAATTGAATACTGCTCACTTATAGTTATATTTGACATTTTCTTCTTTTCTCCACACCTTGTCTATTAATGAAGAGTGTAGACTCTGATATTTTCCTCCTAGTGGTCCAGTTCATTGGAAATGTGGGTTTGTTTTAACATTATGTACTGGTACATGGTGCTTATTTCTGAATGAAAATAAACCCTTCTAAAAAGGTTTACTTTGTTGAAACAAGATCCAAAATCTTCAGACAGCAATGTAATTATGCAACATATATGAAATTCTATGAATTCTGAATAAACGAAACTGTTAAGCTTCTGAAAGCCATTGTCTTATTACGTGGGAAGAGAAAGTAGCCTTCTTGGGAGAAAGTTAAATTACTATTTATTATTTCCCCCAGGCCATCCTCTTGTTATTATCTGTTTATCATGAATGTTCTTAAGGTTCTGTAGTTTTTTCTTTTTCCTTCTGTCCTCCTTTTTATTTATTTTTCACATTCCTTTGCGTATATATTATAGTTCTATTGACCATTTTAATTTTTTACCTACTTGAGCATGTGCTCAGCATCAATCTGCTGATACGTTATTTATATTGTCTAGGCTCCTGTGATTATATTTGTGGAAGATTTTGACCTCTTTGCTGGTGTCCGTGGCAAGTTCATTCACACCAAAAAGCAGGATCACGAGGCATTTATTAATCAACTACTGGTGGAACTTGATGGGTAACCTTTTTATTTTCCTCTCAGTCTCTGAATTGCTTTATTAACTGTCCCCCTTGAATTATGCCAATGCCTTGAACTTTTTAGCGTATAAGAAGTATTGAGCCTATACTGCAGTTTATTTCTTGTTTCCTAGCATCTTCTGGTTGAAATTTGTTCTGTTTGTATCAAAGATATAACTTATATCTATTGTAATCTTTCCCAAGGTACAACATATCCATAAATTGTATTTGCAGATTACAGTGGTTGCTTAAACATTTCACCAATTTAGAACACTTTATTTGTAAGGTTAATATTCAACATTATTTTTCAAAGTTGACTTAGTTGTATTGTCCCACAACATATGTACAACTTAATGTAACTAAACTGTTGTTTTCGAGGGACAAAAATATTGCCTTTTTTGATCATATGACCCAGTTGCTGAAAGCCCTATGCTTTGTGTGTTTCTGTTTTCGATCATATGATTATACTGACTCTTGATCTGTTAGTGTGTCACTTTTTCTTCATTAGGCTGGTGACCTTGCCATGATTAGATTAATGGAGATTATCTGCTGAAAGTTTCCTTTGCTTGAAGGATGGAATATTTAATTCTATGTTGTAAATTGTAATCCATTCCAACTTCATACAAGAAGCAAATTAGTTAGGTAACCCCAGATTTGAAAATTTTATCGGTACCTTACCATCTGCATGAATGTAAAATATTTTATCAAGGTGAAATTATGAATTGCCTTGGCTTTTAAGTATAGCATGCAGCGACTGATTGGATTGAATAGGATATTGAACCTTTTAACAACAACAAATTAAGCATTCATCCCACTATGTGAGGAATATTAAACGAATATATAAGTAAATATTTCTGAATAATTGGTTAAAGGTTCTTCTTGAGGTGTTGGGGCATACATATGCGTTTTGACTCCTTTGCCTTTGGTTAGAGTCTTCTGTGCCCTTTTCAGCATCACAATCCTATGTAATAGATTCCTATTGCTGTTTCAAGTGAGGCATGGTAGGCTTCAGGAAACTTAGATCATATTGGGGATTGTTATCTGTTTCTTATAAAAAAAAATGGAGATTTGGGTTATCACATTAATATTACTTTTTATGCATATTAATATTAAAAAAAAATGGAGATTTGGGTTATCACATTAATATTACTTTTTATGTCTCTATAGGTTTGAGAAACAAGAGGGAGTTGTTTTGATGGCTACTACTCGAAATCTTAAACAAGTTGATGAGGCTTTGCAGCGTCCTGGTAGAATGGACAGAATATTTCATCTGCAACGACCAACTCAAGCTGAAAGAGAGAAGATCCTTCGAATTGCTGCAAGAGAAACAATGGATGAGGATCTCATTGATTTTGTTGATTGGAGAAAGGTAATTAGAATTACTTCTAACAGCTGGCCCTTTTGGTTCTACTTTATATGCTATTCAAAATATATCTACTATCCATTATAATTTTGTTATATACAAAATTAATTCATATTTTACTCCCTAAGACAACCGAAATACGTGCTTATCTTACCAGTTCCAACCCGGTGGTGGGCTTTTAGAGGCTTTTGTTTCTTTTCTGCACATATGATGAATTTCTTGGTCTTATCTGCTCAATAACTCTCACCAGCCTCTAGTTAGCGTATAATTAAGTAAATGGCCATGCTCAAGTATAGGTGATGTAGCTCAATGGATTTGGGATGGTTGGGTTTGTCCACTACTGATTTTGGTAATTTTGGTTGGTTTGCTACCTTTCTCGTGTTTGAGTGGGTCACTTGGAATTGAAGAAAATGCCATTTATGAATATATCAAAGATCAATTTACTCCCAATACATGAGCTAAATGAGAAATAATTTGGTTCTTGCCAGCACTATTTTATTTATTTCATATCCATAAACACTTGATTGTTTTGGATGGAACACATGTTATTAAGTATCAAACCCATTATTGACAACATTATGTAAATAGATCTTCTCCATAATTGGGGATATCTCATCCCTTTGTAATCCTTTTTCAATTATTAATAAAATTCTTGTTTCCTTTCAAAAAATAAAAAAATGGCAAACTTATGTTGATTGTTGTTGCTCTTACAGAACCAGGTTACCTCTAGACCCATTTCTATTCTTTTTTGTTTTCAGACTGCTTAACAGCACTTGAACTGAAATTAGCTTATACTTTGGCCAAGATACTTGAATTAAATTGAAAGCATTTATTCTCTGCTTGAATTCGTCTAGACTTGAGTTCTCCCAATAGACCCCTCAACTATTTCTTGGGCTTGATGCCTTGATCTGATTTGCTTGTATTACCAGGAAAATTATATAATTTATCTTGAATATTGTTGTTTGCGTACTGACGCTATAAGCTTTGTGGCTCATACCTGTAAATCTGTTGTTGACTCTTGCACAACATTGTTTTGTGAATCACTTGGAACAAAAATATAGAGCTGATCGTTTGCACTTTAGATTATTGGCCCTACTATGTGTTTTAACATTTTCATTCACCAATTTGATTAGACAAGCTGATAACTATCATCTTGTTTTATTGAAACTTGCAGGTTGCTGAAAAGACAGCTCTTCTTCGTCCTATAGAATTAAAACTTGTCCCCTTGTCTTTGGAAGGTAGTGCCTTCAGAAGAAAGTTTGTCGACACAGATGAACTTATGAGTTACTGCAGTTGGTTTGCTGTAAGAACTATTGCCTTGATCCTGATGTTTATCATTCTAAAAGTTCACTGCTAGTGTCCACTATTGTTTTGCAAATACATCATGATCTGCCCATGATTTTGTGTATATAATTCTACATGATCGTGATGACTGGCTCATTGGCTTGATACAATTCTCAAAGTTTACTCTCGCTTCTACTTCTTACTGTTCATGCTGGTATAATGATTAGGTCGTGTTCTTATAGTGATGAATGTTAAAACTGAAATAATATACAGATCTAGAGCATGTATAAGTCTACCAAAAGACATTTGTCTACTTGTATCTGCAGTCGGACGTACAACTGAGTTGTTAGAAATTACACCTTTTGAATTGTATTTAGGAAACTATGATATAGATTTATACTTGCTTGGCCATATAGAATGCAATATATTTCTTAAAGTTTTAAAAATTGAGCCTTTGATGTTACAATGATAGTGTAAAACTTTGTTCCGCTTTGTAGTGATGATTCTTGCTATATATATGGCTAATAAATTCAATTATATCCATGTCCAACAGTTGTCTCACCATATAAATCAATTAATTTTTTTTTTTTTGAAGAATTATGGTGCTAAAGTTAATTTTTTTTTGTTAATAATGCCCTGAGGTATTGTCTTTGTAATCTATTATATGTTTGCTTAATAAATAAAACTATCATCTACAATATATCTGCCAAGTTTTAAAGCATACTTCTCTCTTCTTCCATGTCTTGTATTTGAATGAATAATATTTTCTAGTCACGTTGTTCAATGACTTATTGAATTATCATCTTTGCCATTGCTTGAACAAGAGGAATGATGTGATGCAGAAAATGTTTATGGATGGGAATTATTTCTTTAAAATGAATGTTTCATTTGGGTAGGTTTATGGGCACGCCAAAAACAACTGTGAATTTTTTAGGACTTGACTACCACTGTGTTTTTATAGTAGGCATAAATGGCATGTCTTTTTTATGTATTTATTTGAATATGTTTCATAATGCAGACTTTCAGTCCCATGGTCCCTAAATGGCTGAGGAAAACCAAAACTTCGAAGAAAATTAGCAAGATGCTGGTGAATCATCTTGGTTTGACATTGACAAAAGAGGATTTGCAGGATGTTGTTGACCTGATGGAACCATATGGTCAAATAAGCAATGGCATCGAACATCTGAGTCCACCTCTTGACGTAAGTTACCTTATTGACTAAAATTGTTGTCTAGAGGGCTCCTATCTTTGCCAGAAAATTAATCTCTTAGAAATCTAGTTTACACCATTCAGTTTCTTATTGTCTGATTTCAAGTATTTTCATTTTTCTGATTTTGTTAATGCAAGCAAGTCCAGGGAAATTTGTAAAGCAATAAGTCTACTTTATCTTTCCCACTAACAACATTTCTGGAAGCTTTTAAATTGGGGTCATCTGGCAAAATTATATTCTAGTGGCCTGTGTGGTGTTGAAATGCTTTGTTTGGTTTTATTATTTATTATATTCAAGCATATTGTTGATCAAAACTTAAAAAACAAGAAATCTGAACATAAGCTAAAAGTCAAGGCTTATCTTGTTGATTTTGATGCTGCTGTAGTAATATTAGCTACCTTGTTTGCTTTTGGTACGGAATAGACTATATGGACCTAACTTTTAATTTGATTTTTTGTAGTGGACTAGAGAAACAAAGTTTCCCCATGCAGTCTGGGCTGCTGGCCGTGGTCTAATGACTTTTCTATTACCAAACTTTGATGTTGTTGATAATTTGTGGCTTGAATCTTCTTCTTGGGAGGTATGTTTCTCTTTTCATCTTCTAACAGGTACACACTTCCGTTCACATTTTCTATGTTATACAGCCATTATCAGATAAACCATTCTCTTCACATCTGAAGATACATCGTGCAGCTACAAATTCTTTATGTAACTTGATGTTACTACAAGATTTTAGTAGAGTTGGTGGAATTTGAGGTCATTCTCTGGAAATGTTTGAAGAGTACGTGTATGCATATATACAAGAAAACCCCTTTTTTACATTGCTAAAGAGCCATTTATAGTGCTTGGGAAGTGGTGCTGAATTTTTAAAATCTAATGTGATCTGGAGTTTTGAGGTCTATGGTTTTGAGTTTATTGTTAACTTTGCAAATGATGTGTTAAAGGAAAATAAGGTTCGTGATCTCGTTGTATTCGCTAACAAGACACACTATGAAGTTCCGCTGAGAGCTTTGAACCTTTAAGTTTTTGATAATTTTTCATGTCAAGAGGTCTCATATTTGGGAAGAGTTGCTGAGTTTAAATATCTAATGTGATCTTGAGTTTGGTGTTCTAACATTGAGAATTTATTGTTGACTGTGCAAATGCTATGATTAGAAATAAATAATATTTGTCATCTCTGTTCATCTGTTAATCAGACATATAGTGAAGTTCCATTGGGAGCTTTCAACCTTTAATTTTTTTGATAAATTTCCATTTCAAGAAGCCTCTGATTTGCTGCAGCAGGAAATGACAAAGTTTGTTGGGATAAAAGTGTGGGACAAAAATTTGTGGCAATATTGAAAGGTATATCTGGGGAAGTGAGAGAGGGTGTGGAGTTGGTGAGAGAAATGGTTATGGAAAATTAAATAAAAAACAGTTTTTCGGAATGTTTTGTCCACTGAGAATGGCAAACAGCTATATTATGCTGACCATGATTAGCAATTGCACGAGCTAGGACCTCTTTCTTCTAGTCAGTACATCTAGGTTCTGGATTTTCAATTTAGGGTTGATATGGATTTCAATGACTTAAACAGATTGTTGTTTCCATACTTTTTACTGTATAACAGTTTATATTGCTCTTGAAAGGTAGAGCAAGTCCAGACAATCAGCATCCCATAAAGATAACTATTTGTCTCATCTTGAGATCCTACTTGTTTCCATTTGTATTACAGTTGTGCACTGTTCTAAAAGTGACTTATTCCTTCCCCAAAGTTGTTTGATGCTCGTATTTCTATACCTTTTCCTTGTAGCTGTCCTTGTGTTGTACTTGTCAATCATTTGTATACATTTTGAGTTTCTGTTGAGGTGGTAAATGAAACAGCACTGTTCCCGCTTCCTTTTTGGAGAGTGGGCTTGGTTTGAAGGATGGTGAGTGAGGACATATCTGTTAAAGCTATTTATGGTTATTGAAAAGTAAGAATGACTGAGTTCTGAGAAGCCAAGTCACATGACAGCTCTCACAGTGTAATGAATGCACCTGTATGGAAGTGATACAATTTCAGATTAACATTTTTTTTTTTTTCAAGAATTGTTCAAAATATGATTTGTGAGGCTCCGGCACATTTGAGTAGTCAGTAATTTGACCGTGTTAATTCTAAAATGAGCTGTTGTTGTTTAGTTGGAGGTTCTTAATCAATGCATAAAAGTATATATGATTTAGATGGCATGCAGGTGATAAACAAGATAATTAACTTGGGGAAATAATAGAGAACAACCTCCACCTCTTGTGAGTAGTAAATAAATCAGTCAGCTACTATGAGTTTGATTTTGTTGCATAGTTTGTTCTCATGAATTTTATCAGTTTTATACTTTGTGAGTTGATATTGAAACCTTGAATGTTGTTTTCGGGCTTTTTCAGCCAGTGCATTGCTTATGATACATTTTAAATACAGTTCTTCATATCTAGGGTTCCTGTTTCTATATTCAATTAAGTTCATTTTGAAACCTTTGTTTTCCATAATTCAAGAGGGTAAGGATGACATCTGAAATGCTTCTGCAACAAGTTGTGAGAATTTTGGCTGCTCATTGCAGGGAATTGGTTGCACCAAGATCACCAAAGCTAAGAATGAAGATTCATGGAATGGGAATGTTGAGACGAGGTCATATCTTGAAAAGAAACTTGTCTTCTGTTTTGGCTCTTATGTTGCCTCTCAGCTGCTGCTTCCATTTGGAGAAGAAAATAATCTTTCCTCGTCAGAACTGAAGGATGCACAGGAGGTTTGTAGCTGCATTTAATTTGCTGTTCTGTACCATAATTGCATCATTGTTTGACTTCAAATGGTTGTTGCTGCAGATAGCCACTAGAATGGTTATTCAGTATGGGTGGGGTCCTGATGATAGTCCAACAATATACCACCATGGAAATGCGGTACTGATCTCGAATTATTTTGATGAAGATATTTCAATTAATTTCAAAAGTCGCTTCATGGAACATGGTCCATAAATAGTAATAATAACACTTACGATTTTTGCCACTTCATGTCACATATCCTAATGCTTGATTTTTCAAGTTGTATTATCTTATACCTATGAGGCTATGACTTCACAAATAAACTTTTTCCAAACAGAACTTTCCAGCTTCTCACTTCCACTGCTCGGCTTCCTCACCTTTTTGCTCCAATAATATTATCCTTTCCAGATTGTTATTGGAGAATGTATCTGTTGAATTTTAGAAGACCTGCATAATTTTATTACATATGTTTGTTAAGAATGAAGGTATTTCAGTTAATACTGAATATATATATATATATATATATATATATATATATATATATATATATATATAGTTGAAAGCCCTCCCAGCATTTCTATTTTGATTGTAGAAATCAGTACCCAAGAAAAAAAAAACTTTTTATTGCAGCTACATACTATAGAATGTTGTTTTGCCTTCATGATGATTTGGGATGTGTGGTCCATGAAGAAATTGGAATAGCAAATAACAACTTCAAGTATTTACACACAAAATTATTCACTTTTAAGTTTGGGCTACTTATTAAAAAATCATGAGCATGGGTTATTTTTTGATTTTAACATGAACTTTAAAAAGTTAATAATAGTCACGAGCTATGAAATATTTTGAATTACCTCACTGACTCATTTTCTGGAACCTAATTACGTCATTACCACCATCATCAAACATGCATTGACTAGGCCATCCCAGATCAACCGCCTATTTTGTCATTTGTTGCTACCAGCGAGAATCGAGGGCAGAAGCTAGGGTTTGATGCACGCCTTCCACTCTCGATTTATGGCTGTGGCGGATGACAAAATTGGTGGTAGATTTGGGACAGCCTCATTGTGAAGTGTCCAATGATGGTGATGACATTGCAATTAGGTATCAGAGAATGGTGTTTATGTTGTAATTGAAATTTCCTTTATAGTTTGTGACTAACATTGTTACTTTAAAGTTCATTTTGTAATTAAAACCTGACCCATAGTTCATGAACTTTCTTGTCAGTAGCCCTTTTAAGTTTTAAGGTGCCTTAAACTTGTGAAATTTAATTTCGTCTACATCTAAAATGATGAATTTCACATGGAAGTATGTTTTTAATGCATGATTAGCTTCCTTCTTACCTGCACTGTAAGTGTATTAACTCTTGGTTATTGTGCACAGGTGACAGCTATGAGTATGGGAGACAACTTTGAACATGAGATGGCTGCTAAAGTTGAAAAGGTATGTTGTTTTCGCATTATTTTATAAGATTCTATGTGCTCTTATTTATATATCTAAAAAGAAGATCCTAATAAATTTTCCCTCATATTATTTTTTAAGTGGTTAACCCTCCTTACTGACCTCATCACTCCTGCCAACCCTCCATTCCCCCCTGCAGATTTAACCTTCTTTCTCCACAAGTGTGAAACAGAAGTCTTTCTATGTCTTGGTTTTGAGTTACGTCCTTCATACTTTTCTATGTTCAGATGACAACTGCACCCAAAAAGAGAGGAGACCATATTTGTCTTATGCTTTTGAAAATTTTCCAAAGTGAGAAATGATAAATGTCAGAAAATCATGTAAACATTGTCTATCTCATTTTAGAACATGATATCTAAAGTGGTTGGATTAATGATATATGGTGTCAAGCAGGGTTAGTAACTACAATGTCCTCTTCTATTATAGTCAATTTGTCTTCTTTTCACATGGACTGCTCTTTAAATTGCCGACTCTCCTTGAAATCTAAAGGTACTATCCTTAAGTCACTTAATTGAATATCTACAGATTTACAACTTGGCATATGACAAAGCAAAAATGCTTCTTCAGAAAAATTATGTAGTCCTGGAGAAAATTGTGGAGGAACTGCTCGAATATGAAATTTTGACAGGAAAGGTATGTACTTCAAATACAACAGTATAATTGAATTTTATTCTTCAGCAACATTTGCCGAAGTAAGTGTATACGTATCTCTAACTTTATGTATGTCATGTACAGGTTAAATAGTCTCATCATACTCATTTTTACTTTCAATTTCAATAAATATAACAAGATTTAATGCTTTTCTGCTTGCCTACCTAGCTCCCTTGAAAAGTGGTGTACGTATGTGCACACACTTTGTATATAGCTAGTGCTGGTGATGTCCTAAGTAGTGCTGGTAGGGCAATGTTGGTTATCATTGTTGTTTGGGATGGTCTGATTGAAGATGTTGTCAGATTTGAGTTCATCTATTTCCTGATAGCTGGGTGGCGCTCTAATTTTAGCAACAGTTGGTAGAGTTGAGACTTGACAGTTTCTCAGTTTAAGAGGTGTCTCAGACCACATTGGTTTTGTTGCTTATTGGGACTTGACTAATACTTTCTACCTGTAAGGAGAGTCTGTTTCAACTTCTTGTGTATGCAGTTAGAGAAGCATGGTCATAGTTGAATGTTATTAGTCTCTCAAAGGAGTTCAATACATAAATAATTGTGCACAATGTGATACTTGGGCACTGTTATTGATCGACTATTTTTGTTTATTATTATATATTTATGTTGAACATGTTATCTATTCATTTACTTCATTAATAAATTATCATGAACCTAAATTATTACTGCTGCTGAACTATACCTTTTTTGGATATTCATTTTGAGATTTTAATTTTGAGAGTAAGATTTATTCTTTTTATGAGAAACAATCTAAAAAATGATGTCACTCTTGCCCTTGCTTGAGAATGCATAAGATTGCTTGTTCATCTTGACATTGAAATAATATTTACTGTGGTAGCTTCCATGCAGTTTCTCTCTTTGAGCAATGCTATTTTTCAGTCATTCCTCCGGTTATGATTCCTATGACTAAGTTCTTCCATTTTTTATTTTGGGTTATATTTTTTCTTAATAAATTTTTTTAATGTTGTGGGTATTGATCTAATCTTCTTTTTGTTTTTGCAGGATTTAGAAAGGATTGTTGCAGAAAATGGTGGGATCAAAGAAAAGGAACCATTTTTCCTTGCAAGTGCTAGTTATGAAGAGGTATACACTTCTGAAGCATATCAAATCATTGGATCTAAATCGGCTCCAATATAATATAGGAAAAGCAGAAAATCTAAGTTTATAAGAAGTTTGTCTTTCTGAAGAAATGATTGAGATCCCTGTGTCTTTATAGCAGAAACGGATGATTATTGGCAGTAAAAAGTTCCAAATATTTGCCATTAAAAGAAGAAGAGATTTTCTGTGTTTTCTTCCTTTCTTTCTTTTTTCTCTTTTTGGGTTGAAGATTTCTTGACTAATTCAGGAATCAGACTTGAGCTGGAGTCATCTTCTTAAGCATATGTTAAGAGTCTGTAAATCACAAAAGAATTACTGTTTCTCTCATTTGCAGGTCACAGTGGAAAGCTCGCTTGATGGAAATGCACCAGCAATTGCTCTTTTAAGCACAACAAATTAGAAGTACTGGTGTTTATTAGTACATCATTTACTCCTTCCTTACCTGTGTGGATGGTTTGGTTATAAACACGCAAAAAATCCAAATGCCATCCACAATCACAAAGTGAAGGAGTATGTTCAGTTGAGAAGCGTTTTTCGAACTTTTTCTTCTCAGCAATCAACAAGATGGTATCGGTATTACAGCAGTTTCTGCACATATATTGAGTTCTGCATGAATTGAATATAGAAGAAATATTTACAATTTTGTTAGTTAATTCTACAGTATAAATTGTCCTTTAACCAACCCTACATAGCAATGGACTGTTTTTTGAATTCTTCTGTAAGAGATAGAAACATCTTTTGCAATATCCCAAGTGCAGCTGTTTTTGCGAATTTTGTTAGTTAATTCTGAATGCTCTCTTTCAGAATGCTGATTGATTTTCCTATATTTCCATGTATGAAAATCCATCTAAACGTGTTCTGTTATTAGTTCAGATCAAATCATGTATAGTTTAACCTATTTAAAATTCATTTTGTTTCATCTTCGCTGTTAAGCTGCAGAAGAAGCCTTTGTTTTGGATGCGTCCCTATATTTTTTAGTTGTAAATGTTAGATTCTTATGTTTTTTATTTTATTTGAGTTAAGTTCCTACGTATAAATTATTTGTAATTGTTGAGTCATTGTACTTGCAATTTTATTTGAACTACACTGTAATTTGTCCAAGTTCTTTCACTTGGTGGTTACACAACTCATAAATGCCAAATCTAAATGCAAGTAAAAGGACAACACAATGTTCAACAATAAAAGTAAGAATGACCTAATTTCACAATAAGATTTGAAAGTACGTGTACTCAAAAAAAATAAAAAAATATTCAATATTAACAAATACAAACACACCGACTTATTTTGAAAAAAATTCAAGAGCATGGACAAGACTATGCATTTCTCTTAAGGTAGAAAATCTGATTTGTTACAATAACTAAATTATACACTCAAAAGTTCCACGTGCAATACTCATTTCTTCTACTTTATATGTAAGCTCATATGTATATGCCAATAATACTGCTCAACGCTCGCAGCCACCGGCAGTCTAAAAATAAGTTTCGTCTTTAATTCATGAACTTGAGAGGAAAAAAAATGAATATTTTCTCCTATACTCAAAGAATCATAGCTGATTTCCACTCATTCGTGTGTTCGTATATTAGTGTTTTACCCATGAATGGTTTTATTCAATGTAGCAAAAATTAGACCCGAAAGAGGCATATGTCTCAATGTGTGAAATTAGCAAAGAGGAACCTGCGATGGCTTACAAAACGATTCAGTGTTATCGTAATGGAGATGTGATCTAAGCAGTGAATCAATTCAATGCAAGGTTCAAATGATTTATAATATATCATATGGAAAAGCTCCAGGTAGTAGACAACGTACAAATTGATCGAAGGGAAAAGTGAAATAGTTTCACAAGACAATCACACAAATCTCAACATAATCCAGAATTGTTGCATGTCAAGGAAATTTGGAGATGTCCCTTTTACCAATGTCACCGCAGTTCTCGTGTTGCAAGTCCACATCCCTATGCTGCTTGCCACCAAATCATAACACGATTGTTATAGTGAAACGAAAGAGACAACGCTTCGTACCTTTGCTCCGATGAGAAGCACCATAAAACACACCCAAGGAATTGGCACCTTGTCAATCTAATTGTCATCAATATCAGTATTGGCCCTTGCTCGATATTGCCTACCTGATTTCCTTGAACTGCGTACTTCATCAACTGCTGGACTGGGTTCGTCTTCCTCCATTGCAGAAATTTCTGTTTCTTGGGTGTCCTCTGCTGTAATACCAACAGACCAACTCTTATTCTCAAGACTCTCTCTCATGTTACGATCTCCATCACTCCTCTTTGACATTGAGTCATGTTCGTGTTTCTTTTTCGGTGTGAACACTATTGATTTTGGCATCTCCATAGATGTATCCTCTGGCGAATTATCAGTGTTTCTTTTCCTCAATTGACGGAAAAAGTCCAAGTATGCTTTTCGATTTGATTCTTCATTGATATCGTCAGAGGAATCGAATGTATAGCGCGTGTATTTTGAAGGGTTCCTAAGATAATCCGGAACGCCAACTGCATATTGAGAAAGATCAGATGCCTGTTCTGGCACTGGGTTATCATCCTTTGCCTGAGGCTCTGATGCCATATCACTTGCTCCTGATGACTGCTGATCCTCATGAGTACTGCTTTTAGGATCAAACACGAATCTGACACGTTTCTGTGACCTAGACTCTGGATTCTCTCTCTTTTTCAAGATTGGCTTAGGATTATTAGGATTATCAACATCTAATTCCCCTTTTTTATGATCTTCAGACTCTGAATTCATGGCCATGGAACTATCAGAAAGTTGTAACGTACCAAAATCTCCAGCAGCCTCTGCATCTTCTCTCAGTCTAATTTTTGCAGCCAAGTGATTTGCCCGTGGGTCTCTGACAACATCCTGGAACGTGTTGGGAAGCTCACCATATCCATTAACATCATCAACTGCAAAATCAGCATATTTCACATTTTTCATATATAGGCGGTCGCCAATCTGTTCCATGCCAACAGCCACTTTGTCAAATTGATCTTCCTCTTCCTGCAAAAAAACAGAGAGAGAATATGGTATCAAAACCCATATAAACAAACCAAGAATATTGTATCAAAACTCATGTAAACAGACCAAAATCCAGCATTCTGAGATGATAACATATGCATCAAACATCATGATCTGTCTCATGCATCAAAATAGGCAATGGAATTAATGTTTACTGATTCAAGTTATTGTTCAGTGTTATAGAAACACAAAGTTCATGTTGGAACGTGCAGGATATGATTAAGGCTGAAGACAAGTTTCAATTAAAGAAGGATAAAAAAGTACCAAAACAGAAAAGTATGTCCCCTTGAGGCACAGAATATTTAAGGAAATATACATTGCAGATCAATGCCAATCAGTCGTATTATGTCCGACACAAATTGGACCTATTGTATTGAGATGAGGTGTACCCAACTACCAATGCCAATCAGCATAGCTTTAGAACATTTTTACATCACTAACATGATGTTTGTGACACTGATTTCTTCTTAAATGCCAAAAAGATGAAAACTAATCAACTACTTGTATTTACATAGAAAGTAAAAGTACAGATTTTTTACACCATATACATGCACCTGATTTGTTAAACCTAATACCTCTACATCAGCATACACCTGAGGCTGCAGTAGCAACATGCCATGTTCCAGACGAGAATCATTGTACAACTAATTTAACTCAAACCTTAAATTTTTAGTCCTGCTTACTAGATCCTCGGATTGCCAAATCTGTTGTTAGTAAGGGACAATTATCACTTTGCCCCATCTTGGATATGATTTCTTATACTAAATCCAAGTGCAAGCTTAACGTCAAGTCAAAAGAAAGTGGTGATGGTCCTGGTGGATACTACACTACAACAGTCACAGCTACATATGATATCACACCAAGTTAAATGGCACAGTTTGGGGTATTGAAATCAATACAGAATGCCATTTGTACTACATATGTGTAATTCAAAAGCTTTCACTCATTAATAATTCCATGTTATCAAAGGGATGATACCCTCTTCTGCTGCTTGAGTTTTATCAACTAATTTTGATGACTAATCTTCCCCACAAAATTTGCAACAAGGTCCCAACCATTTCAAGAATGAAAAACCCTAGAACAAAATATTACCAGTTAATTTTCTCCTCGGCCCTAGAACATGACAACAAATGACAACAGATGCCAACATTAACATCCACTTACTCAATAATATAGGGGGGAAACAAGACAAATTTGACATAATTTAAAATCAAATACCTCATAGTCAAGAGTACAATCACGGCCAATATTGGATTGAACATCCAAATATTCATCAACGCTAACTTCAGCGCCATCACAATTTTCCCGACGTCGTTTCTTCCCTTCATTATCAATTTCCTCGCCCTCTTCTTCGTCTACTTCTTCTTCGTCGCTCAACAACTCCTTAGGATCCGAGTCGAGATGATTTCCCAAATCCGACGGTCCAGATTCGAGGCCCTCCTCTTCTCCATCTTCAGCTACTTTCTTGTCGCGATTCCACTCTCGCTTTTCGATTTCTTCGTCGGTGAGGCACCACAGGGAAGGGCTGACGCCGACGGACGACGGTGTATCGGTGCCTAGGTTCCCGAACACCTTGTCTACGCGAACTCTGAAGCTGTCTTCCATGGATTTTTCTTCAATTGCTCTGCACTTGGTCTTGGATGTTTGAATTGCTGAGGGTACACTCTCGCATAAATATGGCTTTCCTTAAACGAAGGCGGTGCAGGATTGGGTAAAGCAGGAAAATACATAAACATCCTTCTAAAGATATAGCAAAAATGGTTATCAAATCACCCCCAGCTTTTTTCTTTTTTAGATTTTGAACCCTACACTTTATTTTCTCTGTTTTTTCCCCTCCATTGTTATCTTTGTTTACTTTTTTGATCCTATTTTGTTCTCTACTTTTTAACCCTTGCAGCTTTCGATTTTTAACATAATTTTGTTCGTTGATTTGTGTCAACGAACAGAGTAAATATTGAATGAAATAAAAGCATATGAACTAGAAAGTAAAATAATAAGAAAATGAGTGAGTCTTTTGTGAGACCGTTCGAGGGATTTTTATTGCATTGTGTGAGATAAGTCAACCCACAATCCAATCACTCATAACCCAAACTTTTTTTATTGCATTACGTGAGACGGGTCAACTCACAATTCAATCACCCATAACCCAAATCCTACAATTTATATGTTGTTTGTGGGTGATAGAGCTCCGTCTCAGGATAACTATCTATGAGACCGTCTTACGTGAGTTTTTGTGTAAGAAAATAACACACATAATGAACATGTTTTAAAAAAATTGTAAAAAACAATAACTTAAAGACAAGTGTTTAAAAACTGAAGATCATGTTTATCCTGAACTTAACAGGTTCAAATTTTGGATGTATTATACTATTTATTTAGTGTAATATATTTCTGGAGCTGCTACGGTTTGATTTCAATTCTGTGGAATTTTGTTATTTATGAAGATTGTTTGTCTTCTTATTTATCTATTTTGTGTTGCATACATAAAATCTTGTGTACGTTTTGAAGACTTTGATAGCAAAAAAAAAAACTTGAATTTCTATTACATTTAATATTTCATAACCTTTTTACAGGTTTTATAATAAATATTATATATACATAAGTTAATAGAAAAAAAAATACTATTTTTTTAATAAAGAAACAACATCAAAATAATAAGAATAAATAAAGCAAATTGAGTTCTTTTTCATAAACAGCCAAGCTTCAAATCCCACAATTATTAAATGTAAAGCCTAATAACAAATACATCACAAATCAAATATTTTTATTTTATTTTCATTGCAAAAACAAAAATACCTAATACATAATCGAAATTACTCAAGTTCAATACGATGACGTTTCACCAACTCCACCTTCAAACCATACTTCAAATACATAGTCAAGGCCATTTTTGGCGCCACCAGGTGGTTGTCCACCACCACCACCCTATACCGGTACAAAATAGAGGCGGCTACGAATTTCATTTGGTAGTAAGCAAAATCTTTGCCGAGGCAAAGGCGTGGGCCCCCGTTGAACGCGGTGAACTTGTAGGCCGACTCGCTCATGAACCGGCCGTCGCGTAGCCACCGCTCCGGTTTGAACTCCCTGCAGTCTTTTCCCCAAATGCCCTCCATTCTACCCATTGCATAGATTGCATACACTACTTTTGTGCCTTTCTTCAGCCTTGTTCCATCTGGGAACTCATCATCCTCCACCACCTATACATACATTCAAATCTTTTACTTAATTAATTCAATAAATAATATCAATCTACAGGGAATGTAAAATTGGTTTGATCATGACTAGAAGTGTGGTAAAGTAGTCATTTTTCTTTTACAAGTGACGAACAAATTAGGCCAGTTTCATTTTAATAATTATCGTCTTCCTTGTCCTATATCTACATGTTACGAATAATTAATTTAGATGGCGTGTCTAGCTTCAAAATGATATAAATCTAACATGTTACACATACGACAATTGGTACGTAATGTATCTTTACACAAATTTGTGTTATAAAGTGTCATGTCAAGTTCACATTATTTTATATTGACCACACCATTTAAAATATTTGTAATATGTAAAATTTTGATTAATTTTAGGACAACAAACATAATAATTACTAAAATGAAAGGGACTGATTTTACCACTTTTAAATGAAAAATATAGACTAATTTTACCACACTCGCCCTACTTGTACCTTTTTTCTCTCAAATACACACTCATATTTGAATTTCAACATTATATATGTCATGTATATAAAAAATAAAAAATGTGTTGCAACAAATAAATTAAAGGCATATATTGTACTGACCTCCTTGTGATCAACAGGGACAGAAGGGTACAACCTGAGAGCCTCGGACAAGGCAGCATGCAAATACTCCATCTTCTTCACCTCCTCCGGCCTGAACACAAACTCGCCACTCTCTCTCTCTCCTCTTTCTCTCACTATCCCACACATCTCCTCCACTATCCTCTCCTCCACCGCTGGATTCCGATCCAGCAGCCAGAAAAACCAGCTCAGCGCCACCGACGACGTGTCCCTCCCCGCCAATATAAAATTGACACAAATATCCCTCAAAAACTTGTCCGAAAACGCCCTCCCCTCCTCGTCCTTCAACCCCATGAACACCGTCAGAAGATCCGACCTCTTCCTCGTACCATCCTCCTCCAACGACAGCTCCTTCTTCCTCGCCCTGATCACATCCTCCGCAAAATCATGCACCCCTTTGATCGACCTCTTCAGCCTCCCCTCGCTCCCGATCTCGAACCGCCTCATCGTCTTCCACACCGTCGTCGGCGTCACGAACCGCATGATCGTCGCCTCCGTCGCCGCCTCGAACGCCGCCGCGAAGGGTATTTCCGGCAATCCCGGCCGCAAACACCCCGGATCCACACCGAAAGCAATCATGCAGACGTTATCAAACGTGAGGCGGAGCAGAACGTCCTGCAGATCAACGGAAGCCGATTTTGTTCTAGAATCTTCTAGAACGGGGAGGAGCCGCGCGTGGACCAGCTCGACGAGGGAGTCCGTCGTCAACCGCCGGAACTTCGCCGAGTGGAACTCCAGGCTGGCGGTCTTCCTCTGCTGCTGCCACGTGTCGTCGTCGGCGCTGAAGATGCCGTCGCCGAGGAGATCCCGCACGGTGGCGCGGAAATACTCCCCCTTGGGAAAGTTGGAGAACCTCGTCTTCAAAAGATACTCTAGGTTTCGAGGATCCGAGGTTACGACACAGTTGAGGTTAGTAAACCAGGGGCCTTTGAAGCAGAAGGTTCCGTTCTGGCGATTAAGAACCTCGGAGATCCATTCGTACATGTTGCCTTGCAGGCCAAGGATAAGCGAAGGAAGCATTCCGACCAGGGGCCAGCTGGGAAGGCCCTGGTGCTTCCTCTGTCGTAAACAGCGTATGACGAGGAAGACAAGGAGGGCTATGAAAAACTCCATCATTTGAATCTGGGTGAAGAATCTGTGAGTGAAATTTGAAATGGAATTCATGATGGTTGAATGAAGGAGGAGGAGAAGAGCAGTGGTTGAAGAAATGGTAATTGGATGGAGATTTAGTCATTTGATTTTGTGGCGTTATAAAATGCAGTGAGTTTGCAATTGCGTGCATCAGTTTTGGTTATTTGGTGAGCGGAAAGACACAAGAGGGTTTTGCTTTTTATCCAAACATATATGAATGTCTTTAACTATAATTTATTCCAACGTTGGACATTTCTAGTATTCTGATAAGACCATTCTCCAGGTTGGTGGGAAATTGTTGAGCTCCTTATTTCCTTGTCAATTTTTTTGGTTAGCTACATTTTTTGTAGCTATACTATATGTTGGCCACTTGGGCCATTTATTTTTAAATTTATATATAACTCTTGTTTTAGCCAATTGTATCTCTTTTATAACCTGTTTGGTGATGATCTTCATTTTTTTTTTTTTATGTACTAGTTATGTATTTGTATTCTTAATAATGTTATTATTGATTGCTCGTGGTGTATACAAGAATAAGAAGATAAAAGATTTATAGGAAATATGCTGATCAACTCTAATAAAATCATATGTTCATGACTTGTGTTTTATTTGTGCAACATTGTGAAAATGACGTGATTTTGACAACAAAATTAATGTATGGTTTATGTTAATTGTCAAAATAGTGTAGTCTTGACATTAATATACATAAATCAGATAAAAGATTGTGGAGGGTAGGATCCAAATTGATGGTTGAAGTTTTTCCAGTATATGATCGATATTTGTACGTGTCATATATATATTTTTTAATCTTTCATATGAAATTGTTAGCCTGGGTTTTATTTTTATTTTTTTCTTAATTTGCGATAAAGAAGATGCATGTACACGTTAATTAATATAAGCAACATCATATTCCACTTTTTTACTTTCTCGACAAAAACATGCCTTCAAATGTAATGATTTAAATTTTCATTTTCCTCGTTTTGAACATGTGGATTTTAATATGGTTAATGAGTAGTGGCCAATAATGATATTGAGTTTTTTGTTTAATCACAAAACACAGTTTTTATTTAATCACGTACAATTGTAATAGCTTATATTGTTATATCTTATCAGGGTACATATATGCATTAATTTTTAGACACATGCATAATTGATTAATTGTTTTTAAACATGTTATAATATTGTGCATTCAAATCCAACAAAATAACCATATCATCTGAATATTGCTAGTTATATTATTATTATTATTATTATTACTAGCAGTGCACCCGTGCGATGCACGGGATTTAATATAAGAAGTATATATATTATGTTATCAGTATATTTAAATTATTTTAATTTATATTTAGAGTCATATGTTTCAAGGCATGATTAATCAAATAAAATATATGGATTATCAAACTAAAGTAATTGATCAATTGTATAATACAATAAACGACGAATTTAAATGTTCATATTGTAGTTTACAAATTGTGAAATATTTCATAGTAAACTATATTGGTCACTCTATTGTTTTGTCCGCCCTTCCTATCGTATATCAAAATCTTGAGTCAGTTACGATTGGTGACTTTGGAGACTGTGACATATAACTGTTCATGACTGAACATTTTTTTCTTAAGATACGAACCAACTTAGAGATTGGTCTGACTCTTTTAGACTGAGATTGGATTCACCACTCAACGAATATAGTATGTAGTGGAACTCCACTCTTCACGATTGTTCTTCTCAAATAATAAAAGTTCATGGAAAAATGAATATAGTATGTAGTGGAACTCCACTCTTCACAATTGTCCTTCTCAAATCCCGATGTCTCTATATCAGATATCCTTTATTATAATGATTATACTAATGAGAGGATTGATTCAAGATTTATTAAATCAACAAATTTTGTTGAGAATTAAAAAAAGTTGAAACTAAAAATAGAGAATATGAATGAGAAATTTTTTATTTTGGAGAATTTGTTGAGGATTGATTAAATATTTATTGAATGAATATTTATTTTTTAGATTTAGATATAAATATAGAGATTAAATAAATAAAATTGAAAAAGATTTTTGAAAAGAAAACAGTTTTTGATCGTGATTTTTAAAATTTCCTTGAAAGGAGTTATGTTATTATATATATATATATATATATATATATAGATATAGATATAGATATAGATATAGATTAAATAAAAAGAATTTGAAAAAGATTTTTGTTATTATATATATAGATAAGATATAGATATAGATTAAATAAAAAAAATTTGAAAATGATTTTTGAAAAGAAAACTGTTTTGATCGTGATTTTTAAAATTTCCGTGGAAGGAGGAAGCAGTTTTATAATTGCGATTTTAAAATGTTTTTTTTCTATTATCCTAAAATATAATGAATTACGAAACTGTCCTTAGAAGTGTATATGATATTATCAGTATATTTAAATTATTTAAATTTATATTTAGAGTCAATAGTACGTTTCAAGGCACGATTAATCAAAATCATGTTAAATCACTTTAATCAACTTTTAATGTAATTATAAAAAGACATCTTATATATAATATAGTTCTTTGTATATATTTTTATTAAATTATTGTTAATATATATTTTATAAATTAAGATTTAATTTGAATTATGGCAACACCAAACATAAAATATTGATATCTATAGAAATATCAATATTTTAAATTTACGAAAATATCAATGGATATAACATATATCAAATGTCAATATCAATAATATTTGAGTAAATTTATTGGGAAAATTTCAATTTTGACCCTGTAGGAAAGACTCGGGTCCGATTTTGGCCCCTAGGTTCAAAAAAGAACAAAAAATAATCAATTTTGGCCCTCTTCGTTAGTTTTTCTAACGGAAACCGTGAGGACATCTCTTTATTAGCATGTGTCAAATGTGTCGTAGAGAAAAATATCAATTTTGACCTTATATGAATGAAAATATATATTAGGATCGAAAAAAAATTCTTTGAAATTTATTATATCTTAGATTTTCGTACTATTTTAGTTTATTGACGATTTTGTTAATTCATTCGAATTTAATTTATGAATGTATGTAGTTTATTTTTAAATTTATAATTTTATTCATAAAAAATTGATGAAAATGTTCTGGTGCGTCTTAATTCATTTTAAAATTTATTTATGAATCTATTCATTAAACTATTATTTATATTTTCACTCATTTAGGCATTTCTTATATATTTTTGTAAATATGATAAAATCATATATATATATATATATATATATATACTTAGTGTAATACACGGGATTTAATAAAAAAATTTAAATTTAGTGAAATTAAAAAAAATTAAATATAATTTACAAAACAAAATTAAATTTATGATTTGTGCAATATATATCGTCTAATTTAACATTAAATATAATAAAATATGATCATAAAGTTATTTAGTTGTCAAAATATTTATTGCATTTGTAGATGATCATTTAAAAAATTATTATTATTTTGAAAAGAATATATATTACTATACCTATTATATTATTCAACCCACCCACCATATTTTTTGAGTTTGCTTTTTATTCTTTACATTTGTAACAACCCTCAACTTTTATTTTCAATTAAATGATACAAAATGAAAGTCAACATTTCACAAATAAATTCCATAGTTTATTTTAAATCATATATTTAAAAAATTATTTGATTTCAATAATTAATAAGTTTGAATAATAATTTTCAAACCGCCCACCTTTATTTTAGTTTTTTTTTTCTTTTGTATCTATTTATATTTTTTCTTTACATTTTAAATTTAACAAATTTCAAATATATAATAATATCTATCATTGAACTCTAACATATGTTATTTAGATAAATATAATTAATATTTATATATTATTTATTATTTAGTAATAATAATATTTCTTATCACCTTTAAATTTGTAGCAATTAATTAGCATATTTAATATGAAAATATTGTAGGCTTGTCATGTGGCTCTTTGGTCTTACTTTTGTGTGTGTGTATATATATATATATATATATATATATATATATATATATATATATTCTAAATTTATTTTCTATAACTGTATAATTTTATTTTGATAAATTGTAAAAATATTGAAAATTTATTTTCACAACTATTATTATTATTATTTTTTGCAATAATATTGAAAGTTTATTTATATTTCATAACTATTGTTTTCTTTATATTTTATAATTCTTTCACATATATAATGCTTTTGATAATTTGTTTTCACAATTTCAAATGATCATCTCAATGATTTTATTTTAAATTATTAGTTTTTTAAATATATTTTATAAATTATTAGAGAGATTTTTAAAAATTTCACTAATTAAATACAGTTTTTTTATATTTATAATTTTTATGAGGAAAAAATTCAATTTGAACCCTGTAGGAATGAGTTTTATCCACTATCTATTGGCCCAACTGCTAACGGTCACGTGACTTGCACATGCCAGGCTGTTAAATATATAACGGAAATCGATCAATGGGCCAAAAATGCCTATTGAAGGACCAAAATCGGACCAGAGGCATTCCTATGGGGCCAAAATTGAATTTTTCCCTAAATTTATTACACCATATGACTTTTGAGAACCTTTTGAAAGTTTGACCCAAACATCTTTCATCTTGGTATAGAGCAGCTACAATAATTTGTTTGCATCAAGGTTGCATTAATAGTCTCTTATCACATAGAATTCTATGATAATTTATTTTCATTTTCAGAGCTCTACTAATTTCTCCAATTTGTTTTTACCTCATATAATTTTGTGATAACTTATTTTCATATTCAGAACTCTACTATTTTCTTCATTGTCTTATCTTCTTTACATTTGCACTCTCTAGTTAACAACTTTACGTTTGTTGACCATGATGTGATTTCCATTGAGCATTATATGAGAGAGACGCGATTATATCTCGACTTTTTAAATGCTTAAAAGATGGTGATATTTGTTGAAATATTGCAAGCAAACGTGATGTCATATGGGTGGGACTGATCTCTAAATTATAATACTATGCCTTAAGATATTTCTGCTTATAAATATTTTCATCTTTTCTAAATAATGCATCAGTGTGCCTTTTCAATCATTAATTCTTTGCGACAACAAAATAAACTGAAAGCAATTAAGCAAACATGTTTTAGGAATTAAACAAAGGATAAACCGACATGTTGAAACAACTAAGTGTTTTTTAAGGATAATGTTAGTGCTAGTGATATTAAAAGCAGATATAGAGGTTGAAATTATTTGTTCATAATCCAAAGACACCAAATATAAAAAATCAAGAATTGTAGTCTCAATAGAAAATCTGATCGTCTCAAGAAGTATAACAAAATAGGCCATTTGTTTGTTCATAATCCAAAGACACCAAATACAAAAAATTAAAAATTGTAGTCTCAATAGAAGATCTGATCGTCTCAAGAAGTATAACAAAATAAGCCATTTGCCACTCTCTAAGTTGTCAAAGACTTATGAATAGAACATGAGAATAAGTATGAAAACATATTTCAAATCATTGTACCATCTTTTTAAAGTGTTATTTATGAAATTTTGCTCGTACAAAATTAAGTCGTTATTTTGTTGTTGAAGAATTTTTCTAAACTGTTATTATGAAAACAAAGAAGCTTAAGCCAAGTTTCCATTATTTAAAATTTTAGAATATTCTGAAATTAAAATGAAATAAGAGGACTGAATGCGTCAAAATACATAAAATGTAATTGTTTTTCCTAGAAAAACCAAAACTTGCATTACTTTGTCAATATCTTTTACTTTGAATTTTTATTATAAGCTTACCCATTCCCAAAGTATAATGTTCAACTGCTAAGACAGAAATACTGTTATCTCATTTTTAAACTGCTAAGACAAAAATACTGCTATATATCCCATTTTTA
Organism: Scutellaria galericulata; assembly: GCA_946896805.1. NCBI lineage: Eukaryota > Viridiplantae > Streptophyta > Magnoliopsida > Lamiales > Lamiaceae > Scutellaria > Scutellaria galericulata. The sequence continues at coordinate 15,784,058 of OX335791.1, read as the reverse complement.
ACACAAACATGTATAGTAAGATTTAAAATCAACAAAAATCACACACAAAAATCAGGATTAAGATCTATGTAGCAAACTCAGAGGAGAGACGGTGTACTTATATAGGAAGTAACATTATGATAGAATAAAACATATGATTAAATAGAATGAGTGCATAAACTACACTCTAAAATATCAACTACAAATGATTAAATAGAGTGTGTGCATAAGCTACACTCAAGAATATCAACAATAAAGTAATGAACAATCAAAAGCCATACCCATCGTGCGACACGGTTCTAATAATATTTCACATGATGAATTATATCACCTAAAATGTAATGAAAAAAAATGAAATTAGAGAACACATTAAATATAATATTAATAATATAAAAAAAAAGAAAGATTTTTCTAATGAAGCGTTTTTCTCATTATTTAAAAAAATTACATTAAAAGAAATATTAGCTTTCTATTTTTAGTAAGAAAAATTTAACATGAAAAATGTTTGGTTACCATATTTGGAATATACCTATAAATATGAAAAAAGTTTGGTTACCATATTTGGAATGACTTCTGCTATTATATACTTATAGATATAAATTATATCAATTATTGTAAAAATGAATTACGTCTAAGTATTCAATAAACGTAAGTCAAATTACTTCAAAAAAAAAAGAAATATTTCTTTAACTCAGCATAGGCTTTAATATATGTAATGAAAATTATAAATGACTTAAGAATGTAATACAAACCAAATGTCTTTAAAGAAAATAAACATTATATCAATTCGATAACTTCAAGAATATAATACATAAAGAAATATTTTATAAATTTAACTCAAATGACTTCAATATATGTAATCAAAATTATGAATGACTAAATAATATAATACAAACCAAATATCGATAAACCAAAAAAATTAATTATATCAATCTGATAACTTCATCTAATATAAATCATATCAGTCTGATGACTCAACCCAAATGACTTAGAAAAAGAAAGCTCAAAAAATATAATGTATGTCTATAAATATTTCATAAACTCAAGTCAAATCACTTGAATATTGTGCAGTTATTTTATGACAATTAACAAATAAATTGAGTTTAAATATTCTATAAACTCAACTTAGGTAACTCCAATATATCTTCGAAGACTGAATAAACAAATTATATCAATATGATGATTTAATACAATTCAACTCAGATAACTTCTATATTATATATTTTTGATCTGCAATATATCTTCGATAAACTGAATAGTCTAATAATATCAATATAATACTTTAATACAACTCAACTCAAATAACTCTTATGTATTTTCGATAAACTGAATAGACTAATTATATCAATCAATATTTTTGATAAACTGAATAGACTAATATGATACTTTAATACAACACAATTTTAGATAACTCCTATATATATTCGATAAACTGAATAGACTAATTGTATCAATCTGATAACATGAGTAGTCCCCCAGTTATGCTCCAACAAAAAAAAAAGAAAAAAAGAGAAAAAAAATCAATGTGATCGACCGTCGAAACTGATGTTACTACAATTGGAAATCTGACCCAACAATTCCCACAATCATGCTCCAAAAAAAAATAGAGAAAACCCAACATTGTTTTGCTCTTAGTTTTTCTCTCTAGTCATTCCCATCTCCGTTGTAGGTCTTCACTATCCTACCCAACATAACAAACTCATCAATATCATATAAACTCCTCATATCCTCATTACACATAAAAAAAATTGATGTGATTTAGAGATCCGTCAAAATATGTAACATTGAAAATCTGATATTACTAAATATATAGGCGGAGATGAGACCACAAGATATCAGAAAATAGAAAAAGATTAGACAAAAAACAGATCAGAAAATTAAAAAAATATGAAATGTAAAATAGTAAAATACAAAGAAAACAGATCAGAAAAAAAAAAGATATAAAAAAATAATACCAAAATTCAAGATTTAGAGAAAGAAAACATATCAAAAAATAGAAAAGATATGAAATTTAAAATCATTAAAAACAACATATCAGAAAATATAAAAAAAATTAGACAAAGAAACAGATCGGAAATTCAAGATTTAGACAAAGAAAACATATCAAAAAATAGAAAAAAATTTGACAAGGAAACAAAAAAAAATTCAAGGTTAAAAAATAGAGAAAAAAAATTAATGTGATTGGGAGATCGGTCAAAATATGTGACATTGGAAATCTGATAGCACTCCCGACAAACTCCAACAAAAAAAGAGAGAATAAAATAGATATAAAAAAATAAAGAATCAGTGTGATGAAGAAAGAAATTCAAGAGATATATGATAATCAGAAAAAGAAAAAAAAGATATAAAATAATAATATCAAAATTCAAGATTTAGACAAAGAAAACATATCAGAAAATAGAAAAGATATGAAATGTAAAATCATTAAAAACAACATATCAGAAAATAGAAAAAGATTAGATAAAGAAACATATTAGAAATTCAAATAAGTATGTAGAAAAAAAATCACAGTAATTAATCTTATATTTGTAAGTGTGATTTTACACAATTTTATACGGATCAAATTATACAATCTATAAATATACAATGAGTACGTGAAATAGATTACATCACAGTAATTACGAAATAAAAAACTAAATCATATGAAATTAACAGATCATTAATTACGAAACTAAACTAAACAGATTAATATATATATATATATATATATATATATCATTAATAAGTACGTGAAACATATCACATCACAGTATCTACCAAACAAAAGTAAATCATATCAGATTACAAAATTTTTAAAAATGAAATAACAATAAAACAATGTATACTTACTTTAGAAATTGACCACCCTACCAAATTGAAGAGTTGGGATTTTAGGCTCCCTGTTTTCCAATTCTATATCTGGAAATATTGTATCTATGCAATCCTCCCACAAAGTAACATCCTTACATACATGAAATGATTATTAAAAAACAATTAATATAATATAGTTACATTTCATAAAATTATATCTAAATTAAATAAACATACTGCAGATTCTCAATTATAACTTCCATCAATCTCTTGCCACTTTCAGTCTTTCTCGGTGGATCAAATGCAACAATTCTTCCCACTAAATCTGCATTAATCTGAATTATATTGAATAATATAAATATATCATTAAGTACGTAAAACAAATCATAATAATTAATCCGATATTTATAAGTAAGATTTGAAAATTTTTGTATGCGGATCAGATTAAACAATATATATATATGTATATATATATATATTTAATAAGTGTGTAAAACATATAGAGTAATTAACTTGATATTCATTAGTAAGATCATCTATAATTTTATGCGTATCAAATTAAAGAATATATCCAAATAAGTATGTAAAAAAATCACAGTAATTAATCTTATATTTGTAAGTATGATTTTACACAATTTTATATGGATCAAGTTACACAATATATATATATATATATCATTAATAAGTACGTGAAACTGATCACATCACAGTATTTACAAAATAAAAGTAAATCGTAATAATTAATCAAAAACAATAGTAAAATAGTAAATTACCTTAGAATAGTGAGTGGTTCCGACCCAATAAACATCACAGAGACCTCCGCTATACGCCGACGTCTTGCATGTGAGCCTCACAAGTCACAACATTTCTGGAGAGCTTTTTTAGCAGAACTTTTCTATGGTAAGCATCACTTCCACTAAATTCATGGATTTCAGTAGTCGCCATAGGAGACGAAGGAGGTTCCACCAATGGATCGCAAGAGGCATGAGATCCGAATCGTTTATTACAAATGATAATTTCCTGCTCCAGACGTGTTCTTGCCGCAAGCCATTCACACCAAAAAAATTTAGTACTAATCACAATGAGAGTAACAACAAAGAGAAAATAAGATGAGAATGAAAAGAATTTGAATAAGTCGGGAGAGAAATTGTTTTTTATCAGTTTTTTTAGAAATGTGAGATTACAGTTATAGATAATAGATTTTGAAAAAAATATTTAAAAAGAAGGTTTTAATTATAAATATACTATGAGAAACTGTTTTTTATCAGTATTTTTAGAAATGTGAGATAGATTTTGAATTTTTTTTTTTAAAAAGCGGTTTTAATTATAAATACATTATGGGAAATTGTTTTTTATCAGTATTTTTAGAAATGTGAGATAGATTTTGAATTTTTTTTTTGAAAGAAGCGGTTTTAATTATAAATACACCGTGGGAAACTGTTTTTTTATCAATTTCGTGGGAAACTATTTTTTTATCAATTTTTTTAGAATTGTGAGATTACAGTTATAGATAATAGATTTTGAAAAAAAAAATATTTAAAAAAACGGTTTTAATTATAAATACACGGTGGGAAAACTACTCTCATTTCTGTTTTTTTGGCCGGACAGTTATTTATGAATGATAATTTACCAAATTACCCTTAGTTCTTAATAGAATTACAATTTTGTCTGACTGACTTCCGTTATTATATATATATAGATTATTATTATTATTATTATTATTTAACTAACTAATTTATTTTAGAATTTATGTTAAGAAAAAGATGAAGTACTGCATGCTATGGGACAAGTATGCAATACAATTGTTGAGTTAGATGGTCAAAATCACTAATTTTTTTTTTTTTTTCAAAGCGTGTCATTTATCACACATCACGTGATGTTAGAGTGGTGCACACATAAGTATGGTGAAATCTACTGTCATTACCTATTGTTATATATTGCATATTGATCAAGGTGGTTTATTTTTTGTGTGTATTGATGTGGAGAACATGTAAGCCATTTATTTGGAGAATATTAGTTAATGTCAAATGTGATATTGTTCTTAATGTTGTGTCAATAGAATTTGCTTCTTCTTTCATGTGTAAAAACTGCACATTCAATGTTTGTTGTACCATAATTTAAACATTATCGAAGATTCAACTTGTGAAATTAAACTAGGTACCAATTTGGCTACTTTTTGTCAAAAACAAAGATTAATAACTTGAGATTAATCATGCATATGACAAACAAATTTTACTTTGAATTAAGTGCTGCCTTAAAAGTTTCAACGGTGTTTGGGAAACTTCAAATATGATGACCTATCTTCATTACAAATGTGCAGCAGCCACTTTTAGTGCTAATCTTGTCCTATGATATCCAACTAGTTTTATTACAAACAATTTTATTTTTATGATCTAGCACTATATTAATGTCTGGGCATGACCCCAAATTTATGTGCGTTTCTTTGTTGGCCCAATATGCTTGCAGGCTTGGGCCTGTATATTTTCCAGAAAAGGTTTTTCTTGCTATTGAATCTATCCTATCACTTGCTTCTCATGAGAATATGAGCTATTGAATCAATATTATTTTTGTAAAAAAAAAAAAAAAAAACTTATATCCAAGTGTTCAATGGATGTACTCTCTTGAGACCAAATTCATTATCTAGGACCAAACTTATTTCTACAAGTTAATTAATATATGTTTTATGGATTATACATTGTAAGTTGATTTATCTCATATATAATTAGATTTGTAAAACGATCTTACTCTATTTTCTTTAAGCAAGTTATCAGTAAACTTGTCAATATATAGTAGTGATATAAAAAATTAGTAATAAAGTTGGATATCGATCTAGTTTTCTCTCTGATAATCGGCTTCGATCACACTTGGATTGATAATATGTATACAAATATGAGATTAGGTTTGTTAAATTAAATATAACATAGTTGCGTGTAAATAAGTTTAATACATTTGGCTTCTAAGAATTTATATTGGATGAAATTAAACATTATTGTTGAATATGGAGAGTTGAGAATGTGAAAAACACTTACATTGGAGAAGTTAAAACAAGTTGATTATCCTGATCAGATAAAATTTTACATTTACATGTAATTTCACAGTTGATGTTTTTATTCTCATCATGTAATACATCATGCAATACTTTTGTATATTATATTTTGATAATTAATAATATTATGTAATGATACCTTTTGTTAGTATGAGATAATATTTATATGCGTAACAGACAATATTTTCGGTTCAATACTTCGAATCAATTGATTACTATTGTAATTTAATAAATAAAATATTATTCTTATAATATTATATTTTTTTAATCAATAAAGTTGACCGACGATTGATTGCTCGAATCAACAGTGTTGATCAAATCCAACCCACCTATTTCAAATAATAAGATTCGTGAGACGATCTAACGCCTTTTATTTTTATTTTTAATATTTATAACCAAGTATATTATGTACATGTTATATAATGGAAGAAAATATAGATATATATTGCTCTTTATTTTGAATATATATTATGTGTGTGAATAATATAAATAAATAATAATTATATAAAATTATAAATATCAGACTGCCTGTATTTTCCTTTCTCTCCACCACCACCACCACCATTGATGCCTTATTTCTTTCTCTCTCCTTTTGTTTTCTTGACATACAAAAAGATCGTTCTCTATGTGATCGGCGGAACAATCTAACGGCATCCGACGGCGTTTCGCGACCGCTCCGTCAAACTTCCGTGTCATATAGGATTGTTGTTTACTGTAAATCTCTTTGGCTGAGTTTTTGCTCAATCGAAGAATCAAGGGTGGATTTCGGAGGGCATGGCTCCGGGGAAGAAGCGTGGGGCGAAAAGCGTGAAAACTAAGAGCGAATTGAGTTTGGGTGATCTCGTCCTCGCTAAAGTCAAGGGCTTTCCCGCTTGGCCTGCTAAGGTGCATCGGGGTTCATATTCTTTTCCCTATTCTATCTTCTGTATATTGTATTGCCCCGTTTTGATCAATTCTGTGTTTTAATGGACTTAGTATTGTTGAATTTTGATTTGCGTGTTTGGTGAGGAGATTTGTTCGGTTTGCATTTACTTGAACTTATCACTTTTGTGGTAGTGGGGTTACCCTGAGTTGCTGAGTTGGATTTGAAAGCAATGCTATTATAGTAGATTATGCCTATGGGAATACTCTAGAGGAGTGGGGATGCTGGAGGGGAGGGGACCAGTTGGTCTTGATGGCACAACTTTTTGTAGAAGATCTAGTTGTACAAACACAGGCTGAGAAAGGCAACAGGGGAGGAGGCATAGGAGTTAGGGTTTAGAATGAGAAATTGTGAGGAATTTCTGGTTTATAGTAAATATGCTCTTATCTTTATGCATTTGTATCTACTTGGGTTACCATGTCTATGTACTTCTTTGTGTCTTTTATGCATTTTATGATTTTATATCTATTCAATTTTCTTTTTTTGAGCTGTTGCATGCAGTAGTGTCTTTTATAATTTCATTTTAGGATGAAGATGATGTCTGCATTCATGTTCTGTTATAAGATGACAGATCTTTCAAATCCATGCATAGCTTTTGTTGACTTTATTCCCTTGATATTGGCCACTAGACTTCTGGTGAGCATTCTGTGTCACATTTTTTATGCTTTTCTTTTGGTTCATCATATGTGCATTCACTATCTGAATTAGGCTGATCATAGTGTCTTGAATTGGTCTAGCCTGTGCTTTCATCGAATTCAAGTTCTTCACTGATTGGATAACCTTTTATGGCTTTCAATTGCAGATCAGCAGACCTGAAGATTGGAATCAAGCCCCTGACCCTAAAAAGTACTTTGTCCAATTTTTCGGTACAGAAGAGATGTAAGCACTTTCTTTATAACTTTTTCTCATACACTTATTAAAGAATTGATTGCTAAATGATTATTGGGATTGTGTTTTCCCTTAACTTGAGGTGGCATGCATTTGAAAAAAGACGGATCTTTTTGAGTTTTTATAATGCTTGAATGTGAACTTTGCCTGTGCTGGAAGTTGTTCAATGTGTTTCCTTATGTCCCTGAATGGGTTGCTGAAGATGAACTGCTTATTCCCTTCTAAATGAGAAATTCGTTTATTATGCCTCCCTGTTTTTGGCAAATGGTAGACTTGCTTGCTGATTCAAGTGGCAAGTAGTATGATGTAGGATGACCTTGGATTATCTTTTTCTATTCTTGAAATTTCAGTTGGGAGTGGCTAGTGTCATTTGGGTGATCTGTGGATTGTTTGTGAGCGTACTTTTACGTAGCGATGGCCAAGTTATAAACTCTAGGAGGTAGATAGACTACCAATGGGAAGCATATCTGAGGTAAAAAAGACAGAGAGAATTAAGAATTTTCCCTCTTCATTTATGTTTTCGAGGAGTGCATGTATGTATTATTTATATTGCTGAAGTATTGTTGATGATATCCAAAGTTCACATGTGTTCATCACTCTTCAGTCAAGGAATATCCAGATAATGCAATTTTCTCCAATCTGAATAGTATTATAAACTCCACAAAGTGGTTACAATGTTAGAACTTTATAAAGATAAAGAGTAGAATCAGAGAAATTATGATGTCCCATCTCTTTTAAGAAAGCACTACACTTAGTATGAATCATATCTCATAGTCAGATAAAAAGCTTGAAAAATCAGTTCAAAGTCGCCAAATATTTCTTTCGTTCTGTCATTTTGGATTTTAATGTGGAAAGACATAAGCTACCTTCCATATATTCACCACAGTTTTCCGATAGAAGCCTTATATCTGTTGTTGCCACTATTCTTTCACAAATCTTAAAATATAGTTTCAGTCCCTTAAATTGTAGAGATTTGAGAAATGAGAAATCAACAAGTTAGACATGAAAACCAGTGATGTAGCTGCAATTATCATAGAATATATATATATATATATATATATATATATATATATATATATATTGTGTTTTCTGTTTGCTATGGATTTTTAAGTTTGTTCATAGGAAACCGTCAGTATATGATTAAACAAGCATGCCTTGGTCTTAATGATTTTGAATTTCAAGTGCAATGACTTTTTCAGTACCTCCAAGTATATCATGTTTACTTTCTGCTGAAGGTGTAATATAGCTAAATTAGTAAATGAGCATGTCTTGATCTTGATGATTTTGAATTTCAACTGCAACTGGCTTTGCAGTATATTTAAGTATATCAGGCTTACTTTCTGCTGAAGGTGTAATATAGCCAAAAATTCTTATAAGGAAACATTTGCTCATATTTTCCTCATTTTTTGTTATATATAACATTATGATCTACTTTCCTCACTATTGATGTGTGTACAGTTCAAAAGAACTATATTTTAAGTTCATATTATTATCAATAGTTTTATTTAAAAAGTACATACAACTGTCGAAGTCTGCTGTTACTTGAATTAGATTAGCAAGAAATCAACTAAAACATGCCAACATGTAGTGGTTGTTAATGGAATGATGAGAAGACGAAAATGCGCCAAGATGATAGTCAAGCGGTTGGGAGCTAACCGTGATTTTTTTGTTTTTAACATATGTTATATAGCTTTCTAAGAGACCAAGATAAAGTTAGGGCTCTCTTCATTGTAAATAATATTCATAAACATTTAAAAAGGAGCAAAGCAGTATATTTGTCATAAATGACACAAACATTCTTTTCAGGGTTTTACAGTTACTGGGCATTTTCCAGGTAGAAAGCTTAGGAGCTTTTTCATAGATTGACACATTTAAGGGAAAACGTTTCGACTTATATTCAATATTCATCTAGATTGGAAAATCTGAGTTGGGTTTTAGGTATTTGCAACTGTCATTGGGTATTTAGTTCTGTGCATTTTACCAGGTGAAATATGATTTGTAGCTATCTATAAAAAACATGTGCTTTTGATTTTGATATTTTTAGAATAGAGGCTGGCTCTTAGATTTAGATTTTTAGATTGATGTGTGACTTATTTTATGAATTGGTATACCTTGGTGGAATTATAAATGTTAAGCTTTCTCATATTTTACTTTTTAAGAATATCATTCATATGCAAGTGGTGAGAGTTGTGTTCTTGCTTATTGTACTGCAATCAGATGATAAGACAAAATCTTTGGAAATCTCTATTTTTTTTACCCTTCATTCAGTTGGTTTTGCGTGCAAATCACTTGTATGTCCTATTGTCACATGCTTTATTTAAATGCTTTTAATGTCTATTCTAGTCAAATAATCCTTACTTTTAGAATGTTGGTATTATTTGCCTTAAATTGGAGAGGAAAGGTTGGGCGCCTGATGTTGATACATTTATAAGATGTAAGCTAATGCCAAATGATAAGATGCCTTCTGACTTTTGATGGATACACATATTGATCTAGGATTGAGTTTTTCCTGTGACGAGTACAAATCAAGGAAAGTTCCCACTGCAGTTTTGTTGACAGTAGTATACTTTAGTCAACTGGGGGTCTTGTGCGCTATAATTTTGTGCATTTAATTGCACATTTTGGATATGGACAAGTGGATGTTATCCTTTTATTTCAAGTATTCTGAATCTTGCATATATTTTCTATCTAAAACCAATCACTTATAGCTTTTAATGTTTTGGAATCCCTACCAATGACAGCTAGCCTAAGCACTCAGGATCTGATCTTGAATATGACTTTGATTCATCGCTATATTATATATTTACACATAATTTGCTTCTTGTTTCATGATCTCATGACATTGTTACAGTGACTTTTCTTTAGGTAATGATACTTGAGTCATACCCTTGGGAGTTTACCAGCTCTCGTATACAGAATTTTCCTTTTATCTTCTTCTTTTTCTTGTGCAAGCACCCTGCAGTATTTGTCTATTATTTATAATAAATGGAATGAAAAGAATGATTTTTGTTTATACACGGTCTCATTTCTTCTCTTGGCAGAGCTTTCGTTGCTCCTGCGGATATCCAGGTATTCACTAGTGAATCCAAAAATAAATTGACTGCTCGATGCCAGGGAAAAACAGTCAAATACTTTGCTCGAGCTGTGAAGGAAATATGTGACGAATTTGATGTGTTACAACATAAACATTTAAGTGGTATAAGTGATGATAACAATGCACAGAATATTGCGTCTGTTGCACATTCTGTCGATCAAGTGTTAGATGAAGCCCCAGAGATTAGTGGTAACAATAGGCTGGACAGTGAAGAACCGAACTGCAAATTGGAGATTAAAGGGCTGAATAATCTGGGCAATAAGCATTGTTCACAAAGACTAGGTGAGGTGGAATGTCAAGATGTAAAGCCTTGCTCGTCAGATGACATGCATCATAGTTTATCTCCACATTTATCTTCACGAAAGAAGAATAAGCTATCTACAAGTCCTAATCTGGTGGAGTCAGTATTGGAATCTAGACCATCTAGTCACGCCTTAGTTAAAAATGAAGGTTCCCGTGATGTCAATGTTGAGGGTCGGTATCCTGATGGTAACCAGAGTGCAGTGACAAACGGAAACCAAAAAAAGCTGGCAATGGGGATTAAAAGGAAGCATGATGGTGCAATGCGTAAAAACAGTGATTCAGTTGTATCTCGTGAACATATAGATCGGATGCAAATAAAACATGCTTCAGGTGGCAACATGAAGGTGTCATCTTCAGATATCTCAAGATCAGATTTAGATATTGGCAGTGAAAGGAAGGGAAAGAAGTTGCTGAGAGAGAAAAAACATTCTGAAGCAGTAGTTGATGGTCGAATGGATGCTGAACTTATTGTTGAGGACCATAATGAAGTATTATCCAGGAAAAAACTGAAGTTCAAACATGACCATGAAAACCAAACTTCACGGACAAATGAAGCATCATTTGCAGCCAAAATGGATATTTTAGAGTTGAAAAGGTCAACATCAGGTGGGAAGGCTGAGAATCAGCCCTTTAAAGTGCAGCCAAGTTCCAATGAGTCCAACCTTTCTACTGATGAGGATGACCTCCCTCGAGTAAAGCGACATCGCGTGTCTACTTCAATTTCTGAAAATAGATTGGGAAATTCTGCATCACATAAAAATGGCTTGGTTCATCCTAACAAAGTTCAGTCTCCAATCACGCAGCCACCAATGAAGCGGAGAGCTGTCCGCCTATGTGACGAAAATGATGATGAATTACCTAAAACTCCAATTCATTCAGGATTTTCCCGTAAGGTTTCTGTTATTCCTTGCGCATCAGATTCCAAAAGGAAAAATGTTAAGCGTGAGGAAAGTTATGCAGATGGTCAAATACTTGTGAGAAATTTAGGAAGAGCTGAGGATAAGTTAAAAGAACATGTACAATCTTCTCAAGTACCCAAAAAAGCTACATCACCAACTCCTCAGCAAAGTGTTGAGAAGAGGACTGCAGAATCATCAGCGGAAGATGTGTCTCCTAGTCCACCCAAGTTGGACAATGAAAAAACACCCTTCATGGAGGCTAAACCAGTTATAGTTCCTCCTAAAAGGTCCCCTCATTCTATTACTTCTACAAGACCATTAGCAGAACCACAGAAGAATCTCTCCAGCAAAGTACCTGGCAGTATTTCCCAGAAGAAAGTTCTGTCAGGAGTGAACAGGAGCTCCACTACAGCTTCTGATAGGTTAACTTCTTCTCTTAATCAATCATTAAGTGAAAGAAGTAAGCCAACTTCTTCTGGTGAGAAAAGGAAAACTACTCCAAAGTCAGATTCCCAAGTCAATGATTCTGTTTTTTTTGTTGGAAACCCAGATGAAAGCATTGCCTCATTTGGTGAAAGGTAATTATAAGTTATTCATGTTCTTGATTTAATTAATCTTGTTGATGTTTCCTGTATCTGAATCTGCCCTTGTTCAGGATGGATGTTAGTGGAGACACCAAAACAAGTTTTCCTGTTGATTTGACAATTTCAGACTCCGGAATGTCCATGAAACATCTAATTGCTGCTGCTCAGGCAAGAAAGAGGCAGGCGAACTTGCAGAGCTCTTATGGAAATCCTCTGCGATTGATTCCTGATGTTGACATGCTTAGACAGAGCCCAAGCCTCGCCCCTGCTACATTAGCACTTGAGTCAAGCAAATCGCTTCAACTCGACGTACAGGGCCATCCCACCTCTCCTTCCTATGATGTTCGCCAATCCTCGTCTATCAATGAACATGAGAACGATGACCTTGAGGAGAGGAGGGTGAGTTCAGGTCATCAGGCCACTGGGAGTTCTCTAAGTGGGGGTACTGAGGCAGCTGTTGCTCGTGATGCTTTTGAAGGAATGATAGAGACGCTGTCAAGAACCAAAGAAAGTATTGGTCGTGCAACTCGTCTTGCAATTGATTGTGCAAAGTATGGGATTGCCAATGAGGTACATATTGAGTACTGATCAACTTTCTTCTGTAGGTATTCTAATTCGACCTCATTATCCAATCTTTGCTTGATGAGTTACTTGGTTGAAATTGATTCATCGTATCCTGTACATTATTTTGGTTAAATCAGTAGATCTACCTTTGGCATTATGTTTTGTTGCTATACTTGATTATCTTTTTCTTTGTTCGTAAATAAACATGCTTGAAAGATGTCAATGAGTTTACAGGCTGAATTAGGTCATACTTATATTCCTCTTTGATCTAAGATAGGTTTTATACATATTATTGCTTGAAATGATAACCTTTGGTGCTTGAGGGTATAATTTATTGGGGTCTACACGAACATTTAGTTAGACTTTGACATTGTCTGCACTCCAACATGATGAAAAGTAACAAAAAGTCCAGCTTGTTGAAAATGTATACGCAATAAGAGAATGTATATAATTTTGTTTGATAAATGTGATTATAAATATGCACATGCTCATTTGATCTGTGGAGCGAGCTTGTGATCTTGTGATGGCTATTCGTAATGATCTACTTCTGGTATAGTTGTAGAAATATGTCATTAGATCTGGTCATTCCATCTTGGTCATAATTGCAGAATTTTAGCCCTAGTTTCTTGCCTTGGTACCTTTTGAGAGCTAAGAAGAGGGAAAATTATTTTTGACATCATCAATACTTAGGTCTGAATGATTGTGGCAGATAGTAAGTCATAACTTTATATTTCCCCAGTACGGAGTTCTTCATGTTGTCCGATTTCAAAAAGCAATGCTGGACTCAATATATAAAGTTTTTACAATCACTCTTAACACCAATGACTTTTTTCATGAGGAACTGATATAACTATTTATTTTTGTTAGCGATTGGCTCAGTAGCTTCGTCTAGCAACCCATGGGTCAATGTGTCTCAGCTTAAGTTGAATCAAGGGTGTCTGCAGTTAATTTTGTGTATTCTATGCCTGTTCTCTCGCTATCTCTTCTTTTTTGTTTGTGTATCCAACATGCATTCTATCATTGGATTATCTGACAGTGTTCAATCCTGAGCATTGCAGGTTGTGGAACTTCTTATCCGGAAGTTGGAAAACGAGCCAAGTTTCCATCGCAAAGTGGATATATTTTTTCTTGTCGACTCTATAACCCAATGCTCTCATAGTCAGAAAGGTATGGAAATTACTATAAAAATAATTCCAACACCCCCTCTCTCCCGTGTTTCGTTCTTCTCTCTGACTAGATCAGTATAACTTGATTTGTTGATGAGCTGTTGCTCCTTATTTTTGTTACCTAGTAATTATCTTGCCTTTCTCTTAACTCTTACTGGCCCCATCATGTGGAGGATCTTCTTATTCCTTGTATGTTATTCAGGAATTGCTGGGGCATCTTATGTTCCTACTGTTCAAGCAGCATTGCCTCGTCTCATTGGAGCTGCTGCTCCATCTGGGACAGGTGCTCAAGAAAATCGCCGTCAATGTCATAAGGTGACTATAATGTATGTGAAAGTGACTGTGTAGACTTATTGCAGAGTGACTAATTATTGATCTTTTCTATCTTTTCTTAGGTCTTGCGGTTATGGCTTGAGAGGAAAATCTTGCCAGAATCTGTTCTTCGCCCATACATGGATGATATAGGAGCAACAAATGATGGTTTATCTACTGGGTTTTCCCATAGGCGTCCTTCCAGAGCTGAAAGAGCCATTGATGATCCTATCAGAGAAATGGAAGGCATGTTTGTGGATGAGTATGGGAGGTATGGAGCTTACTTTTCTTTTTTTAAAGGAACTCTTTATCTTCTATTTCCGTCTTCCAATTATGTTTTAAGCATGAACTTTTATTTATAATAGGTGTATGCCTTTTGATTTCTTTGATCCTTTTGCCCAATAACCCATGAAGTATAATTTCATATTGTGGCTGGTGGAAATACTTTGATAGCTCTGCACGCTCCTTATTACAAATTTCATTTATAATTGCTCATGTTGATTTGATATTAAACTATATTTTAGCCCTTGGGGAATTGATTGTAAGCTCCACCCAATTAAATTTTCAGGTTTGTCATTATCAGTGTTTTTTTGGTCCAGATAGAAAGAAAATTGAAGGTTTTACGTATAGCCCTACTGCACTGTGCCAATGAACTCCTAAGATAAGATGCTTTATTAGCTCTGTGGCCCCTGTATATGTTGAAACACCAACCATGACCTTCCTGGCATCCTGTTGCGCTATTTATAGTCATCGATTATTTTGAAATTCAGTGAGCTGGTCTTGTTAATGTACTAATCTCTATATAATGTGCTTTTTTTTTTTGGGTGATTGAGACAATGCTTCTTCATCTTCCACTTGTATTTCCTGTCTTCTTCTTTTTTTCCTTTTTTGTTGAATATTTCCTGATTTCTTAGGAATCTGGCTTGAGCTGGAGTCATCTTCTTCTTAAACATGTGTTATAGTCTGTAAATCACATATATGTGAAATTGGTATCATTGCTTCTTAATTGGATTATGTTCCCCAATTATTTGAGTTACTGATATATGAACTCTGTATTTGCACTCGTTTAATGTCATATACTTGTAACTTTGGAGGAGTAAAGCATATTGTATTGCACCAGATTGGGTTCCTGTTTGTGGGAGAGGTATGGAGGCATGCACGTGTAGCTAGTTTGTCTTTGCATGGTTCTGATTCTCGTCTGGATTATTTAACTCTTGAGTACTTTCTTTGCTATGATGTTCATGGATTATTCTGTTATATTTGTTTCAGCAATGCTTCGTTTCAGTTGCCTGGGTTTCTATCATCTCACTTGTTCGAAGAAGAAGAAGAGGAAGATGAAGATACTTTTCCAGCAAAGCTATGCAAGATAGTTATAGATGCATCACCATACGAGCATACCCCTGCAAGGAAGGATCATGAGAACTACACTGTAACTCCAAGTGATCGGCGCCACTGCATATTAGAGGATGTTGATGGTGAGCTTGAAATGGAAGATGTTTCTGGACACCAAAAGGATAAAAGATTGTTGATTGGCGATGGCACTTTTGTGGAAGCTTTATTCGAGCCCAGTTCAGGGGCGGTCTTTGGATCAGCTTCGAACATGGCTGAGTTGTTGCCTTCTCCTGAGGGTTCTCCACCATTGCCACCTGGTTCTCCTCCAGTAACTCCACCTATACCCACTTCACCACCACCACCACCACCTGCACTCCCACCACCCCCACCACCACCACCACCACCACCACCACCACCCCCACCTTCTTCCTCACAGCAACATCTATTTCCTCCACTATTTCCCCAGTCATTGCCACCTCAACCTGCACTGATGTCCCAACACATACCACTTCCATCAACAATGACAACATCTCAGCCATTAGCTTATCACCCACCTCCACCCACTGTAAGTCTTCTGGCTTCCCACCAATGCATGCTTATCAGTTTATGTTGATACAACTATGGTACTTTATTAGAATTTGAAAATCATGATTTCTTGTGATTCCAGGGAAATCATCCTGGCCATATGGTTTCCAAAGGGTCCCACATTGGTGCACCTACCAGCGTTGAAGTATTTTCGCAGCAGTCATCGTTCTTATCTCCAGCAGTCAGCAGTGCAAGAGAACATGTTAGTTTTAATTCATTAAGGCTTATCGAATATGGACAGGGTGATGCATGCACAAATTCCCAAGCTTCACAACAGAGGCAACAGTTTCTGCCTGGTAGTATGCCTTTTGCACAAAGGCCTTTGTGTCCTGAACCCCCACAAATACCATCTCATTTCTCCTATCCAAACTCAGTCCAGCCACATCAGTATCGGCCTTACTCATTGCCAAATCATTCTGACGGTTCAAGGAGATATGCCACTGATGAACAATGGCGGATGCCAGTAAATGATTTTAATGCTGATCGTCCGCATGGGGGGTGGATGACTGGAGGTAAATTATTTTCTGGTTAAAAAGTTTTGAAGTATCTAATGTGCTTAAATAGCTCGCATTAACCTGTAATATCTAGAAGAGAGTACATGAATATAGTAATGGCCAGGGCTTTTATACCATATGAATTATCTATCAAAAATTTTGCCTCCAAAGAAATCTAAGGTTGTGTTTGGATAGAGTGATTTAAAATCTAAGGTTGTGTTTGGATAGAGTGATTTATAAATTTTCATGAGAGTTCATCCAACTTGATTGGCTGGGAAGGTAAAATGCACTATCAACGTCTAATGTTTGACAGGCGCACTTGCATTGCTGTATGACAATAACTCTGATCTTGGTTATGACATTACCAATAATTAGAGTTGTCGTGAATGAAAATTTGATCTGTAGCAGGTTATTTTGGACCACCTCCGGAAAGGGCTCCTGCTGTTGCCATTAGTTTTCGCCCATCTACAGAAAATAGTCTACCCGCTGCTCCAATCTCAGGTGATCTTATTGGTTCATCTGAGCTGTTTAGTATCCCAGTATTTCAATGCACCAGGAATGCAATGCATGTTGATTCAACTTTCTGCTGTATTTGTCACAGTTCATGGTGTTCCCATGATGCCTTGCAGACCAGATATGTCTGCTGTCAAATGGAGGCCAGCATAAGATTACTATGAGATTTGTAGGATCTGTGGTGAGCTTTTGGTCTTTCTTCTTTCAGTTACTGTAGCCACTGTGGCTAATTCCTCATCTTACAACACCTTTTGTGGGATAACAGTTCATGTGGTGGAAACTCTAAATGTATTAACAAACACGTATTTGGTTCAACAAGAATATATGTCAGAATACCTATCAAACTCTTACAATCAACAGATGATGGTGTATTTACACGGAACTCTTATGGAAATCATTTATTTTTCCTCTGGTAGAATCTGTAGAATATAATAAATGAATTATTGTTGCAGTGAACTTCAGAAACCACATAAAGATGTACCTAGACAACACAGACATGCATGCACTGAGACAGAACTTTTTTGTGACAACTTATAAATCACATTAATTATGAGCTGAGTGTTCACATTTGTTTATCGAGGATGAGTTAAAGAGTACCATGGAGAAAGATTCAGCTCTAGCTAACGGATGAAATAGATTGATCTAATTCTGAGAAATAGTTTGAAATACTTGTGAAGAAATGGGATTTGGTCTCTCCTAAGTAGTGTGCAGACGACCTAGAGTAAACTACCATTCCTTTCTCAGAATTAGCTGCCTTATTTCATTTAAAAATTGATACCGTACTTTTATCGTGTCTCTGCCTTATTTCATTTAAAAATTGATACCGTACTTTTATCGTGTCCATACATAAATTTATAGTTCTATTTTACCTTGCACATCAACTATGCCAATTTAATGGCTATATTGTTTGCATAAAATTAGCCAATTACCAGCTAAATTGAAACAATATCAAACTCCTTTTATCATAATTGGATGATCGCATCTCTTCATATGTTCCAATTTTTTCAGGTTATAGCCTACGGTGCTAGAAGGATTGGCCCTAACAATGATTCCACTGAGATCAAGCTTTAGATCAGAATGAAGTGGAATAATTGAGAAGTTGTGGAGACCCTTGGCATGATTGTTTATATTAGAAATTTTCCTGACAAATGCATCACGGCAACACATACTTCTAAGTGTAAGCCATTTTTTCTTATTTTACTAATGTTTGTAATTATATATCATTACATCTCATACGCCAAATTTAGAGGCGGCTACATGTTCAAGTCTGCTAATAGCCTTTGTTTTCTCTGCTACTGCATTCAAACCTTCATATCTCCCTACATCTGTTTAGTACATGTGCTTTGCTTTGCCTTTTGGCACTACATTGACAAAGTTAAATCAGCATTGTCATTTTTGGTTAAAGTATATGGCTTTAAAATTTACAAGGCTTATAAGATTAGAGTTTGATTCATGCTATATACGCTTAGTCAATTTTCATCCTTCCTATTTCTTCCTTTTCATCATTTCTTTCTAAATTTGTACCCTCTTGGAGGCCATGATTGAACTGAGATTTTCTTTTCTTTTTCCTTTCCATTATTGTCACTTGGACTTTTCTCTGTGGTCCATGCAATTCCAGGCCTTTTAGGGTCATTTTTTCGCTGAAATTGCTCTCATCATCTCATAGTTTCATTATACTGCCTTAAGATATTTGCCTTTCAGTTCCTTAGATTCTTCAAGCCTATCTTTCATCATCATCAACTACTATATTTATGTTGTCTGGAGAGTGGTTGGGCAAAGAGGAAGAGTAAATCGTGAGGTGGTGATACAACATTAACTTGTCTTGCTTGGTTAAGATACTGAGAAACATGTTGCACACTCTCACACACGTTGTCACTCACAGACTTTCATTTTTTAAGTTAACAATAACGTGATTGATTGCTTTGATTTCATTACCTTTTCCCATATAAAACTGTGTTTCAATGTGTTAATTTGAGCTCAGTCACTATATTCTGCATGATTCTTACCATTCGAATTAGGCATCTATACTATTTATGCACTTATCATTGTGTCATATCTCCTTTTTGGCCTGTTTTTGTGTCCCTTTCATATAATACTAACACGTGATTTTATTCGACATTTTAGTTGTGTTCTCTCTTTTTTAAATGAATATTAAATAAGGGTAATGACTGATACTATATTTCTTTTTAAATGATGAAAATTATGATAATGTATAGTATAATATGCCTCATGGTATTAAATATGCTCAATAAAATATAATTTATATGAATAAACTATTATGTGGTCGCATTATGATTGTCAATAAATTTCCACATGATATAATGTTTTTATTTTGTTATTTGATTTTTGTTTGCAAATAAAAATGTTTGGATTATAATGTTGTAGAACTGTTTGCTGAGATTTGAAAATGCAACCGTGACAATTGAGAATCTTGGTACTTTACGCCACATTAGTCAAATAATTTGAAATGAGATTTTGTTACTTAATTTATTGTGTTTTTTTTAATGATTTTCTTATGTTTCTAAAATAATTTGAATTAAGAGATAGCATGGTTAAAATTATGGCATTTCCTTATTGTTTTGTGAAATAAAATTGTTTAATTAATTTAGTGGGTATATAATTATTTCTATATTGGTAAAGTATTTCATAAAAAAAAAACTAGTCATATTTTCACATAATAGATTGTACTAGTGATTAGGTTTGAAAATGATATGACTATAAAATCAAATGGTGCTCTTTCTTAAAAAAATGTCTTAAAACATATTTTCTTTAAAAAAAAAAAAAAGATGTGTAAAAATGACTTGGCTGTTTCTAAAATAATCTATGGAAGTGAGACAAAAAAATGCTCCACTTGGCTTACTATTTTCTGAGGGAAATAATTTAAATTAAAAAGAATCCAATTTTATAAATATATATTGGGGAATATTGTAAAACTGAAAGGTATGATTTGATTATTATTGAATATCTTGCATTACAGCCACGGAATCAATGTCTTGACATTACTTCTTTTCTTCAAATTTTATAATATTATTGAAATTATTAAAAATATTAAAAAGAATCACTTCCTGAAAAACCAGCCAAAGAAGAGGAAAAAGGAGAAAAAGAAAGAAAAAGAAATGTGAGAGTGATTGAGTTTTAGCGTGTTGTGAAAATAATAATTTTGAGAACGCGCAAAGATGTCGGTGAGGCGTAAGATGCCAAACACAACTTATTCTTTTTTATTTTTTATTTTTTCCAATTCCAACGCAACAGTACAATTTCTTATTGTTTGACTTTTCTTTCATTATTATTTTCTTTCATTATTATTATTATTATATTCACTTCATTTCTTTTGACTTAATTAGTAGGAGTATTTATTAAAATCACACTCATTTTGTTTTATTGATTTGCCTATAATTTCATTTTTTATAGTTACTGAAATATTATGATAAATAAAATGTAATTAAATAACCGTAGCTAAGAAAAAAAAAAGAAAATAAACTATGCAGAAAAATGTAAACCTTATTAAATATTATTTATTTGACAGTGTTATATATATAAATATGTGTGTGTGTGTGTGTGTGTATATATATATATATATATATATATAGAGAGAGAGAGAGAGAGAGAGAGAGCCCCACATGGCCGAAGTACTCTTTCCCAGATCTGCAAAAACTCCTTCACCTAAATCTTCATCACCTAAGACTACTTCAGAAAACTGATAATCAATTTTGTCCTTCGGAGATGGTAATTGGAATTCGGCTTTAGCTAACATCAGAATGCACTGATTCAAGTAATTTTGGAAGTTCGTGTTTCATTTTATTTATTTATTTTTGTCTGATGGAGAGAGAAGGGTTTTTGAGAATGAACGATAATGGAGTTGGGGAGTTTTTACACACTGCAAAGGTACGAACTTCTTCGCCGACGAGATCGGTGCCGGCTTCATCTCCGCCGTCCACCGCCATCGGCGTCGGTGTTAACGGTGGTTCTAATTACATACGACACACCGTGTCGAAATACGACACGCTCGCCGGCGTCGCCATCAAATACGGCGTCGAGGTATAGATAGACTGATATTTACGAATAAACTTGCATAACACCATTAAAGTCGTCTACTTCTTTTCTTTTCTTTTGTTGGGTAATCCAAATCTTGTAAGAGATTTTTAGTTTCTCCTATTTTATTTTGTGATTGTTGTGCTGCTCCTTGTATTTTAAGTAGTTGTTTGATGGAAATGCACATTGATTTTCCATTGTTTGCGCCGCGCCCTAATTTTGTGTTTCTGAGAGTTCGGAATTTCACAAGAATATAGGAGTTGAGAACCTGGCTACATACAACGATTGGGGTTTAAGATTTTTTATGTTGACTTGGTGTTCTATAACCTCCGATTATTCTACTTTCTGATAGTATATTATTGGCATATCACAGATTCTGCATTTAAATGTTTTTGCTTCAACTGCAAGATGGCTCATAATCTTGATTCTTGATCATTAGTTTCTTATAGTTTGATTTGGGTTGTGTTAGGTGGCTGACATAAAGAGGCTAAATGGGTTGGTGACGGATCTTCAAATGTTTGCTCTTAAGACAATCCAAATACCTCTGCCAGGGAGGCATCCTCCTTCACCCATCTTGTCCAATGGTCACGACACTCCTCCTCGGTACTTCTCTTTTCATTCTCATACTTTTTTCTATTTTTACATGCTCATTTTTTTATATGAAGTTTTAATGAAATATTGTTAAAAGACATTCATCACAAATGATACTTATTATGCCATGTCTGATAATCTTTGTTCTCATTGTTATTAAACAAGTTATGGGGATACTTCTGATGTACTGTTTTCCATATCAAATATGAATATTTCTGTTGTTGGAACTATTTATGAGATTTTCATTGTTTAGCTGTTTTTTTCTTCTTCCCCTTTCTTGTCTTTTGTGTGTTTTCCAGGTGAGAGAAGAACTAAAATGAGTCAAGTTGGTCAACTTTAAAAGCTTAACAAGTTTTACTGTACCATAAATATCTCTCAATTAGCAATGCATTGCTGGAATTTTATTATTATAGGTGTTGCTGTTTGAGCAATGTTGTCAGTCATATATAGAAGTGCTAGATGCCATTCCATGTACAGTAAGTAGTTTGCATGATTGATATTTCTAACCTGAGGCACTGCACCCAATGGAAATTGTGTATAAGATGGAATTGGCTGCTTTTGAATACATATATTTATTCACTGAGCTGCAATCAGTTTATCTTTATGATTGTGTCCTTGTGTTGGTACTTAGTTGATGTTATAGGCAAATGCACTGATATTTTATCTGCCAATATTGTTCTTATGTTTTCTAGTTTAAAATACAGTTGTGGAAATTAGAATCATTGGATCTCCCTAACCCTTGAATAAGCTTTAAGTAAGATTTACTCAAAAGGTGATGCAGTGTCTTATTTAAGCTATTTTGATGTCCTCTTGCAGATCAAGCAGCTCTCAGCAGTCAATATCGAGTCGTAGGCACTCTGATTTATTTGATTCATTTTCATCATTAAAATTGAAATCTTCTTCAGAAAAGAAAGTGTCTCCAGCCATGAGCAGCTTGCAAGGTTATTATGGTCTTAAATCAGCTGCATCAGCAGACCAGAATGGTGCGGCAGAAGGTTATGAAATGGCTACATACCAGAAAAGTCAAGCTCATTATACAGACTATGGGCCATTTCCCAAATCTTCACCTATATCTAACCCACCACTGAGTCTTAATAGAAAGTCAAAAAGTACAGCTAATTGTTTAGCATCAGCAACCGGTGATCTTGTTGATCAATATTTGTCTGAAGAAGTTGAAAACAACGACTCTACTAAATGGAATGAGAAGTTGGTCAGAAGGCGTCAAAAGTCTGAGGCTGATTTTACTTCCCGCACCCCAGAAAAGCTTCTAAAGGAGGAGAACACTACTAGTATTGCAATTTCAGCAATTACTGGCAAAGGTTTGGCTCTCAGGCCCAAGTCAACCAACCGAACCATCTCAGGAGGAGCTGATGGTGAAGCAGGAGGGTTTAACCCAATTCCTTTAGGTTTGGGAGATTCCTTCCTAACAGACGGTGTTGATGTGGTATGGAAATCGTCTAGTGCATCAAGCTTGCAGGATTCAGACAACAGTACTCTATCATCCATATGGCCCTCATCCAAGTGGAGTCTTAAGCCAGATTTTCAGGCTCTTTCTGCTGCAGCTATACCCATTTTTGATGGCTTACCTAAGCCTTCTAATCGAAGAAACAAAGCAGCACTCGATTAGTTCATTCATTTACCAAAGCAGTTCTTTCTTTTTCCGAAATATACAGAAGCATTCATTCCGTGAGAAATGGCAAAGAAGTATTCTTGGTAAGCAAAGAAATACACATTTACTAACATTGGATGGTTCTTCATTATAGTTTTGCCCTACACTCTCAATGTTGTGAGAGATGGAAGTTAATACCCAGAAATTGATGCCTTGGGGATGGAGAAGCATCCAGTTTATTTTTGAGTTATTTTAGAGAATTGGTAGATCATGTAAATGCATCATGGGACCTAGAAAGGAATTGTATATTAGATTATCAGATTCACTTTGGAGAGAGAAGCTGAATATCTGGTGAGAGAAAATATGAATTTGTTATACATGTATTATACATATAAATAAATTCTTTTTGCCTTCATAGTACGGTGTCAGACTGCGGTTCAATCTTTTTACAAGGAAAAATATCCTGTACCTTTCTATCTTTCTCCAAAGTCATTGATGAGTGTGTATATGATATATATATATTTGTCTAATCATTGTCTTTTTAATTATTTGTAACTGTCATTTAAATATCATTGACGTTCACATGGGGTATTATCTTGCCAGGCTAGTTAAACAGACAAGAATAAAGGTAACCTCTTTTTTCTTTTCTCCACATTTTATAGCAAATGAAGATTAAGCCTACAATCATTGATATGCTTTACAGAATGCCTTTCCATGGTCTCTACTGGCAAAAGTATTGTTCTTCCGGAGGCTAAATTAGTAATTTTGATAATAATAAAAATAATAATAGGATGGTATATTAGTACTTGTAAAAAAGAATTATACTTGTGTTCTATTTACTCTTTAATAAATTGATTCAACACTAACGCTTTTGTCAGTAATGCAGTTCAATAAGAGAAGTGAATAATACCAGTGACGTGATGTATCTTTTAGGGCACGATTGAGTTAAATTATGTGTTTGATTTGAATGATTATGGGTATACAAAAGTGGGTTTGAGTTATAAATTTTTGTTTGATTCAGTGGTTACAATTGATAACATTGCAATTGATAATTATACCCTTACACCTATAAACAAATATTTGTCCTCATCCAAGCTATTTACTTTTGGAATAAAATTAAAACATAGATAATTCCTCAATATAATTATTTAAATTATTGGAAAAACATTTAATTTTTTTTAAAATTATGAAGTACAATTAATTAAAAACCACATGAATTAAGATTAAAATATTTAGATTCTTTATAATATAAATATTTAAAACATTATATATTTCAAGTTAAGATGATATATCATTACATTATGTTATTAATTTTTCTATAATTAGCAAATTATATAACAAATCATGTTATCAATTATGTTATCATTACATTATGTCTTTTATAATTATATAACAAATGATCTCAACACATGAGTACATTGCTAGTAATTTGACAAAATATTATGTTATGATCCCTCAATAATGGATTCCATCACTTCAATTATCAAAAGATCTAAACAAACTTTTCCGCTACTTTTAAAACATTTCAAAACAAAATAATACTTAAAAGATATTTTGAAACACACTTTTAAAAACTCATACTAACGAAATTCCAATATATCTATACTTAACTTCAATTATCGTAGTCAATACAAAAATATGTTTTCATTTTAATATGTAATATATACATAAAAGTTCTCATCCTTTCAACATACTTTATAGACAATTTTAGTTCAATTATTCCGCTCTAGAGCTTCAGCCTCACAAAATAGATATAGAAACCACCATCAGCCTCTTTTTCTTTCTTGGATTTTTCGATGACATGTCTTTGATTATATGCTGCATCCTTACTTCCAATACCAGCTTCAGCAAGAAACAAGGTATAAATTAACCATTTGGAATTCACTAGCAGAAATTTCATTACAAGCATGTTAAGATACCAAACATATCACAAACATCATATGACCAATCGCCTTAAAACTGAAACAGATTTCCAAAAGTTGACAAAATTAAAATGAAAGCATGTGAGCATTATCTCATTGTATCAAATCCTATAACTCCAAACAAATAACACAATCTAAACCCCTCAATCAAATATCAAGCAAGAGACCCCAAACCTCACTAAATTTCATAAGAGATCAATTTCAATAACTGACAAATAGTAAATGTTTCCACCAAAAATGAAAAAATAACAAAACTCAAGCAATATTTGAATGACTGCCCAAAAGCTGCAAGGTTAGAAGAGGAGAATCAAAATTGATGGGCATAATTCAAAGCAGAAAAGCTACTCACTCATTCTTCTAATAAACTAGGGAAAGCTGATTGCATAATCAATATGTCACATTAAAGAATAGGATTTGTGGAGGGGCTCAGCAATATAAATACATTACAGTGTTAGTTGTTAGTATATACACATGTTTTAGCAGCAAGCATTAGCAGCACAGGAACATCTAGAAAATGGTTAACATTAATAAACTTAACTACCTCCAGCTTGATCAATCAAAACCTAAAACCATTAAAGATAAAAATACTAGAACCTAATAATTGTTCTTCGAATTTCGATTCACCATCCTATATTTGAGGGCTAGCAAACATTATAACTTAACACTCAAATAGAAGAAATACTAGGATTGCCAACATAAAGGAAAGCAGATACAATTAAATATTCATCTCATTTGTACATTTTATAAATGAAAGCACTTGGTGTCATTTCTCTCCCAAATCCTCCGATATAATGAAAACACTTATTTTTTAGCCACTTGGTCTATACCATCCTACACAAGGTTCAACAATGACAAAGAAATTGAGCTAAATCATTCATTTGACAAACAAACAAACACACACACTATCAACAGTAATGCAAGAACCACACTACCAGTGCAATCAACTAAGCCATAGTTCCAGAATCAATTGAGGAAAGCTGATTAATAAGTGCTAAGCTATATCCAACTAGACATTCAAACTAAAGCTTGAACATAACAAATTGAGAGATATTTCAAATAGAAACAAATTAATGAAGCTCTAGTGCTAGAATCAACATAAATTTACGATGAGGTCAACAAGTACAAAAAGGAACAAGATTGAAAACAAAAAATAGTTTCTTAAACCCCATGTATTCGTTGAGAACGATTAAGGACAACATTAAATAGAAAAAAAAGTTTCTAAACGATAAAATAATTTAATCTTACCAATGAAATAATGTTGTGAGAGGGAGAGGTAGATATAGAAACAAGAGAGAAGAAAGCTAGGGCTGGGAATTGGGGGTTTCGAATTAAAAGGAGAATGAAAACCCAGATTACATATAAAATGCTATACAGATAGGCAAATAAGCAAGAAAAGCACATGCACGGGGGCTAGGGTGGTGGAGAAGAACTATTGACGAAGATGGTTGATGAAGAGCGGTGGAGGATGAACAAGGGCACTGACAGGGAAGAAAGATCATTTTTTTATGACATATGGAGGGTATTTTAGAGAGATGAGCCAAAAATACTGTTGGGTTTTGGAATGGGTTTGTTAAGCCGCCGTTTTTTGTGGGTTTGTAAGCCTTCTTTTAGTACAGGATAAACCAAGTAATTTTTTGTGGCCCAAATAAAATCGGGTTTTGAATACATGAATCAAACATGGGTTTAGGTTGGTTAAAATATTTAAAAAATTGTATTGGGAGAGATTAAATGCACTACACTGATTTCTAAGAGCACCACACAATTTTTTTTTTTTGGGTTTAATTCCAATTTTAAACTTAGAGTTTGTTGAACTAGTTTCGTTCGGTCATTATGACCGAACGGGCTTCTATGAGTTCGGTCGTGGTGGCCGAACACTCTTCTATGTGTTCGGCCAACCGGGCCGAACGAAACTGATCCGGTTCAAACATTTTTTTACATTTTTTGCTACGATTTTCACACATTTAACAAATTTGTGGAATATTTATCGTTATGTTGACATTACAATCTTCAAAAAATTAAAAAATTTAACATAAATATAAAATAAAAAACGCAACTCGTCACCCGTCGTGCACGCACACACCGCGTCTACCGTCACCCGTCGTTGCGTTTTTTTTATTTTTTTATGTTAAAATCTTTTAATTTTTTTAAGATTGTAACGTCAACATAATGATGAACATTCCACAAATTTGTTAAATGTATGAAAATCGTGTGAAAATCGTAGCAAAAAACGTAAAAAAACAATTGAACCGGATCAGTTTCGTTCGGCCCGGTTGGCCGAACACATAGAAGAGTGTTCGGCCACCACGACCGAACTCATAGAAGCCCGTTTGATCATCTTGACCGAACGAAACTAGTTCAACAAACTCTAAGGGTAAAATTGGAATTAAACAAAAAAAAAAAGAATGGACTAAGAGCACCCCATTTTAAAAAAATAAAAAAATAAAAAATAAAAAAATTACGAATTTACCCTTAGGAGTAAATAACTAGTTTCGTTCGGTCGTGTTGACCGAACATATAGAAGAGTGTTCGGCCAACACGACCGAACGGGCTTCTATGTGTTCGGTCGTGTTGGCCGAACGGGCTTCTACGGGTTCAGTTGAACACGGTCGAACGAAACTACTCGGATTCAATCGTTTTTTTACTTTTTTTCCTACAATTTTCACACGATTTTCGCACGTTTTAAAAATCCGTAGAATGTTCGTCATTATGTTGGCATTATGTATGACCTAAATGACTTAAAACAAAAATTAGAAAAATCCGAAAAAAAACGTTTAAAAATCGAAAAACGGTAAATTGACATTTTTGCCCCTCAAACGACCCCGGATGGCCAAAATCCATCGTTCATCAGCACTTGTATTTGATTTCTCGCATTGTTTCGCAAGTCGTGTACGAATTTCAACATATTCCGAGACATTGAACTTTTCCCGACAAAACGTATGAAAACCCGGCGTGTTGGCCGAGCAGAGTCGTTCGGCCGTGTTGGCCGAACATATTGAAGGTCGTTCGGTCGTCTTGACCGAACATATTGAAGGCCGTTCGGCTGTCTCAACCGAACGGAACTAGGGTTTCTAACCCTAAGGATAAAATCGAAAATTTTTAATTTTTAATTCTTTTTTTTTAAAATGAGTTGCACTTAGAAATCACTGGGTGCTTTTAGACTCTCCCTAATATTTTTTCAAAAACCCAATTTTAAAACGCACTTAACACACTCACCAAATAATCCCCCAAAATTGTTTAGGGTTTAGCAGTCTGTTCAGAGAATTATAGCTACCATTTGATCAATCCCTTTTAGCCTCATCCAATTTCTTTCGCGAATCCCCTGAATGGATGAATCCACCTTGATTTCTGCCGAGGTGAAAAAGAGCATTTTATTTCTTCAGGAAGTTCGTTCAATTTTATATATTTGCTTATTTGTGTGAGATTTTTGGTGGTGTTCTCCATGTAGGTCGATACAGCTACTGTCGTTACTTCTCCCAAGAAACCGTTGGAAAAAGGTTTCCTCTTGTCTTCCTCTCTTTATTTCTTTTGGTTTTGAAGCATCCAGTTATTCGTGCTTTTCCGTTTTGGCTTCTAGCTTGTGGAAAAAGGTGCCAGGATGTTAAAATGTACCACCACGCTAGGCCCACTTTAGTTCTTCACAAGTTCGTCCCTTCTATAATGTGGGCCGAGGCATGGGGTTGCTCTTGTACCAATTGTTATGAGTTTTTAGAAATTATCCCAAAGTGTAGCTTGTGAGAAAAGGTTGCGTAGTTATTAACCCACATGCTGAACCCATATTTTAACATGAGGAATGCCACAAGATCTTAACAATTCCTGCTTGTATATGTCCCACAGGCAAAAGGGAAGCAGAGGATGCTATTGAGGAGGCGGTTTTGAGTGCTAAAAAACAGAAGATGGAGGAAGCGGATATCTCATCAAAAGAGGATACTTCTTGTGTCACCTCTGAGCAACAGATCAAGGTTTAAAACTTAATTGCCTGATCATTTTGCTGAGTTGATTGTTTGAAGTGCGTTCCCCTTATCATTTGTATAGCTTCCTAAAGAGTTGAATTATCAGTCACTAATTTTCTTGGTTAACTCTTGCAAATCATGCAAGCATGGCTCCATCTGCTTTATTAGATGTATAGCTTTTGCAAATAATAGAAAATCATATTGAAGATCAAATGTATTTTGTTCTTCTATTGGCTTATATTCAGTATGATGAGTTTCATATAGTATACACTGTTATCAGGTTAAGATGTGTGCCGAGAATGTGCTTGTAGATTCAGAATCGGAAAATAAAAGGATTGGTTTAGTGGAAGAAGTAAGTGTATCTGAGAAGAAATCTTCAACTGCAACAAACAATGGACATTCAGCTGCTTCCAAGAGGAAAGATGGATCAACTGATGATTCTGACTGTTCTGCTGAAGATGAAACCAGTTTGCATGAGGATGCTGCTGCAACTGAAAAAGCTCATGAGTCTTTGACTAAAAACGGCATTGTAGATCCTGCCAAGAAGACAAATGATTCTAATTCTTCCTCTGCAGATATAACCAGTTTAAATGAGGATATTGCTGCACCTAATGAAGCTACTATAGTACTGAGTGCAGGGAAATCGGTAGTTTCTACCGAGAAGAAAGGTGTGTTCAACAGTGATGAAATTCACTCTGATGTGACCTGCTCTGAAAAAAATGTTACTATAGCTAAGAAGGCTCCTATTATAGCCCCTACCGAAGGAGGCCTTGTTATTTCTAACAAAAAGAAAAATGAATCACGTAGCAATGATGAAAGTGCCTGTGAAGATGATGTTAATGCTAAAAATACCTCAGAAGCTGTCACAATAAAGAAAATTGTGTCTAGTGGGGAATCAGAATCAGAATCAGACAATGAAACCAGCAGGTTAGATGACGATGTAAGTGCATATTACAGACTTGGTTGTGTTTTTTGTGCTGCTAATTTTCCTGAAATAACATCGTGCTTTTGTCGCATCTCTCATGTTTTTCCCATATCATAAATGTAAAGGGCAATATATGTACTAATTTTGTAGATCCTGGGGTATATTTTATGGGGATAATTCGGGAAGTTAGATACTTTCTGACTCGTAGATCTTATTTTGAGACAGTCTGCTTAGATAAAGATATAAAACTTATTTCGTGAATGATTATCTACACTACTCACACTTTATGTCACCCTATAACATTGATTTATTACATTCTACAGCCCAAGGACCCTGTTACTCCTAAAGAGCAGATAACTGGCCCCAAAACTTTGTTTGTTGGGAATCTATCCTTCTCTGTTGAACGAGAAGATGTGTAAGTTTATCCTACATTCCCACTGTGAAAAGTTGTTGACTATTGCTGGTTTCCAGTTTCTCCCTAATAGTTTTATAGTGGTCCAGTGAGGATTTCTTCAAGGCTGCTGGAGAAGTCGTTAATATTCGCTTTGGCATGAACTTAGATGAATCATTCAGAGGTTTTGGTTATGTTGAATTTTCTTCCACAGAAGCAGCAGAGAAGGTAAGTTTCTGTATCATACTTAACATCGGTTAAATGAAGTATTCTTCATACCTTTGTTCTATTTCACAAGTTTGCCCATGTATGCATACATATACATCTACACTGATGCTTATATGCATATTTGGTCTATATGGTTAAATGTTCTTTGGAAATGTTTAAAACAGGTAAAACTTATGTGACTATATTTTCTGCCTTTTGTCTAGAACAATCTATTATGATGACATTTTGGGTACTGACATATCATCATCACTGAGATTCTTACTCTACTTACACCATTATATATCATCTTACAACTCTGGATATTCTTCTTTCACTTATCCATGTACACTATATGTAATGCTTTATTTTAGCAATTGATCGTTACAGTTGCTATTCTTTCTTCAGAATGGTTTTATATATACTGTGGTTTCTAAAGTGGTTCATTACTTGTTGGGCTACTCAGAAAATGAACTCCACAATTGCAAGGATGAGTAATGCTAAGTGTTTTGGAATAACTAAGGATTGAAGACATGTTGGTTCTGTAGTTATCAATGCTTTGAATAAGTTTAGTAAGTTAAAATTTGCTTTCTTTCTTTGATTTTTCTTATCTAATATATATGCAGTTAATAATTTTGCTCCTAGCACACATTTAAAACTTATAATCAAAAATATTAAGCAACCAGTTTTATCATCTGCATTCATTAATCATTATGCATAGCAGAAATGTTTTTATTCCATGTGTTGGAGGCTCTAGTTCTGCAAGTCTTCTTTAATTCTCATTTAAATTTACCATTTGGAAATGTTTGTAGGCCCTTCACGAGTTGAATGGTAAAGAGTTGCTCCGTCGCCCTGTGAGACTGGATCTTATGAAGAACAGAGGACGGTACACCCAGTACAGTGGGTATGATTATGACTGCATTTTCTATGTTCTGACACCCCTGTACTTATTATATTTTTCAAAAAAACGTAAAAAATATTTTTAATTTTAGTTATGTTTTATGTAAAAAAGTTCTATTTTTTTTAGTAGCAAAGATACACTGCCATTCCAGAGGGGAGGGAGAGCTGAAGGGCAAAGAAGGTTTGTTCGTGGATTCAATAAATTTGATGGTGAAGACCAGGTTTGTCTGTTTCTCTGGAACAATCTTTGATGACATTTCCGGTAATGACATGTTATCATCAATTAATTTTTTACCCTGTTTGCACCATTAGTTTTCATCTTACAACTCTAGACATTCCTCTTTTCACACACATCCCTGCATGCTAAATGTAATGGTTTACTTTTCCGTTGTAATTGCTTTTAGCAAGGTAATTTAAATAATATTTTATGCTATTAATTTTTTTTTTCTGTGAAATAATGATAACTAAATAAAGAATAGAAAAACTAATGCTAGCTAATATGTTATATTTTTAATACACAATAATATCAAAAAACTTTTAAGTTTATCGTGAACAAAATGTAATATTAAACTTGTAAATAGAAAGTATTGTACTATATCTACATGGTGAAAAAATATATAAAATTCAAAAATAGTTATTATACTCTGAGTAGCTTAGAATTGTAAGAGTTTTGGTAAAGGGCTTGTTCAGTTATGTGGGTCTGATGTACTTTTGTATTAGTTGGTTGGTCTTTTCGTTGGTTGTATTCTTCTGAGGGACTTCTCATCCCTCTTTCAATGAAGTAATAAAATTCTGTTTCTTCTTTCAAAAAAATAATTGATGAAGTTAAATTAATAGAATATAAATAGAATTAATGATGTTATAATATTTTTATCATATCACCATAATTAAGGCTCTGTTTGTTCTAGACTTAGGGCATGCTTGGTACACACCTTTCATACTAAGCAATGGAAAGGGAATGGAAAAAGAGTGTTTGGTACACACCTTTGATTCCTGCTACAGCACTTTACTATGGAATCAAAGGTGTGACCTCAGGTACTAAGTGGCCCCTTAAGGTGGCTTTTGTGTGAGCCTTGATTTGGGATTTAGGAGGATTTTGTGAGTGTGAATTTTGAAAATGTTGTGTTTGTAGAGTAGGATTATTGATAAGATTTCATTTTCACATTGGGAATTGTAGAAAACGTAGACGTTTGTTGGGATTTGTATAAAAATTGGAAAAAGTAAGAAAAGTAGGGTAGGATTGTAGGATTTTGTAAATCCTTGTCCAAACATGCACTGGACTGAACCCATCCAAAATCCGGGGTCAAGTCCAGTTCAAACATCTCGTAATAGATAATGGCAATTTGGTCACTTGATAAAAATCATGAGGGTGTAAACTGATATAATGGAAGTACAAGGGGGGGGGGGGGGAGTGGGTAAATTGATACAAATGGAAGTATAAGGGGTAAAGTGAGACTAATCAGTAATGAAAGTACAAGGGGAACCAAGTGATACTCAAAGAGAGTAGAGGGGGGTAAAGTGAAATTTCCCCTAATGAAATTATAATATTGAGATTATTAAGTAAAAATAAAATTGAAATCACACAAGTTTAAAAGTCCAAACCATTAACAAAAATAACAAAATGACATCACATAACTTGCAAAAAAGACTTTAGAGAGTATGTAATGTCATTTCCTTAAAGAAGTATGAAGTGTCCACTTTTACATTGAAGGATCCGGTATGGGATCCATACCCATTCCAGTGTCATTGCATTCTTCATCAATCACATTATGCATAGCAGAAATGTTGTGATTCCATGGGTTGGAAGCTGTAGTTGCACTGTGACAGTCAATTTTCGCAATTGTCCTGTAAATCAATTTAACCTGCCATGTACAAATGTGTGTAGGCCCTTCATGAGCTCAATGGTAAACGAATCCTGCATCACTCAGTCAGACCTGACTTTGTGAAGGAAAGAGGATTGTACATCCCATACAGTGGGTATGACTGCTTTTTCTATGTTCTATGCCCCTGTTCTTTTTATTATATTGTTCATAAAAGTAAAAAATGCTTTAATTTTTCTTGTCTATTACCAAAAAATATTTTAATTTTTCCAGTAGCAAAGATACACAGTTGTTCCAGAATGGAGGGAGAGCTCAGGGGCAAAAAGTCTTCGTTTGTGGATTTAATAAAATTGATGGTGAATACCAGGTTTTTGCTCCATTTCTTTCCACCTAGTATCTGAATTACATCACCTCTGCATTATAACCTGTTGAAATCTTAATAATCAATTTGATAAATAATTGTCAGATTAGGAGCTCTCTGGAAGAACATTTTGGTTCCTGCGGTGAAATTTCAAGAGTTTCCGTTCCGAAAGATCAAGATGGTTCCGTTAGAGGGTCAGTCATCATTGCAGTTTAGTTATCTATTTGTTTTTTATCTTAAACTAAATAAACAACTTCAGGAGAAGTCTGTAAAATAGTTACCAAATAGCTCCATCGTGACAATTCTTGCTTGTCAAGCGATCATTGTATTTAAAGAGGGAAACAATTTTTTTTCTTTATGTTGCCTATCTATTTTTTTTGGCTTGGGGGTGGGAGGGGGGGGGGGATATAATCTCTTTGTATATATGGTTGTTAATCAGGTGTGAGTTATTCGAATAGATGCACATGTCTACTATATATATCATGTGAAAGTGATTGGCACATTAATCCTTTCTCTAGTTATTTCATTTTCCTGATAGATCATCCCTTCATATATCAAGTTGGGAATCTTGATAGTTATTATTATTATTATTATTTTTTGGTTCTCAATGATGAGGGGTAGCATTTATTTAGAAAAATGTTCTGTAAAATTCCCTGGATTTAGAGCATTGGAACAATTAAGTGAAGATATTGTTTAGTTGAGTACCTGTAAACTCAATAATTTTACAGTGTGGTGCCTGCCATTTCTTTTCGTTGTTGCATTCCTCTATTTATTCCACTGGCTAATTTATTTTACTTCTCTGTCCATAGGATAGCATTCATTGACTTCAAGGACAATGATGGCTTTAACCAAGCTTTGAAATTAAATGGATCAGAATTTAGAGGGAGTACCTTGTCAGTGGAAGAGGCAAAGCCTAGATGGGATAGCCGCAATAATAATGGTGGCAGTGGCAGTGGTTGTGGCTGGAGAGGTGGTGGGCGGGAACTTGGTAGTAGAAGCAGTGGGTGGGATCTTGGTGGTAGTAGTGGCAGACGGGACATCAGTGGTAGAGGTGGCAGGCAGGACTTGAGTGGTAGAAGTGGCGGGTGGGACTTCAGTGGTAGAGGTGGCAGGCAGGACTTGAGTGGTAGAAGTGGCGGGTGGGATTTCGGTGGTAGAGGTAGCAGGCAGGACTTTGGTGGTAGACGTGGCGGGTGGGAATTTGGTGGTAGAGTTGGCAGGCAGAACTTTGGTGGTGGAAGTGGCGGGTGGGATTTCGGTGGTAGAAGTGGTGGGTGGGATTTCAGAGGTAGAAGTGGTAGCCGTGGTGGAGGTGGTAGGAGCTGGAACTGGTATGACTATTTTGTTCAATTTATAGTTTGCGTGTCTCATTCTTGCTTTTTTTTTGTGTTTTTCTTGATATGCTGATGATAAGTATTGGTTTTTATAACAGCTTTTTCTCAGTAATGTACTTGGACCCATAGGTTCTCAAATTTACATATTATAGATATCAATATACAACATGCTAAATGATTTGTGCCTTGCAAGATACTATTTTGTTTCTTTCTGAAATGCGATTTAAGATTCAGAGGAACTTGCTGATCCTTGCAAATCTAGAGGATGCAAAATCAAATGCGAAGAAACTTGCTACTTCGTTTCAAATCTATGTAAAACCTTCATTATGTGTTTGCGACTTGCCTTTTCTTGACCATTTGAGATCATATGATATCAAGTTTCAGTTTTTGCTTCTATATAATAGCTTGCTTTCTGATATGTTGGTGCAGGAACGAGAGCACTATTCGACAATGACTAAGAGATGGATGTAGTGTAGTATTTAGTAAGGCAAACCACGATCCCTCAGTTTGGGGAAATTTTGGAATCTTTTGTGTGCTTCAGTTGCAATGACTTCAATGACCACTCCTTATGTTGCAAATGAATGATATTTCCTTATATTAATCTTACTTTTTTATGGCATTTTGATTGCAAAATTTGGGAGAATGTTTTCTTTGTTGACGATTCAGCGAAACCACTCAGCCTGGTACTATAGCAATTATGTGTTCGTTTTGAGATTTGCGGGAGGGGGGAAAAAAAAAAAAAAAAAAAAAAAAAAATATATATATATATATATATATATATATATATATATATAATAACTTCATCAAAATATCTAATGATAACCTCTTCATATCTATCTAATCAAATATCATTTCTTCAAAAAAAAAAACAATTAATAATTATAAAAATAATAAAGTAAAAACAAATATAATTATATATCATGTTAATCTACTATCTAACCTAATAACATAGTTATCCACAATTTTATATATATATATATATATATATATATATATATATATATGTTGACGTCGATTTACGGCTGGCTCGTAATCTCAGTCAAACACTCGAATTAATCGTTCTTTTAGCCCAACCTAATTAGCCGAGTTAAAAGAGCTAGGTCAAATGAGAGAGGGAGTTCAAGAAAATGTAGAACACTTCTCTTTTTCCTTCCAAAAAATCGATCCCTTTCCAAATGTTTGAAGGGTCTTATTTATAGACCCTTCACCTGGACAGCATTCCCCGAGTTAGGGGATCTTGTCCCTATAGGGCCAGGGCTAGATGCTCCCTGTCCCATACTATTACAAACCGAGCCGAGCTCTTTTTATATTCTGATTTTTAGACATATTCCTAGGTATGGAGATTCTATCAACCGCTATCCGAGCTGAAAATCAGGTCGGTTAGGTCAGGTCGGCTTTGCCTCTGATGGGATGCGGAAGGTCGGTCGTTCTGGCCGAGCCGGTCAAAGAAGGTCGGTTTTTGCTCACGTCGGCGTTTAGGAAGACTTGATTCGAGCTCTCCCTCCATTTTGAGTTCTAGGAAGCTGGTTTCATAGAAGTATCAACAGGCCGGTTAGGGGGTTCCTGGACGGCCATTTTCTGCTCGGCTCGGCCATGTCATCCCTCCAATTCGTCCGAAACATAGGTCGGCGAAATAACCGAGCCGGACTGGAAGACCGGTCACGGCTGCGGAACGGTCATATCGGTTCGAGCGGGGTCAGGCCGGGCCGAACAGGGTGACCGGACTGGGCTATCAGGTGATGGGGCCGGTCCTCCTCGGTGCATTGGGTCAGGTGGTCTTTAGTTCGGGTCCGAACTCGATCCATGCGTGGGCGGCCTAATATTGAGGGCCCAACATTAGCCCCTCGGACCCGAGCAGAACAACGGAGGCTCGGGTTCGATCGATGGGCCCTAGTTTGTGCGGACACGTCCCGTGGTGATTTGAGACACGTGTGTCGCCACGTGGCGCATTTGGGTCCCACCACCTGTCCTTAATCCGATGGTTGGAAGGCGAACGGTTTCTTTCCTCAACCTATAAATAGTGGTCCCCTCCGCCATTTGTGCTCCATTCTTCTCTCCGCGCTCTCAACTCGCAACTTTCTCTCTGAATTCCGAGCTAAATCGCCCGAGCTGATTCCACCGCCCTCTCCATCCTTAGGTAATTATGTCTGCTGTAACCATTTCTTCATCTTCTGAAAATGACCAAGGTTCATCTGGGCGGCTTGAACGACCAGCCTTTACTCCGAGCCCTAGCCCCAGCTCCTCTCCGTCCCCTGGCGACTCCTCGGGGTCTGCTTCGGAGGAGCGGCCTCTTCCAGATCTGGCGGATGGCGACGACCAAAGCGAGCCGAGCACTTCGGGCCGAGGCGATATTCCTATGGGGATTCCGATCATCACTTTGGGCGAAGAGGATTTGAGGCCGTTCCGTCCTTCAGTTGGTAAAGACGAGCTGTCTAAGTGGCGGGCGCGGTTCAAGATTCCGAGCTCGGTGACATTCGAGAAGCCGGTCAATCTTGCCCGACCAGATCAGCCCCCTCCTAGTCATGTTGTCGTGTCCCTCCGAGCTCTCGAGGGCGGGTTGAGGTTTCCGCTGGCACCGGCCATAACCTCGTATCTGCTCCATTGGGGGGTGGCCCCGGCCCAGATCCATCCAAACGGTTGGGCGTCCATCATAGGGCTGCTCAGTCTGTTTTGGGAGTTCGGCTTTGGAACGCCGAGCCCCGCGGACATGGAGTGGATCTTTGTGCTGAAACAAGCGCCGGGCTCGCCTCTACCGATATATTATACATCGGTTCGGTCTCGGCGTCCGCAATTGGTCGTCGCCGCCCCGTCCTCCGTGAAGGAGTGGAAGACGAAGTGGTTCTGGGTGGGCGGAGATTGGCAGAGCCCTTTTGAGGTGGACGGCCAACTCACTCGGGTCGCCTGCCCGGTCATTTTTAAAGAGGCTCAACAAGGTGAGCTTTGTTCCGAACCGAACTCATTTTCCATTTTTCTGATCGTTGATTTCTTTTTATTTATTTCAGTTCGGCATCCTCGGGAGAGCCAGACATCCGGGCTCATCTCTCGCCAGCTCGCCTACCTACGGGACCAGGTATCCGAGGAGGATAGGAATTTCAAACGGTTGGTGGCGCAGCGTCGTTTGGAACAGGTCGGACTTACCGTCCCATTCTGTCCCGTACCGAGCCCCCGAGCAGGTATGTTTTGATCAGCTGAGCTCGTTTTACTTGTGTATTATTTTTGGTAACTTTGTTTTTCTTGGCAGTCAGCAACCTCCCCGTTCTTGGCTTGATGGCGGACCCAGCGAGCCGTTTTGAGGCAATGGGTGCTGCTCGGAAGAGGAAGCAGCCGCCGCCTACCCGACCTGAGCGGGCTGACCGGGCACCGACCCCCCGGGCTGAACAGCCACCGCGTCAAAGGATTCGGATCAGCCGATCCGGGTCATCTCGTGACCAGGAGGAGCCCCGCCGCGCTCCTTCCGACCGATCTGGGGCCGATGTTAGACCGGCGGTCTCCACCAGCCCGCCAGCTCGCCATGCTCCGCCGGCCACTGACACTCCTGCCGGGCCCTCGCGTGTCTCCTCCATCCTTGGCGACGATCCGGAGAGGGTGGAGGTGACTCGCCGCTATGAGGGGAGGAGGCCTCCTTTCCAGCTCGCCTTTGCCCGGGCACGGGAGCCGTTCACCGGCCAGGAGCTCCCGCCTCATGTGGCTGCCGCCCAGATCAACCTTCCCAAATCCTGGACCCAGGATTTGGAAGAGCACGTTCAGAGGATGACCAACCCGGTCGACCTCCAGTGCAGCGCCGCGGTGTTGGCTGCCCAGGCCAGCGTCCTCCAGTGGCAGTCTTATGTTGTCGCTGTCGAGACGGAAGAGCGGTTCCGGGCTTGCCGGACCGAACTGGGTAAGTCTAGGGCCGAGGTGGACCGGCTGAAGGCCCAACTGGAGGCCGCCACTGCTAAACAGGAGGGCCTGGCCAAAGATGTCCAGAGCGCCCGGGCAGAGGTCGATCGGAAGAGGGACGAGCTGGGTCGGACCCGGGCTGAACGGGACGAGGCCCAGAAGACAATCACTTCCGCCCAAGCGGAGGCCGTCCGTCTTGGGAGGGAATTGGAGGCCGCCAGGAAGGCTACGTCGGCCTCGGCTTTTGGGGCTTATCTCCGGGCCTTCTTCCGGTCGGCGGAGTACAAGGCCAGGAGCTCGGTGGGGTACCTCTTCGCCTTCATGGACATCCTTGAGAAGGTGAAGGCGGATGAGGGGAACATCGCCCCCCTTCAGGACGCCCTGGCCACGTACCTCGCCCAGAACCCTCTTCCGCCGGACTTCCTGGACGTTCTAAGGGAGAGGCTGGAGGTAGGCTATATATATATTTATACCTTTTTTCTCAAGTATTTTTACCTCGGCTCGGTTCTGACCATTTTTATTTCAGGCGGCTCTTCCTGCTGATCGCCATGATGTCCTCCAGCCCGGGCCGGAGATAGACATGCCCTCCGAGGCCGGTCTCGAGGATGAGGAGGAGGCCGCCGTGGAAGCAGATGGGGATGGGGTTCCTCAGGCCGCTGGCGAATCATCCGACCCTCCGCTCCCCTCATCTGAGGTCGGTCCGGAAGCTGGCGAGCTCCAGGCGGACGAGGTGGTGAATGTGGTGGATTGACCGCCCTCATTTTTTTGTTTTTAGATTTCTTTTTGTTTAATTCCGAGCAGGATTTGTTAATATCATCCCTGCTCGGGGCCCGAGCAGAGTTTGCTCCACCATCTCTGCTCGGGTCATACACTATTTTGTAAGAGGTTCCGGCCTCCAAACCGGTTTTCTTCTTGAATTAATATATATTTTGTTCACTTTCAATATTCGTGCATTATTTCAGTTTGTGTATGCTTTGTGCTCGGATGTCTTTTAGCTCGGCCATTATGTCTGATTTCTTTGAACTTATTTTCCACCAAGTAATTTTAGATCGCCCTTTTCAGCCCATGTCTTTTAGGTCGGTTCGGCCCACATAAGTCGGACCATTTGGTCGGCTCGGACTGTCCAGTCCTCCGACCTCTGCTCGGATGTCTTTTAGCTCGGCCATTATGTCTGATTTCCTTGAACTTATTTTCCACCAAGTAATTTTAGATCGCCCTTTTCAGCCCATGTCTTTTAGGTCGGTTCGGCCCACATAAGTCGGACCATTTGGTCGGCTCGGACTGTCCAGTCCTCCGACCTCTTTTTTTTTTTTTTTTTTTTTAAACGAGTCAAGGGGGTCAAAGCTCTATCTCTACCGAGACAAGCTCGGGGGGGGGTCGGAGCCCCATCGTTGCCGAGACAAGCTCGGGGGGTCGAAGCCCCATCTTTTACCGAGACAAGCTCGGGGGGTCGGAGCCCCATCGTTGTCTCGGGGGGTCGGAGCCCCATCGTTTGCCGAGACAAGCTCGGGGGGTCGGAGCCCCATCGTTGCCGAGACAAGCTCGGGGGGTCGGGCTTGCTCGGGGGGTCGGAGCCCCATCGTTGCCGAGACAAGCTCGGGGGGTCGGAGCCCCATCTTTTGCCGAGACAAGCTCGGGGGGTCGGAGCCCCATCCTTGCCGAGACAAGCTCGGGGGGTCGGAGCCCCGTCGTTACCGAGACAATTCAAGATAGATATTTTTCATTTCACTGAAGTTCCTTGTACAAAAGGCACCTATTACAATTATCCTATAATTATCCTAGCTAACGAAAATAACGTTTGAGGAGCTCGGCGTTCCATGGCTTGTCGAGCACCCTTCCGGCCAGGCTTTCCAGTTCATATGCCCCTCGGCTCAGTATCCGAGCTATTTTGTAGGGTCCTTCCCAGTTCGGTCCTAGGCACCCCGCGTTTGTCTCTCTGGTGTTGAGGACGACCTTGCGGAGGACCAGGTCGCCGACCTCAAACTTTCGGGCTCGGACTTTGGAGTTGTAATACCTCGCACTGCGCTGTTTGTACACCGCATTTCTGAGCTCCGATTCCAGCCTCTTTTCTTCTATGAGATCGAGGCAGGCCAGCATGGCGACCTCGTTTCCCTCCTCGTCCCACTGTGTAGCTCTCCAGGTCGGTATTCCGACCTCTACTGGGATGACTGCTTCTGCCCCGAAGGCTAGGGAGAAAGGGGTTTCTCCAGTGGCCGACCTGGCTGTAGTTCGGTAGGACCACAGTACTCCAGGGAGTTCGTCCGCCCACGCACCTTTGAGCTCATCCAGCCTGGCCTTCAGGGTGTGCTTGATTATCTTATTGATGGCTTCTACCTGGCCATTGCCTTTGGGGTGGTATGGCGTGGAGAGCAACTTTTGTATCCCCAGGTTGGAGCAGAATTATGCGAACTCCTCGCTATCGAATTGCCTCCCATTGTCGGTTACCAGGGACTGGGGGAGCCCGAACCGGCAAATGATTGACTTCCATACGAAGTCTGTGATTTTGGCCGAGGTGATTTTTGCAAGGGGTTCGGCCTCTGCCCACTTCGTAAAGTAGTCCACTGCGACTATAGCATGCTTTACACCTCCACGTCCCGTCGCCATGGGCCCAATTAGGTCTATGCCCCATTTTGCGAATGGCCATGGTGTGAGCACCATGTTCAGCTCTTCTGGCGGGGCCCTAGTGAATGGAGCATATCTTTGGCATTTGTCACATTTTCTGGCGAATTCTATTGCCTCTTTTTTTAAGTTCGGCCAGAAATAGCCCATCCTGATTATCTTGAAGGCTAGGGCCTGTCCTCCTGTATGATTTCCGCAAATTCCCTCGTGAACCTCCCTTAGTGCATATTCGGTCTCTCGCTCGCTCAGGCACCTCAGCAAAGGTAAGGAAAAACCTCTTTTGTACAGAATGCCGTCCTTCAACGTGTACCTGGCCGCCCTGATTCTCAATCTCCGAGCCTCCACTGGGTCATCTGGTCTTGTATCTTCTTGCAAGTATTTGATGATCGGGCTCATCCATGTGTCCTCCAGGTCGATCGTGCATATTGTTTGGCTCTCCAGGGCCGAGCTTTCCATAAGGCCAACATTAACCGACCCGATATCCTGGGCACCCTCGCTTGTGGATAGTTTGGCGAGCGCGTCGGCCTGGGCGTTTTGTATCCTAGGAACCTGTTCGGCCCGGGTGCTTCGGAAGCCGGCCAGGGTGACTTCCACGGCTTGGAGGTATGCGGCCATTCTTTCGTCCCGGGCCTCGTACTCGCCCGAAATTTGGTTGACCATCAGTAGGGAGTCACTGAAAATCTCGAGGTCATCGACGCCGAACTGCTTGGCCATCTCGAGTCCGGCCAGCAGGGCTTCATATTCGGCCTCGTTATTGGTGGCCTTGAATTTGAATCGGAGGGCCGAGCAGAAATGCTTGCCTGACGGGCTGATGAGGACGATTCCGGCCCCGGCTGCGGTGACGGTGGACAAGCCGTCCACGTACATTTTCCATGGCTTTTCCTGGCTTTCCTCCTGGATGGGCGTAGTGGGGGTGAACTCAACGATGAAATCGGCCAATGCTTGCCCCTTTATGGCCGTCCTGGGGGAGTATTGCACGTCGTACTGCCCTAGCTCCACTGCCCACTTGAGAAGCCTTCCTGAAGCGTCAGGTCGGCCTAGGACCTGTCTCAATGGGAAATTGGTCAAGACCTCAATCCGATGGGCCAGGAAGTACGGTCGGAGCTTCCTGGCCGAGGTGACCAGAGCATAAGCCAACTTCTCCATTGGCGGGTATCTCAACTCTGCATCGTGGAGGGAATGGCTAACATAGTATATGGGCTGTTGGGAGCTCCTCTCCGTTCGTGTCAGGACGGCGCTTATCGCATAGCTGGACACGGCCAGGTATAGTTGTAGCTTCTCTCCCTGGAGGGGCTTGGCGAGGACAGGTGCGGTCATAAGGGACTTTTTCAATTCTTCTAGGGCCGCCCCACATTCCGAGGTCCATTCAAATTTTTTGTCCTTCCTGATGAGGTCGAAAAACGGCCGACATTTGTCGGTTGACTTTGAAATGAATCTATTGAGGGCGGCCACCTTGCCTGTCAGGCACTGGATGTCCTTGACCCGCCTTGGTGGTGTCAGGTCGATGATGGCCTTGATTTTCTCAGGGTTGGCCTCAATTCCCCTCTGGCTAACCATATACCCGAGGAATTTGCCCGAT
Organism: Scutellaria galericulata; assembly: GCA_946896805.1. Classification (NCBI taxonomy): domain Eukaryota; kingdom Viridiplantae; phylum Streptophyta; class Magnoliopsida; order Lamiales; family Lamiaceae; genus Scutellaria; species Scutellaria galericulata. The sequence continues at coordinate 15,740,471 of OX335791.1, read as the reverse complement.
CCGACCCCAAACGTGCACTTTTTCGGGTTGAGCTTCATTCGATATCTTCTCAAGATGCCGAACATTTCGGCCAGGTCGGCAACGTGGTCCTCCTTTCGTTTTGATTTGACCAACATGTCGTCCACATAGACCTCCATTGTTTTACCGATCTGGGCAGCGAACATCTTGTTAACCAACCGTTGGTATGTGGCTCCGGTGTTTTTTAGTCCAAATGGCATCGCCTTGTAGCAATATTGAGCTCGATCCGTCACGAAGGTGGTGTGAACCCGGTCCTGCTCGGCCATTGGGATTTGATGGTATCCTGAGTATGCGTCCATGAAGCTCATCAGCTCGTGGCCGGCCGTGGTGTCCACGAGCTGGTCAATGTTGGGGAGTGGGAAACAATCCTTCGGGCATGCTTTGTTGAGGTCGGTGAAGTCGATGCACATTCTCCACGACCCACTCGATTTTTTCACCAAGACCGGGTTGGCCACCCATTTCGCGTATTGGGTCTCCTCGATGAAACCATTGGCCAGGAGCTTCTGGACTTCCATCTCCAGGCCCTCGTACCTATCAGGGCTGAGCCGCCTCCTTTTCTGGACTACGGGTTTCGCGGATGGGCTGAGGTGGAGGTGATGACAGGCGTCTTCAGGTCGGATGCCCTCCATGTCCTCGTGGGTCCAGGCGAACACGTCTGTATTGGAGCCGAGGAATTGGATGAGCTCGGCTCGGATCGGTTCCTCAAGTGTCCGCCCTATGTTGAAGGTCACGTCTGGGCGACTCGGATCCGGGCTGATGAGGTCGAGCTCCTCCACCGGCGAGGCCCGGACCTCGTGTTCCCCTCGTGGGTCTAAGGTCTCCAATTCCTGGAAGGGTTGTTCCTGGTCGTTTTGGGCAAGCTCATCGCTTTGGGATTGGCTGGCCTCTCCAACCTGGTTGATCTCCCTCGGTCTAAGCCCGGCCTCGCACTCTCTTGCGGCGAGCTGGTTGCCCTCGACGACAAATATTTTCTCCCCAACGGGAAATTTGATGGCCTGGTGGTAGATGGACACTACGGCCTTGAGTTTGGCCAGGAGGGGTCGGCCCCATATGGCGTTGTACGTTGAATGTGCATCTACCACCCTGAATTCCGTTAGGGTATATACTTTCTCTCCTTCCATCTCGAAGGCCACCTTCAGCAGGCACTTGCCTAGTACCTTTGTGGTCTGCCCTCCGAACCCTACCGCGACCTCCGACGTGGGCTCGAGGTCGGCTTCTCTGAGCCCCATCCTCCTGTACGTGTTGAGATATAACACGTTGGCGTAGCTTCCCGTATCCACCAGGACCCTATGTACCCTGATGTCCTGGATGTCCAGGACAGCGATCAGTGGGTCTTCGTGGGGGTGCACCAGGCCCTCCGCCTCCATACTATAGAAAGTGATGGCGTGCCCCTCCGCGGTACGTTTGGGCGGGTCGCACCTTTGGTAGGCATTTCTGGCCTCCCGAATGTATCGCCGCCGGGCTCGCTTGGATCGCCGATCATCCTCGAAGTTGTGATTGATCAGTGTGTTGATCTCCCTTATCGGAGGGTTTCCGATGGGGGGAGGGGGTAGCCGCTGTGCTGGCGGAGCTACTTGCTCCTTGGGGGGGCCGGGTCTCTTCACGAATTGGTCGAGGTGCCCCCTCTCAATAAGCTTCATGAGCTCGGCCAATAAGTGTCGGCATGCGTCAGTACCGTGGTCGGAAGCTCGGTGGTACTCACAGTATTTTTTGGAGTTGGTCCAGCTCGGGGATGGCCTCTGAGGGCGCGGTTCCGGCAACAAATTTTGGTCCTGTATGGCGGCCAGGATCTGTCGAGGAGATACCGTTAGGATGGTTCTCACTCGCTCGGCTGAGTCGGGCTGCTTGGGCCGGTCTCGTCTTGGTTCGGTCGCCTGGTATGGCCTGAAATTGCCGGGCGGCCGGAAGCTTGGCTGGCGCCTCGAACCTTCCTTCTCCTTCTCCCTCCTCTCTGGGTGTTCCCTTGCCCCTTGTTCCTCCTGGATGGCCTCCTCGACGTCCACATACATTTCTGTCTGTCGGAGGAACTCGTGGTAGGTTTTTGGTTTGAATTCCCGAACTGACCACCACACCTTTGGATTGACCCGGAGACCTGCCATGGCGGTCATGAGTTTGGTCTCATCATGGACATATTCCATGCCGAGGATTAGCTTGTTGAACCGCTCGAGGTAAGCTTTTAGGGACTCGCCCTTGTTTTGTTTGAAATTCAACAATTTTTCCTTCGGCGTCCTCCTTTTCTTCGACCCCATGAATTGTGTGAGGAAGAGCTCCGACAACTCCTTCCATCCGCTAACGGAGTAGTTCGGCAGATTGCTGAACCAACTTTTAGCCAGGTCTCCCAATGTCAAGGGGAATGCCTGGCACATGAACATTTCATCGGCCTTTTGGAGGCGCATCCAGGACACGTAGTTGTCTAGATGGTATGCGGGGTCGGTCTCTCCGTTGTAGGTGCCGATCGGTGGTATTTTAAATTTGGTCGGCAGATCGGCATCACTTATCCTTTTGGAAAACGGGGTCGGTCCGGCCCAATCATCAACGGAATTCTGATTATCGTCCTCACCTTCGTTTTCTTGGGCCTCTAGTTCGGCGAGCCTTCTTCTCAGGCATCGAGCCTCGTCCTCCTTCCTGGTTCGTTGCCGAGTGGATTCACTTCTCTCGGCTGGCTCATCATGATAGTCGAGCCGCTTGGCCAACCTCGATGCCTCCTTCGCCTGTTCAGACCCGAGCTTGGTGAAGATGCTTCCCACTTTCCTTTGTCCTCGTGGGGCTGCGGTCCTCGGGCGCTTTCTTAGCCGGCTCGGCCAGTCCAGGTCGGCCGATATGTCCGTGGATGACTCATCGTCGACTTCGAGTTCGGCTCGGGATTTCTCCGAGGCCCTCTGGTCGGCTCGGCAATTCACGGCTTCCTCGCGGGGGGTCCCTTCCTGTAACTCTGCCTGGCCACGCTGTCGAGCCTGGTTGAGCTGTTCCGTCAGCTGGTGGATCGCGGCTTGTATCATCTCGGGGGAGAGGGTCGTGGTGCCGCCTTCCATGACCATTTGGTAGGTCATGTCCCCCCTGTTGATGTGCCCCCTGTTAGGTTTCTATTTTCGTTACCCGTGCTCCTTCCTCCCTTGGAGTTTTCGCTTCCTGTCATTAATTGATAGCTGAGTAGAGCTGAATGTGTACCCCTCCTTCTAGCGCCAAAATGTTGACGTCGATTTACGGCTGGCTCGTAATCTCAGTCAAACACTCGAATTAATCGTTCTTTTAGCCCAACCTAATTAGCCGAGTTAAAAGAGCTAGGTCAAATGAGAGAGGGAGTTCAAGAAAATGTAGAACACTTCTCTTTTTCCTTCCAAAAAATCGATCCCTTTCCAAATGTTTGAAGGGTCTTATTTATAGACCCTTCACCTGGACAGCATTCCCCGAGTTAGGGGATCTTGTCCCTATAGGGCCAGGGCTAGATGCTCCCTGTCCCATACTATTACAAACCGAGCCGAGCTCTTTTTATATTCTGATTTTTAGACATATTCCTAGGTATGGAGATTCTATCAACCGCTATCCGAGCTGAAAATCAGGTCGGTTAGGTCAGGTCGGCTTTGCCTCTGATGGGATGCGGAAGGTCGGTCGTTCTGGCCGAGCCGGTCAAAGAAGGTCGGTTTTTGCTCACGTCGGCGTTTAGGAAGACTTGATTCGAGCTCTCCCTCCATTTTGAGTTCTAGGAAGCTGGTTTCATAGAAGTATCAACAGGCCGGTTAGGGGGTTCCTGGACGGCCATTTTCTGCTCGGCTCGGCCATGTCATCCCTCCAATTCGTCCGAAACATAGGTCGGCGAAATAACCGAGCCGGACTGGAAGACCGGTCACGGCTGCGGAACGGTCATATCGGTTCGAGCGGGGTCAGGCCGGGCCGAACAGGGTGACCGGACTGGGCTATCAGGTGATGGGGCCGGTCCTCCTCGGTGCATTGGGTCAGGTGGTCTTTAGTTCGGGTCCGAACTCGATCCATGCGTGGGCGGCCTAATATTGAGGGCCCAACAATATATATGTTATATAAGTATCAGCTTTCGTTATTGCTTATAATATCACGATTAAGTTTTACGAAGTGTAATAGAGTAATTCCAATTTTTTAATTTTTGTTATGCCGATATTATATTTATTAAGTTCTAAGAATTAAGGGTAATCAAGTAATTCTATATTTGTTTAGTTTGTATTCAAGTACAAATAGTTGTGTCCATGTTTTGCAATACCTATAATATTCTTATTTAATATTAAATTAGAAGTATAGTTAAGTAATCTAGATTTTTTTTTTGTTTTTATCTATTAGATTATAAAAGATAGGAGACTTGTGACATTTCAAATTCTTCTAAAGCCATACATTCTTAGGTTTTTACTTCATCTAAACTTATGAATACTTTGATCTTTGGAATAAAAATAGTTTCATATTAAAGTAGATTCAGATTACTCTTCAATGATATCATTACAAGTGTATAAAAAAACATTGTTCTATATAATTTAATTAATTAAAAATAGGAAGTTATATGAAATTATGTTTTTTCCAAAATCTTAATTTTTATCTACAACTGAAATATTTTTACTACAAATATTAGGGAAGAAAATATTAGATTTCTACAATTAAAAAGAAGAAATATTTTTTTGATCAACATATTATTTGATCAAATTCAACAGGAAGATTAGTGATAATATTTTGCCTGTTCAATAAATCAAATGAAGAGATAATAGGATGGGTACGTATGCATTGCACCAGCTGTTGTATCAGTGTGCAGGATGCAAAATAAAACCCAGATGAACAATGAAACAATCAAATTCCAAGCATCCACAAGGACCACAACTAAAGAGTATATTATAAAATTTTTACATTAAATTAATGTTGAAAGGGTGAAAATGAAATACAAAAGACCCAACCCCAAAAATTAATGAAGATTAAGAGCAAAGCAAACATTGGGAAAGAAACCAAACTTTACAGCCTGCAAAAAATAATTGAACAATGTACATGAAACTCTGAACAACACAGATTTTACAGAACAGTATTGATATGAAGTGCTTTGAGAAGTGACGTTGCCATTTGTTTCACCAAAACTTGGCCACCAGAACTCTGTCCATCCCTCCTCTCCTCGATCAAATTCTGAAGCTTCTGAGGCAGATCATTCTCCACAATCAATTGTTTTGGACGAGGGTGATGCTCGTATACAGCCTGACAAGAAAATCAAACGAGTCATCAACAGCTTATCCGACTCTTAGAAGATAGCTGGAGCATTAAAAAGACTTGAAACTAGTTTAAACATCAATAAAACAATATCTTGAAGAGTTCTTATAAACACCACTAAGAGCAAGTTGGAAACATTAAGAGCTATTCAGAAAAAACTGAACAGAAAGGAAACAACTAGCCTTATTTTAAGATCTTAATTACTTATTTTTAACTAATATCTTATGCACTCATTATATGTTCCATATGAGCTTAAATAGACATACAACTATATGATTATCTTTTACCAACATAAAATCCCTATCACAGTGTATAATAGTATTACAAAAGGTTAATGGTTAAAGTGTGAGTCAAGATTAGGAGAAGCAAGCTGGTTTCGATTCGGGAGAAACTATGAAAGAGAAAAACCCTACTCTAAGAAAGTAGAACTTCATAGAGAAGCACTTTATTCACCACAAATACCAAGGCTAAAAATTGAACTGAATTTGAACTGATCATCCGCAAAGTAAATTCAAGGTCTGTACTAAGGCACATTCCTTAGTGGACATTGTTCTTTCCCCCTTTTCCTTACATTTGTCCAGAGAAATGAAACGTGAAATAACTAGATAGGAATGGAAATCTATTAATTATTGATAATAACCAATAAACCCTGGTCTTCATTAGTAACTTGCATCAATAATATACATCCCGATGTTGGGAGTAGTTTGATGGAATATTCACAATTTTATCTTTAGAATCAGCTTTTCCGTTCCTATACCACCTACCCATACAAATTAAAAACACCAAGAATGTTTATCTAGCATGAAGACCACTTAGTTCTTCTGAAAATTAATTATTGTCTAAGAAGCACACAAGATGTGGCACAAGAAAAAGCTAGTTACACACCTTTATCAACTTAAGCAAATTCAGGCGAGCAATTGCATCTGGATGATCAAGTCTAGAGATTAGTAGTGGTGTCAGACCATTAACTGCCAGAGTAGTATTTATTCGAGATGATTTCCTGCATCACAAAGTATTGTGAGTCATGCCAAAATAAATCCAGATCAAAATTGTCTATAACATAGATTTGCTTGATACAGCAGATAAAGAGTAGAAATTTAAAAGAAGGATGCACATCTGGAAAGTGAACTAATCCCCTAAAAAATGGCATAAAAACAATAATCAATTGCATATACTATTTGCCAGACAAGAAAGATACAAATAATCCACATGCATCATTCAGTTAGTTGTTTCTATATATACTCTGAAGATAATACTTTTGTTTATGATCCATGGTTGGACATTCAAATCCAAATTAATGCAGCACAAGTGGCTTGAGCCCGTACATTCTGGCATATGGGTACAACCCCAAATATTTTATCAAAAATTATACAATTGGGTCCAAAGTGCATTTACAGAAAGTAGACATCAACCAGATATCCTGAAATTAAATTTTAACAAAGATAGCTGCATTCCAATATTTGTTAAAACCATTTATTAAATCCATTTTGCTTAGTTGACCTACACATTTTGCCATTCTACACTTTTTCTTTGAACTTCTTGGCAAAGAGGCACAAGTTAGAATCATCTACAAGCAAGCAAGCAATGCGCTTATTTAGGAACTCCTGGTTACTTTAATTGATAAGATTGTTAAATTACTTCCAAGCAATGGATCTCTCAAAACGAAGCTTCAGATCATAAAAATTGATAACAGAAACTAAGCCAATAAACCATTAATCCTGTTTCTGTCAAGTAACAGCTTAGGCCTTCTAACTTAAGAATGGAATTTTTCAATTAATGTACCAGTAATAAAATTGCAGATGCGCAGAGTTTACTGTGTACAAAGTTGATTCTCATACAAGGAACTAGCAAAGAAAGACCCAAATAATACACAGCAACTCAAATGCAAACAAATTACCGAAAGTACCTTTGTTTCTACAAAAGAATATGCCACCCACCACTTGAATGCTAATTTTTGCTCTAAATATATTTTAAGTTACAGCAGAAAAATATTGATTTGTGAAATAATTTGTTGTCATAACATTGAAGTTGCTAAATCAAATTAATTCACTAAGGAATGATATGTGTGATGCATCATTTGGTAAATGAAGGTAATAAATATGAAGTGCAAGAACCTAATCAAGATGCACGAGGGAACATACATACATACATATATATATAAATGACATAGAATTGTTAAAATCAGGATACACGTACGTGATAATTTTCAAAAACGGTTCCAGTATGTGCAAGAAGTGTTGTTCTGGACAGCACTGGAAGAACTTAACCAATTTCTGAACAGCATCCTTCTTGAGCAAAGCTTGTTCCACTTTCCTGTTTTCATTATCATGGGCCAAGCATACAGCAATGGAATCTAATGCAGTCACAGACCAGAGATTGTCCTCAAGAAGGCTCAGGTACACATCTAGCCCTCCATGAGCTCGTAATTGCTCCCTTGAGTTTCGTGATGCATGAGCCATATCACATAGCAGAGGTAATGCATACTGTCTCAAAGGAGAATCTGACATTATAAAATGCATCAAGTGGGGAATGATCCCATTTTCTGCAGCTTGTTCCTGCCTCCTCTTGTTAATCTTACATAGGTTGAATAGTGCATTAAGGACCTTCAGCAAATGAAAGAAGTGAGACAATGTCTATTTATGTGTAAACTAGAAGTCATCCAAGTTTTTTTTCCCCCAAATTCAAAGGTCAAACTTATTAACAAGTGGAAAATAAGGAGGGGTAATATCTGAACCCGTAAACCCACCGAGTAAACTAGAAGTCATCAAGTTTTTTTTTCCGCAAATTCAAAGGTCAAACTTTTTAACAAGTGGAAAATAAGGGGGTAAGATCTGAACCCATAACCCCACCGCTAATAGATGAGGTCAAGTTAGCAAGAGTTAGTTAGAAGTAATCGATTTAAGTGCACAGGATCCCAAGAAAAAAAGAAGCACAAACATTTGCAGCCTCATTTTAAAGTGTATTACAACATAATTCATATACCATCACCTCCTATCTAGCAAGAACCGGAGAAGCTGTATATTTATAAAGAAAATATGAGTTCAAATGACAGCAGAATCCCTTCAAAAAGAAATGGAAAAGAATTTTCAATTGGTGAGAAGTGAAATATTCCTCCAGAAAAAGTAACACATAATCTTGTTAAATGGAGCTTCAGAATCAATAAGCAAAATTTAGAAAGAAATAAAGTGTTCACACTAGAAAGTCACAAAATCCCAAGGATAAAAATGGATGACCGTATTATAAAGAATGTGGCTTCTGCAGCATAACATCTTCATGAATACTAAGTGTTTAGTTTGAAAAAATAATAGAAAAATTACAGTTTAGTATTTGGCCAAACTGCATGTACTGAATCAGATTGAATTGTTACCATGTAACCCCTGAATCCGCCACATACACCTCTAACTACAACAAGCGCTAGATTCAAGCAGATCAAATAGCTCAATTTCTTTAATAAACACAATTTAAGCCTCAACCTTTTAATAATACCCAAGATTGACTAATTTTTTTCAAGATATCTTTCCTTTTCTGCTCAATTTAGACCATGTTCTACTATCCAAGCTCAATTAGCACATAATAAATTATCAGAGCCAAGGCTTTACTAGTCTATATCATATATTAACTATACAAAGAAACAAAGAGGAACTGCCCCCCGAATGCCTGTCATACTGCCTGTCGCCCATAAGTAACAACAACAACAACAACAAAAAAAACACTTCAAATGCCTACATTGCAGCCTCACCACGAATTTTACTTGCACTGGAGTAGCAATTTACACGAATTAAATAGAGTTCGGATAATAATCACTCTATTGAAATAGTAGAAAGGAAGTATAAATATGCAAAGATCCCATGTTTACCTGGTGATGGATTTGTGACACAAGGGAACCTTCCTTAAGATCAAGATTTGGGATCAAATATTTGATTGCATCAGCTCGTTGAAGATGTTCTAAGCAATGTGGGTCGGTTGACAGATGATTTATACACTTCAATAGCTAAAAGAAACAAAAAGATAAGAAACTTTTGACCAGAAACAACATTGAATGCAGTAGTGAAAAAAAAAATGGTATACCTTTAAAAGAATTGGAGGCTCTATCTTATTAAACATCTGAAAAAGACGACTTAGCAGACTCTGGCTACACATAAAAGATTTTACTGCTGTATCTGCTGCAGCAAATTCAAGTAGAAGGTCTGCCACCTTTTCCAGATATTCCCTAGCAACATCAACATTCCATGGTGATACCATATGGGAAAGTAGACCAGACGATGTGGCACTCCCAGGTCTAGCATTTAAAACTCCAGAACCAGACAGCACACCAGATGCTCTCTGCGAAGCAAGACCAGAAGTGGCAACAATTCCACCATTGGATGCCAGAGGTCCTAACTTCTTGTTGGCTGCTTTAGGTGAACTTCTAGGTAATGAATCCGCATTAGAATTTTCCCTTCCTCTTCCAGAGACCTCTGGGCAAAAACTAAAAATATTAGGCCCGTGACGTAATTGTGCTTAACCTTAATATGAAAAACAAGCTACCATGGAGCTAAAGATCAATTCACATAGTAGAACTGTAGAGGAAAAAATATGTTTTGAGACTTCAGTGATCACAAGAATTAAAGATGAAAGACTATTGTAATTAGAGGGATGTAATTGAGACTAATTTCAGACATTCAAGTGTAACTTACAGACTGACTCCCAAGAGAACTATCATAAAAAAGCAGTTGTGATCACCTGCAAATTCAGCCATCAAAAAATCAAGTCCGTTTGTTTTTTTGTCACTAGTTGCATGTAAAAGGGGCAAAATGCTTTCATGTTTCTCCATCCCAGTAAGATGTCTCACATACTCAAGCTGACCAGAGAAATGGCGCGATGGAGGCTCTTTATCCAATAAACTCAGAAGGGGTCGAACATTCTCTTGCTGACCACCAGTATGAGCAGACAATCCATTTATTGTGAAATCAGCTGGTTTTGGAGCCCTATCCGTAGATACTCTACTTGTTGCATTGGCACCTCTTTGCTGCTTTAAGTCAACTTCAGCTCTAGAAGCTTCATTCTTCCACCTGTCTACACTTTCTCTGTCTCTAGTTGAAAGATAGTCCTTCATCGCTGAGTTGGATCCTCTATCCAAAGATGCAGGATCCGTCACTCTTGAAGCACCTAAAGCTTCCACAGTAGCAATACTCAATTGGTGCCTATCAGCATCTGAAGGGATAAATCTTGATTCAGGGGAATGCGATACTGATGTTCGTGGAGGTTCTTGTATTCCAGTTTGTGATGCCTGGTCACCTGGCTTAAGTTTAAGGTGATCAGGCAGGTCACTCCCGTAAATTGAGGAATCCATCTGCCCAAATGGACTGCTGGAATCCAGAGGATCAGATCTTGGTCGTGGGCCTAAACCATCTGGAGGGAAT